>VWYH01004911.1:1287307-1555383 GCA_013399365.1 Pampusana beccarii | reverse complement strand
AAAAAAAAAAAAAAAAAAAAAAGAGTTTGGGTAGTAACTAGGAGTAAATGCTATCCTGACTGCACTCCTTGTGATCTCTTTGATTTTGTGATTTTCAAAATTGTGATTCTAAACAGTTGCCTTCACTTCTGAAGTTCAAAAAATTGTAGTGAGCTGCCAGCACAAATTAGCATGCTGCTCTGCTTCAAAGAAACAAGACTGTTTCTAGTGAGCCTTGGCTTGACACCAGGTGTCAAAAATGAATTAAAGTGACTTTGTCCCAGACACCACAGTATTATTATTGTTAATATTATTAATTATTTTTTTAATTTTAAAGAGTTTCTTCTGCTCTTCTTTAAAAGATTCCGTAGACTGAAAGTCACCTGAGGCCGTAGTTCAGCTGTACCTAATCTGTAGCAGTAATGGCAGCTTGGGGAATTCTGTGACTTGCAGTGCCACTGGCACAGCTTTTGGCGATGCCAGGCATGGAGCAGATCGGCAAACTTACCAAGCTAGAAAAAAAGGATCATGCAGAGACTCTCTGATGGAGTTTGCAGTGTGGTCCTGTAAATTGCAGGACACCGTGTCCATGGGGAGATGACCATCGCAAACAGCCTGTGAGTGTTTGGCCCTCTCAAAGCAGGGCTGAGCGGGGTGAAGCTGAGAGGGAAGGTGTTCGGCTGATATTGCTACAGAGGCAGCGTGTGAGATTGATGGTGAATCCTTCATGGAGATCTGACAGGGCTCATGGGGGGAGTGAAATGGAGCTGCTGCACAAGCGGCTCTTGCGCTGCCCCGTGAACTGGTTGGGAGCACGGTTAGTTTGAACATAGAAAGTAAAGCCTTGCTTTCCCCCCCTGAACTCGAGTAACCTTAAATGCATGTTTGTTTTTTCTTTTTTCTTTTGTTTTGCAACAAGCTGAGAAAAATGTTGCCGTTCCTTAAAAAAAAAAAAAATCAACAAACTATCTCATGTTGAGTGTATCTCGGTGTAATATGATGCTTGCGTCTGTTTCTTTGGCAGTGGTGATCAAGCTGAGGATGTCTGGATCTGAAGGCATAACCTCTGCTGTCTGAATTAAAAGTACCAATTATGTTACCTCAAGGGCTATATGTTCTTAGTGTGGTCCAGCTATTAGAAAGGGGTAATTAGTTCACAATATAAGGAAACATGTTGGTAGAGACTCCGAATGAATTTGCAATGTGTTCTGCCAGGAGTGTTTCTGCTGGCACTGCTGTAGCGGCTCCACAAACACCACAAGCAAAGCTGTCAAAAGTGCCTCGCTCTTTCATAGTTATTATCTTGCTGAAGTAGCTGTGATGCTTAGTACATGGCTTATTTTTCTTTACTCTTTTAGTAGATGTATCTGCGCTGGCAAAACTTTCTGAGAAACTGTACTACAGCAAAAATTGAACAATTATGAAGCATTTGTGTGAAGAGCTAGCAGCCTCAGAGAGAGTATTCAGTGTTTGGCTGTTTCACTCTGTCAGTAGTACAAAACTTTTCTAATGACTCTTAATAGCTTATGAAAGTTGACTTTGATGGCCTCAGGCTAGGTTCACAGGGATAGATGCCTTTATCACAGGTCTGGCATGGTGTATGTGGGTGTTGGTGTGAGTGGGAGGTAAAAGCTCAAATAACAATGTGTTCTGCTTTCCTTTCAAGATTCTCTACTTTCAGCTTTTTTTTTTTTAAATTCTCACAGCTGTATTGCATTGTCAGAATACTGGATGGAAACATTTATATGGTTTTCTTTTTAACTACTTGTGATGCAGCAAGTTTCTTAAAATTGGGAGATTAGAGATATATGAATAAATTAGAAATGCTAGTGTGGAAGAGACTTTTCTTAGTATATTTGCTATCCTTAAGCAAAGTGTCTTTGAAAAACTAGGAAGTAATTAAGCAATGTTAGGTAGTAGTCTCTGGAAGAAAAGGCGTGCTTACAGTGGGCATTCAGGGTAATTGATAAATTTACTGGTTTCATCTGAATTGTTTGAATAAGACTGTCTCCAAGGGTTTTACACAGTAGTAAGTGGTTTGGGATGAAGGTGCTCCCTATAGTGCTGATAGCCTGTGTCCTGTGTCGGAAGGATCTGACGAGATAACTAAGTTGAAAGTGCCTTGAGATGGGTGATACGGGGAATTACAATGTGTGACTTGGTATTGGTGACTGGAGTTTTTCAGCAGTGGATTTCTTCACGTTGTCTTTTGGATTATGAGATAGAAAGGGATCTCTTTGAACTCAAGAGGAGCTTGCAAGCTGGGACAAAATTTAAGTCTGACTCCTTTAATTGGCCTCTGTGTTTCAGAAGACTAGCAGTACAAAAATGCAAAAGATTTCCCATCTTCAGTGTCTTGTAATGGATTTGATGTCTTCCATGCCTATTTTGATAAGCTGTTTTTAAGTGAATCAGGTGTACTAATCTTTTGAAAAATGCACCAGCTACTGATTTGTATTGTCAATGTTTTTGCTTTAGACTTGCTGTGGGAAATATGTCATTTTGTTTCCTTTTGTGGAAACAGTGCTTTGTTGTAAATACTAATGATGCTGGTCATATGATTTCTGGGGACTTTTGTTTTAACGACTTCTTTGTGGTTGATGCAGCTGCTTGGTGGTGTGTTCTATAGTTGTGAAATGTGTCAGATTTGTTTGGCAACGCCAACACACTCTGCATTTTGAAAGCTATTCTGCTTAGTTCTTTTAATAATAAATATTTAAAATATGAGAAATCTTACGCACAGGTGAAAGTAGAAATGAAAATAGATTGTGAAGAGAAGTTTTACTTTCAAAGAAGTTCTCAGAGTTTTTGGCCCAACTTGTAGTTGTTTAAATTTTGGGGAAAACCTTTTTCCATTTCTAAATTAAATAGCATGAGTCTTACCAGGTGCCCCACGTCTACTTGGGCTGTCAGGTTATGAGTTCTTCTGTGCCAATCGGCACAAAGCACGTGGGAATGTGTTGCACAAGTCTTGCACCAAGGATGTGATGATTTGAGTGCCTGTCCTAGCTCCAAGGACTTAAAGTAAATGTTTTAGAGCTGCTGTTGCAGTGCTCAGCATCTCAGCGTGTTAGTCCTGTTATGAATGTAAATTTCCATCTTTGTAGGAAGTGAGGGAAGAATTTTGTTTCTTTATTCTTGGTGAGGAAGATAAACCGAGAGGGCCAATTTTATCAGTCTGTATCATTCAGAAATTGCAGACTGGGATTTAGCAACATGACAAATGAAAACTGTGGTGCATTGTAAATGAGCTTGATTACATCTCCATCTGGTCAAGTGCAAACTGTTTTTAGGAGGAAGATGAGGTTCCATGTAATGAAAAAAATTAAGCGGAATTTTTTCAGGTGTCCCAGTGATAATGATGAAATATTAAAGAGAATCGTGTAGGTCAAAGAAAGCAAGGATAAACATGGGAGTTTCAACCTAGTTCCATTTTCCTGATTGCTTTTTGGGATCTCCATGTCAGTGGTCTGAATGTGTTCCATGTGCATTTCATTTAACATCGTGGGAACTTTGATTCTTTTGAATAACTGACCTTATCTGATAATGCTAATGTGAAATATCCAGCAGTATGTTAAGATGATGATCTGAAATATCCAAGAGCTTTTTACTGTACTGGCACAAAACCCAGCTCTCTAAGATTGAACCTCTATTTCTGTTATGCATTGTTGTAGTATATTTTCTACATATTTAAATAATTCAGTAAGAAATAAATGCAAAACGTTTCTTTTAAATCTTAAACTTACGAATAAACGTGCTATGGATTGACAATTAACCAGAAGAGCCACACTTGGAGGGCAAAATCTGAGGCAGTTTGGTGGTGCACGTACCTCATCTGATGCATCCCTGGGTGGTCCTGCCTCCTGCTGCTGATCTCCCACTGCAGCTCCCTTGGCAGAGCTTGTGCGTTCGCAGGGTGATTTCTTTCATGCTGCTTATCTCATGGGAAACCAAGCCACTTGGTAATGTTTTTATCACTTTGCTAACTCACCCTGTGGCTACACCTTGCTGTTGCTCTCACAGGTGTGGCTGGAGGTGAGTGGAGGGAAAGCAGGACTCTGCTTCTCCCAGCAGTTGCTGGGGATGGAGCATCCAGCTCAACGCTGCTCCCGCTTCAAACCAGTCATCTTTCCAGATGCTTCTAAAGAGGTGTTCCTGGGACTGCTGTTCTCCAGCTAGTTTCCACCTTGTGTAAGAGGTGAATGATCCACATAAATTCATGCTTTCAGTAAAATCTTTACATGAAAGCATGAATACTGCACAGCAGTAAGGTAGGTGGAAAGCTTTTGTCTCTGCTCTGGAGGACTCAAGGCACTGGCCTGCGTCCTGCTCACAGATGGTGTCTGGCTCCTGAAGGAGAGGGAGAAATGGACTGATCTTCTGCCTTGTCAACTTTTGGCTTCTCAGCGCCTGACTCTCAAGCAGCTTTGGTGTTACGAAACAGGGATGGTTCTGGGCAAGTTCGTGGCTGCCCACAGATTTTGAACAGAACAGAGGAAGTGAGTAGCACGTCCGTTATTTAAAGAAAGCTGTGAGTGGCACTAGAATCCTACAGACGTTGGCATGTATTCTGTATATATGTATTTTTTTAGAAGCTGATTATCCACCGTGGTGCCAGAGTTGTAGAAGACTTGTATTAATAGTTTATCCCCACACATCCCCTCCCTGATCATCTTTACGCTCACTGCTAGCGAGTGACTTTTTAAGTAGTAGCAACTAGAAGTTAAAAAAATACACATATGGGGTTATATTGCTGTGACTTATTAACAACCATAATTTATTGCGTCTTATGTTGAAAGCTTTTAACAGGAACAGAGTGTAACCAGTTTTGTTCTGTTCAATGTTGAATTTGTAATTTAGAAGCAATGTTATAACTAGAAATTTAAGCTGGGCTCTTGTGTTTGCTGTTCTAAGCTTATTTTTATACAGTGGAATTAAAGTATTTCCATCAGGGTATATGCCCTATGAGATATATTTTATATAAACAAAAGACTTTGCAAGCTTACACCTTCAAACTGGAATTAATGAATTGAACACTTGAGCTACAAAAGAACTGAAGGATAAATCTAGATGATTCAGCAATATTGAATCTGGATTTACTGGGTTGCTCGAGTTGCCTTACGTTGCTCCCTCAGAGGCCCCGCAAATCACACCCCAGTGCCTTGTGGCTCTTCACATTTGTCACAGAGCAGTAGCAGTAAATGTGTAGGTATTCACCATCTCTGTTCTTAATGAGACTTGGGCTATGACACACTGACATCTTTAATGGTAGAAGGGCCTGTGTGGGGAGTTTTGTAAGCCAGGTGAGACTTTGTACCTTATTTTCCCCCTGAATCTGAAAATTTTGTCCTTAATGTCCTAAGAGGGTGTTTTGTTACTTAAAGAAGAGTGGTAATAAGATGATAATGGTACCGGCTATCTTGGAGTTGGTGGCAGTGTCATTAACTCTGTTATCTTGGTGATGGTGGTGGTATCGCATGCTATGAGATACATGCTATGTATCTTTGCAAGTAGGTTAATCTTTTTCAGGAATGGTTTAGTAGTTTATCTTAATATGAGGTTGAATACGCAGAAGAGTTTGCAGTGGGGCTCTAAGTGGGCCATGATACAACTCCCCCATCATCCCCTTTTTGCAAGAAGATAGAGACCCAGAGGTTGGGTGTCTTTTTTTTTCCTACCACAATTCCCGAATTTTACTTTTTTCTTTATTAATAAAATGGTCTTCCTGATCTGTATACCTTATGGCATGGTCTTCTAGAAAGTTTGCTATTTTTGGTTAATGTTAAATTTTAGGATTTCATACTTAACTCTTTATTTAAGAAAATTTTAATCACTAATGAGAAACTATATTGCATGACTTCTAATGAGTACATCTAACTTACATTAATACTATCTTATCTAGTCTATCCTCTTAACTTTTTTCCTATAAAATTGTTGGGACTATTTAAGAGCCACAGCGATGGACCAAGACCTTGGTGTGATTGTGCTTCACATGTGCAAACCAAAAAGGCAGTTTCTGTTCCCAAAACTTGTTATGTTGGAGGAGTCTTTGTTTCACCTGTTATTTTAGTGGGGTTTGTATGTGGTGGTGGGTGGAGTGAGTAGCAGAATAACGAAACGGTTAACGATGTAGGCAACATCTTACTAAGCATGTAGTCTAACTTTAGCCTACGGTGATAGCATTTTTCTCTACCAAAACTTGTAGCCGTGAGGCAATTTGATCGATTTTACCAGCGTCTCTTCCCTTTCTTCAAGGGCAGAGGCCTGTATGCCGTGTTGCTGTGGGTGCTCATGTGGCTGTCCCTGCTTGGGGAGCTCTGTGAGTTACATCTCTGAGAGCCGAGGGAAATTACTTCCCTGGAAAGGGCTGAGCAAATGTAAGCAAGAATCGCCCAACTCTTAAAATGTGTTCCTTGAGGGATGACAGAGTGCTAAGAGCCCTAGTTTCTTTTGGGATGCTGGCAGGGGTTTCTTGTCTGGTTTTGCTGTTCATTCCTGGTTCGTAGAAAGATTAAATATTTCAGTGAGGGGGCTGTGAGCCTTACCTCTTGCAGTTGAGGCAATTCTGTGAGCTTTTCTGCAGAATGCCAACCAAAATAAGCCGAGCTGGTTTAAACAGCCTAAATAATCACTCTTTGTATTGATTGATCCTGAGTAAATAGGTTAGAAAGTACTGGAGAGCAGCTCAGCTGGTGGCGTTCTGGCAGAGAGCAGGGAGAGCAGCTGAGGGTGCTGAGCTCTTCCATGGCACAGCTGTATGGAGAGGAGGAGATCCAACCCCAGGGCAGAGGTTCACAAGCTAGAACGCTGTTTGACAGGCTGAAATGTGGCTTCTCCACTGCAAATATCCCTGGGTGAAGGAAGAGAATTGCAGTTCATTGTCCTCATAGAGAATAACGGTATTTTTCTGGTTAGGCTGTAGTGATCTGATGGTGTAGAGTGAAAGAAGAAGTGGTTAAATTCAGGCGTGGTTGGTGGGATGCTGGGGATGGGTGGCAGCGATGCTCGCGCTCCCCTGACAGCCCTGCCAGCCTGGTGGGTGCTGTGGGGCAACAGGGTCCTGTCTTCCCCATCTGCGTACAGAAAAGTCCGTGCTGTGGTTCTACCCAGCTCCCGTTACTAGTTCAGATTGTTTATTCATTAGTAAAATTAATGGTAGGAGGGAGTTGGGCCAGAAAATGAGAATGTGCAAGAGAAGGGGTTGCGTGGCAACAATTTACAATCCCGAACGTGGAGTCAAGAATAAATAATAGTGGAAAAAGAAATGGGAGGAGGAAAAAATGAGTGGGTTGGAGGAAGAAATGCCATCTTTGTATTGACTTTATTGTTTCAGTGCCATCCCAGATGTGTCTAACAAGTCTGACATTGTTCGGGATTTTCATTACTGGGAGCCTTTTATAAGACCTTCCACTGTGGTCTTGTGCGTGTCCCCGGAGCAGCCTGACACGGCTTTGCAGAGACGCAGGTTGTGCAAAGTGCTCTGACCAGGGATGGTGGGGCAAGTGGATCTTACCCCCTGCTTTAGAGGGCTTCTCGCTTCCTGAAACTGCTTTCTAACTTCTTGTCTTTCCAGCTTTTTTCAACAAAATGACCCGCGTAAGAGGCTTCCTGGTGAATTGTGTGTTAACATTTTAATTCTGGAACGTGCGTCTTTCTGATGGCTGCCACGCGTAGATGTGCATATAGAAAAAACAAAATAATTCGATTAATTTTAAGGAGTATCAAGGGGAAGAAAGCTTCATGAAATAAGACTGCAATAGCCTCTCTAATCTTTAGGTAACTCCTTTGCTTTGGCTAAGTAGTTTGAATGTCCCCTAGTGATTCTTATCTGTTACTATTGGTTAACTTGTGGTTTCCTATGTGATTTTGTTGTTAGTATTGGTTTATTGTTTTAACTGGATGAATAATTTCAGGTCGGCAAGGGCTTGCAATTGCAAAAGTGTTGTTTGTTCATTGAATTATAGAAGTGACCCTCACTTACTGGTGCTAACTGAATGTGAGAGTACAAGTTGCCAAGTGTAATGCTTCAATTCTTTTATTTTCCGAGAGGAAACACAGAGGAAGCGAAAGCCGGCAGCATTGTTGCTGGCGTTTCCTCGCTCTGGTTTGCGTTAGAATTAATTAAAAAAAATTACTGCCGTTGCAAATGGCAATTCTGCTAATTGCTTTTTGCATTTTGGGGTAACCGGCTGCTTGTTTCCTTTTTGGCTGGGCAGAGGGAAGGCTGTGTCTGGTCCCAAGCCCTGCTCTCCACTTGTTCATTCTGGCCAGTAAAATGACTTCCAAATGGCTGCAAAACCTTTTGCTGTAATTTTATGCTGTTTCAACTCTGTTGTGACTGGTGCTATTTTGCAAGCCCAGCCAGAGAGCTTCCTGCTGTGATAGCAACTATGGGTTGAATTTATGAAAAGCGTGCTAGGCTTAGTATCATGACGCAAGGTATTACTTCTGTTAGGACTTCTGTACTTCTCGTGACTTGTATCTATTTAGTTATTTATGTAAAATGGTGACTCTGCTTCTGGGACATACAGAGAGACTGTCATGACTAATTTAAAAGCAAAAATTAGCTCTGACTTTATTTCTTCCATGCTGTTGTTGAAATTGATTTTTATTTGAAGCTGTGGTCTTGCAGAATTGTGTATGAAATACTCTGTATAGATGGAAAAGAGCAGGACACCACAGATTTGTAGTGGGTTATGTGAACTTTTCCTCTGGGCAAGAATTGGTGCTATCCAATTTTCCACTCACAGTGGAGAGAGAGCTCAAAGAGCTGCAGAAGCCAATAGTTATCTCTGTTGGAGGTGCTGTACCCTGCAGTTCTTTAAAATAACCTCTACAATAAATAATAATGTGCAAAAGTGTGTGACAGTTTGTTTTTGTTTTTTTTTTTTCTCTTCCTGAACCTTGTTCTAGATGTCAAAATTAACCTGGACTACTTGGGAATGGAGAAACGTAGCCCTGGGATCCTGCCATGAACAGTAAGAAAGTTGAGATGCTTTGTGTATGAAAATAATAATAATAATTTTTTTTTTTAATGGCTAAACCCTGGTGAAACTCTTCCTGTTCAATTAACGTGACAAGGCAACACATTGCGTGGGTCTGTGTGGGTTTGCTTCCAGCTTTTCGTGCAGTAAAGTAAGTTGTGGGGGGCTCAGGACACTCTTTGGGAAACAAATTGGGGAGTCTCTGCAGCCAGTCTGACCCTGTGGGGAGGCTGCTGTGGGTGAGGTGTTACCAAATCAGTGAGGTCGATAGCCGATGGATGCTTTCCTGTAATGTGTCTTGATATTGTGAGGCTCTGTTATCTAGTGTATAATTATATCGGGACTCTGTTGTCACGGGATATCTTGAGTGCAAATTAGTTTGAAGTGTTATTAGACAAATTAGTGGAAAAGTTAATTACGGAGTGGTAAAGACGGCATTCTGGATGCTGTTTGTAGACAGGTAGTTTGGCTAAAGGAGTCTTCGGTCTGACCTTTCATATCTGACTTCTGTGTGGTGCTTTCTTTGTATGAAACTTTGCGTTTAGTAGATGCTGATTAAATGGTTCGTATATCCAAGAATGCAGGCACTTTTAATTCTTGAGTGTTGATCGAAATATTTCGATATTTTTGTGTTGGCGGTATCCTGAAACTCTCTAGTTTGAAGGATACCTAAATATTTATTTATTTATATACTCTGTATTATTTATATAGCCTTTTCCAGATGTTGCCGTAGGCATCCTTAAATTGATGCATTGAGAATTATTCTGATGAATTTTCTCAGTACAAAAGAGATGATTTACGAGAGACTGTGGGGGTGAGTAGCATACGTGTAAAGTGTAAATTTTCAGCAGACACTGTTGATGTTGTTTTTCAGCCTTCACTGGGACAGAAATTAGAAGGCTTTTGTGTTGTTAAATGTCATGGCTTGGATATACTTGGATATTGGAAATGAACAGCTCTTGGAAACTCTTGTATATGAACTCTTTGCAACAGTTTAAATGCTTAACATGCAAGTGTTCCAATGAAAAGTATTTCATTTTTTTTTGTAGAACTCTCTGACCACGCCATGTTGAATTTTTCCATGGTAAGAGTGTTTTACCCTGGGCTTTCAAAAGCTGGTTAATACACTTGAAATACTAGGCAATGTTAATACCTTGAAAAATCTCAGAAATCTAATTTGAAAATACTCTAATTGTTAAATTGTGTATCAAATTACGTAGCCTTAGGTCATTTATCGGAACAATTGATAAAGGCACAGGAAGCTGCTGAGTTCTTTGTACAAAATAGTGAATGCAATGCAAGGAGACACTGTTACGACTTATTGCTTTCAGCTTTTTGAGGAGTTTGTTCAGCTTAGCTGAAGAAGACAACTGTATATGTGTGTAGATTACTAAACAGATAGCTTTGAAATCTTACTAGAAGGTGGCTAAAGCTTCAGTTTACTTTTTCCAATCATGAATAGACTGAGCTATCAGTTCTAAGCTGTGCTGATCGGAGGGTAAAACATTCATTTAAAACTGTCCTGTATAACAAGCTTCACTGTTTCAAGGGTAAGGCAGGAATTTTGCTGTTCATAGATTTGCTCTGACCGAAACCTTGTGGTTTCTTGTGGAATTGTGAACAAATGTATGTCATATCAGAGAATAACCATGCATGTACAATGCAGTTAAGAGGAATTTTAAAGACGGAAATAATTCTCATTACGAATTAATAAACAAAGAAGGGTCTTGGTTTTGTTTTTCTGCCCCTGTCAATCTGTTATCTAAAAGTTGTATGGTTTCTCTGGCTCTTCTTTTGAGTTGGGTTTTGGGCCCAAAAGACCTGGACTGTTGTTGTACTTGGGTTCAAGGTCCTTGTGTTTGGGAGGTTCTTGATGTCCATTTCTAGGACAAGTAGCGTTTAGAAATCCAAATCTCATCTTTGCTATTAATGCTGTAGAGTGTTAGAAAATGTCCACATGCTACTAAGTAATAAGCTAAGCTACCAACATGTGAAATGCATCTTATTGAGCTCTCATGTCACTTGTTCGGCTTATGATAAGCCAGTGAGTGCTGTGTGCTATGCTGGGCTCTGGATATAGCCTTATGACCTAGTGTTTCCTGAATTATCAGTTTGCTGGTTGTGTCTTTTTAAGGTATGCTCAAAATAGCTGTTAGAAATCAAAGGAAAACGACTGCCTTTAAGCTGATTTGCAGCCTGGTGTTCCCTTCGCTTCCACCTTCACCCCTTAACAGCACTCCTGAGTTAGTAATCTTGCTGATAGTGATTGGTGTTTGAAATCATGCTGGCTGACTTGGTCCAGAAGCATTTTTCCCAGATCTTTATTTGCATGCATATATATATATATATTTATATTTATATTTTATTTATTTTTTTCCCAAGGATGTAGTATGGATGAAGCCTGCAGTTAAAGGACATGGCTGGTGAAATTAACAGCGAGTGGGAAGGCACATGGTTTAGTGGGAAGAGATTCCAGGGTGGCTTGTGACATGGATATGTGAATGGTAGCTTAAGGAAATACCATGGATTTAGTTTCTCAGTGGTCAGATGGCTCTGATACTCTGGTGTGTGATATATGAGGGGGGTACCAAAAGGTTTTGCAGCAGAAAATGGGAAAGTGGGCTTTAATGTTCTGAGAGATTTTTTCTTTTTCTGTCAGTAATGTATGCTGGCCATCCAGAAGTCACTTTTTCAGATTGGAAGATTTCAGTCTACTAAAGTGTGCGTTATTTTACTAAGAAGCTTCACAGGATTTAGCCTCCTTTTGTTATCCCTTGCTTTCAGGTCTGCTGTGGGACTGACCTTTATCCCTTTCAGAGCAATATTTAGGTGATGCCTCTCCATTTGTAACATACACTCCCCAGAATGGAGGTCCTGGCAAACAGCAGTGAACCACGTAGGCTAAGAGTCATAGCTCTGTACTTTCAGGGCTCTTGAGAGGTAATTTTTAAAAATCTTCTTCCAGTTGTAACCACGGAGGCAGGAGCCCACGTTCCTTTAACAGAGGAGTGGCATGGGAGGTGCTTGGTTTATAGTCTGGAGCTGCAGCTGTGGCTGAAGAGATGGTGCAGATGTTTGGGCTGATGCTGTATAAGCAATAAAGTTGGCGTAGGCCCAGGGGAGTTACAAACCTGTCAGGTGTGCATGGCTCTGCAAGGGAGCTGGCTCGTCTTAGAGGGACACTGGTTCCCAGCCTTCTTGCCCTCTCCCCATGCTGGCAACTTAAAGTCCCTGTCACTGCAGTGTGTCACCTGCAGCCTCCTCCTTGTCCCCCTCTCCTGGGGTCCCAGGCTGGGGTCGCTGTGTGCATAGCCGGTCTCCTTAGGGCTCAACCTGATTGGGGAAAAGCACATCCCCTAGGGGTGGGTTATTCTAAGCTGTGGGTTATTCTGAAGCTTCTCATTTTGAGAACATAATATAGGGACATCCAATCATAGAGTCGTTTTGGTTGGAAGAGGCCCTTAAGATCATTGTGTCCAACCATAACCTAACTCTGGCACTAAACCATGGCCCTAAGAGCCCCATCTCCACGTCTTTTAAACCCCTCCAGGGATGGTGACTCCACCACTGCCCCGGGCAGCCTGTTCCAGTGCTGTATTCCGTGCAATATGACATAGAATATTTCTGCAGCCTGTGGTGCCATGTTAAACTGCAGGTGTTGACCTGGATGTGGTTTGTAAGCAATGTGTTAATGGTTCGGTATTCTTCAAAGAACTATTGCTGTATCACTGAAATACTATGCCAATGAGAAGCTTTTTTTTAATACATAAAATATTACTGAAGACTTCTAAGCTTGTGTGAACATGCTGAATCTTGGTTTATTTTGTGTCAGTAGTCAAATACAATTTTTATTGAACATATTTAAAAAGTACATTCACAAAGGACATTATGTAACTGCAGTTAAGAGCATGGTAGCATTACTTTTGGCAGGTGAAGCTTCCTCACTAAATACAGTTACTGAATTTCCGTTAGGATAAGATCTGTTCTGGTACCTAGAGAGTTGTATTTCAACAGTCTCTTTGCTTCCTTTATAACACTGAGTTTTTCGAAATGCAGTACCTTCATTGATGGAAGTAAATTGGTGGCTTCAGTTGTATCTTTAGTCTTAGATATGGGGTTTATTTTGTGTGTTAACTTGATTTCTATTGAGAATGTTTACATACTTATACGCTTCTAGTTTGTATGTGGAAAACAGTAATGGTTCTACTTGTTAATTATTGATTATCAGGTGATATTTGATATATGTTAATGCTACTCTCAGGTAATGCGACTCTGATGCCTGTTGTAAAAAATGGGAGGCTATGCAAAGAACCAGAAAGTGTCCAAAGTTAATGCTGGAAGTGCCTATATCAGTCTATTTTACATCCTACTTTTAAGATAAAAAGGTCTTTTTAGGCATATACTTCTCTGAATTTAGAGAGCGCCTGCCTTATTACTTCTTATTTAGAGATTAAAGCAGTTCTTCAGGAGTGCAGTTCCATGTCGGATTTAATCAGCTGCTGCTAAAGGGGACAATGCCGCTTTCCGCTGCTCCGTGCAGGGTTGGTCCCTGGGTGCTGGGGACGTGTGGCTGTCACCAGGTGAGTGGGATGGTCCTGCTGGGAGCAGCGTGGGCTGTGCCGGGCGCTCCCTGCCCTCCGCAGCCTCCGCAGTTGTCCGGCTGCTCGGTTGGTTTGGTTCAGGACAGGGTAGGCAAGCGGTAGTTGGGTCAGACTAAGTGCAACGTGGAGCTGTGTCCTCCTTTATGTTCCCAGGCTGGAATTGAGCCTCTTGCGCCGAGTGAGTTTAGTCCACGGTCTCTTTTTCAGCAGTTTGGTTTTGTTATGGTTTTAGTTTTCGTTGGCTACTGTGCTAGAGAAAGGACTGTGTTAACATTGTAGGTCAGGCTAAATCACAGCATTTGTGATTTTTGAGCATCACTGGAAAGCAGCTCACCTTCTGTAGAAATGACGTGTTTGCTGAGGTCTGTCCTCTGACCTGACGAATCTATTTTTCATTTTCACTGTATGCTTTTGTCTTTGCCACTGAGGATGTATGGGCTTGTTCACTTCATGGCTTCCCAGACTGTGCCCTGCACACTTTGTTGTCCACTATTTGACATGTCCTGTGTTGCTAATTTGCTGTTGTTTCTGAAGAGCTGACTGTGGCTGATATGTCACCTACATAAGCCACGTGCATCATCTGTCAACTCTGAAAAAACTAGAGCATTGTGATAGAAAATGAAATATAGGTGTAAAAATGAAACAGTTTCACAGGGTGTCTGCTCTGTGAGTTGTGTGTATGGGCATATGACCAACACATGTAGTGTTTTTATTTATTTCATGGAGTTAGAATTAAAGTAGTTTACTTTCTTTGTGAAATGGTGATCAATTTTACATGGGGCTTGACCATGTCCCTTTTAAATTGTCTTCCTGAATTCATGCTGAAGGTCGTTAAAGCAAAAGTAATTGGTTATATAGGAAATGAATCGTTGTTCATAAATATATGCACTTGCTTTTGCGTATCTGAAAGAATGACAGCGAAACATAACAGCAGCAACAGGAGCAAACACCACAAAATAAAGAGATCTGAGAAATTCAGCCCCAAGCTCCCGGTGGGGAGACACAAGTCAGTGCTGGTGATCAGATTTGCCCTTTCTGTGGACATAGTAGCGGTAAAGCTGTAAGCAGAGGTGTGTTTTCTCATATTTGTGTGTTGGGCATGTAGAATCAACAGTGAGGGTGGAAAAGTTGATAGCAGCTCTGTTGTTGAAAGCTGATGAAAACTTTTGTGCGTATGAGAAATTTTATTTTTAACATGGAATTTGAGCTACGTGAATTTCTGTGGTAATGAGGCTTGGTGATATTCTTTATGCACTTTCTGAAGTTTGAACTTTATTGGAAGAAAATCTGTTGGTTTCCAGTTTTGAAACTTGTGTGCATCAGCTTGTACATCTTGCACTATTATTTTTCGTAATCTTTAGTTTCCTCTGATGTACAAGAAAATAATACCTGTAACGTTGCTTATGGTTTTGTGCTGCAAACCAGCCATGGAGCTCAAAAGAGGTACTTTCTTCTGTTCCCTGAGTGGTGCTTTTTAAAAAATGCCCCAAATTTAAGAAGAATTCAGCTTACACCACTCAGTTTAATTGCCTCAGCTTTCTTTCGCAAGCAGAGTGATGTGAGCAGGTAACATGTAAGCTGTGCCGCTAAAACATCCCAAAGAAACCTTCAGGTGAGGGGAGGAGATGGACAGATAGAAGGGATTTAATTTTTGAAATCACCCTAATAAATGGCCTTTTACTTGAAACTGGGCAACATGATTAAAGTTACTAGAAGTAGTACTGACTGTGTGTAAGTAGCTTGGCCAGTCTAATGTGTTTAACAGTCTCTGGAAGAAGGTGAAACTGGTATTTTCAGGGATCCAGGTCTAGTTTTGCTATACACAGCACAAATTTATTGCGCTACCAGCACTCTTGTTTCTCAAAAAACATTAACAATCTTTCAACTAAATTGGTTTGGAGTGACCAGTTTAGAGAGTTGTGTAAAATGAAAGGATTAAAAAAAATAATACTTTTATTTGTAGTTAATAATGGAAAGGTCAGGTTTTCTTCCCTATCTTCAAGCAAGCTGGAGTGAACAGTATAGTTGATACCTACAGATAAGCAACCCTATTAAAGACCACATCAAAAGAACATGGTTTTGACCTCACCGAGCTGGTGTATGGGAAGAAGATGCTGAACTATATGCATAAACCCATCTGCAGTGTATACTTGCCCAAGATGAGGCCCACTTCATTTATTCCTTAGAATTTTGCAAAGTTGAGGGCCACCTGTCTTGTGATCCCTTCATACTGTTTTACACTGAATTTACCTCATCAGAGAAGCTTGTGCAGACCCCACAAGATGGTGAAAAAAGGAGTGAGACTGCAGTGTTGATCCTAATGATTAATGCATTAACCACATTGCATGTCACATAGGGCTTGACAATTATTTCTGAGTATGATGGCAGGAAAGTAGCTCAGCTGTACATGGTACTACTTGAATATGTTAGTTTTGTGATGGAGGACAGATAAAACATATCCTATTTACTCAGCAGATTTCTTTAATAGGGGAAGACCTGGAGTTTATTTGAAACGAGGCTATCCCAGTGCAGCAGCACCAAGAGTTAAGAACCTTATTCTCCCAGCTGCTCCAGCATCAACGGGAGGGAGCGGGCAAGGGAGATGCTGTTAAACAATTCTGTTTGATGCCGTCTCTGTTACGGCTCGTTTAAAGGATGCAGAGCACACACTGAATTTATTATTCATGCTTACAAATATTGCGTGCAATTTCTTGATACTAAATGTCTGAATCTTTTTTAACCAAATAACGTTTTAGGCTCCTAAATTAGCATTGCTTGTGACCTGCTCTCTGAAGTCAGGGTTTTATTTGTAATGGTACAGAGCAATTGGAGAGGAGAAGATGGTTTGCAGAAGTTTCTGGTTTTCGTTAGATATAAACTGACTTGTTCGTTCAAATCTGTTACCTAGATTTACTGTTTTGTGGCCATATCTAAAAAATACTAAAATTGCTAACTTACTAATATCTAAAAATACTAATTTACTTTCATATGTTAAAAGTATTAATTAAAACCCAGGAATTCCTGCTTTAAAGAAATACCTAATTCATATGACTACTAGTTTTCTATCATTCACTTATTTTTACCAAGATAAAATATATAAAAGACCAAAAATCAGAAGTGTGGCTTTTTTGGGGGGGGTAGAATACAATCATAGAATCATTTTGGTTGGAAGAAACCCTTAGAATCATTGAGTCTAACCATTTTGCATGTGTATTGCATAGTTTATATTTTGCATATGTTGCATAGTTTGTATTTTGCAATGCTTGTTGCTAAATTATGTCAGCAAACAGAAATGTTACAGTGTTTTCACTGTCCCTTCAAGTGGAAGTACAAGTTCACAATGTTGAATATAGTCTGTAGTCTTTCATTTAGGTTAATGGCTGTAAGATATCATACTCTTGAGACATTAAAAAAAAAGAACAAGGAGTTTTTGATCAACTGTATTAGATCTTAAAAGTGGAACTCATTAAAATTTTGGCCTCTTCTGCACGAATTAATTTGATTACGTCTTGCATGTAAATAATTCGAGCCGTTTCTCTCTTAAAATAAAAGGTGGCTTTAATGAATCACAGCTTCAGTTTTAGTAAATTGTTCATGGGATAGGCAGACTCAGGAACAACTGGGTTAAACCAAGAGATTATTTGAAAAATCTAGGGCATGTGCTCTCTGTGTTCACTTGATTAGTTTTCATAATTCATCCTTGTTTGCACAGCAAAGAGCAGTGTAATAAATGCAGACAAGAAGCAGTTTTCTTTCTTTAGTGCTCCTTTATCTCTGTAATTTTACTGGAGAAAGTTAGTGAAATGGGGAAAAAAGTCGTATTGTGTGTGAATGTTTAGAATGAATTTGGTTTGTTTTGTGAAAATCCATGGGATCTGAGAGGCAGATGCTATTTCAGGATGTCTGTGACTCTGCTTCACGTCTTTTCTGTTTGACTACAGGTGCATGAAGAACAGAGGAGATATTTCCGCTTATCAGAGATGATGTGGAGAGACACTTTGTGAGTAACTGATGTGTGTTTTCTAAAAAGCCCAAAATGCTAATGTGGGAATTCGTTTTTATTTTTCCTAATTTAGAAAAACTGTGCCATTTGCCTAACAGTTTCATTTGGTTCCGGAAAGCTGTGAATATAGAGCCCTTCATGGAAAGCATAGACAAAGCTACTTGTTGAAATAAAGAGCTGGAAGACAGAGCAATCGAATATGTACATTTTTGTAAATGATTGACCATGATTCTTAACTTTTTTGTAGTGATCAGTTTACCAAAGGCTTTTACTGTTGGCTGCTGAATGTGTTCTAGATATCAGGAAAAACCCCTGACATGGGGTATATGGGTAACCTTTAGTAGGGTTAATTCAGTGCTTATAGAAGCTCTTCTGTCAAGCTCACGGGTGCTACCTATTCTACATGACAGGTTATTAACACTTTGTTGTCCTTGTCTAATTTTGATTGCAATTCGGATCTATTTGCCATGAAGATGGGAATAGTAGCAGTCAACGGAAGCTTTCCTGAAAGTTTTCCATTCCGGTCTGCTGGAACACAACAGCATCCTGGGAGCACGCAGCTAAACTGTGCTCCCAAAATGTTACAGGAAAGGGAGAACCTCTATGACAGAATATAACTATACCTAAATAAGTACTTTTGTGGAAACGAGGTCATTTTTTATGATCACAATTAGGTGATGCAATGTCTTATTTGTCAGATGGATTCCATAAATATGCTGTTTCTAGTGCTGTAGACTCATCAGCCAACTCTTTCCTTTGGGGCAATTAGTCCCAGGCTTTCCTTTTTCTGCCAGATTTCCAGTAAGGGTTGAGAATTAAAGCAGCATGTTATTTTAGGATTTTCCATGACAGTCAATTTTTTTTTTTAGGTATAATACAAGTATATGATACAAGTAATGTGGTGTTGAGTGCGTGCTTTTAAACCATAAGCTCTGATACTCTGGAGCTACTGCTTTGTTCTAAAGATAATGATCTAGGAGAATGGTGCCTTTGTGGACAACTTCAGTGCTTTTCTTGGCACTGAAGAGCTCAAGTTAGAAGAATTGCTGTTACCTCAGGCACCTTGATTTCTAACTTTTTTTGCATTTGTAGTATTAATGCTGTACCATGAAAATGTTGTTATTTTCTTAAACTGAAAAATATCCTTTTGTTATAATAGACTAGTAATTGCTTAAACTCCTAGGTAGGAACCAGTTTGGATTCTTATATGGGATTTTCTGCTTTTCTTGCCTAGATCTAAGGAAGAGGTTTTTAAGTGGTTTTTAGGCTTCCCTTATCCTGGGGCCCATTGCATATTTTCATAGATACGGTTTTGTGATTTGTAGTTTAGTGACTACTTTTAAAAAAAAGTCATTAATGCTTAATTTCATCATTCTGGGATGAGGATGGGCATCTGCAAATAGCGGCTGGTAGTCTGTCTTGCTTTCAGCTGAGAGAAGATCGGATTCAAGATAATATTGGCTTGTAGTCATCTTTCCCTTGGCTTCTTCCAGGCTCTGCTTGCCAGTTCAGGGAGGCTGGGGGAGGATTTCTTTACAACAGCATCCTGGCCCAGTGCTGGATTCTTTATGAAGCAGCAGGAAAAATCCTTGTGCTGCTCCAGCTGATTTACCCAGGAGATAGTGGTGATTTGATTGAGTCTGTGACTTTGAGATCGCTCTCTTGTGGTCGAAGTCCGTGAAGGCTTTGTCACAGTTGGCTGAGTAGCAGTGATAATATGGAATATTCTTTAATAATATAACTTTAAAGAATAATAATTCATATTTAGAATACAGATATTACATTCTGTGATGCCTTCTGCAGATAACCAAAGTAGTGGAGTATTTGATTCCTCGGTCATGGCACGTATTGTTCTGTTTGTTTTCAGATTCTGGCCAGGGCTCAAGCAGAGTCCCTGGGTTCGATCTCATGAGCAGAGCTTCCTTCTGCAGCTCCTCGAACTGGCAGGACTTGCTCAGGGGTCTGCTGCCGTGGGCTGCTTCCCTTGAGGATGGCACTGTTCTTCATTAAAATCTTGCTGTAGCTTCCTAGCAGGGATCAGGGTGAATGAGGGAAGTACAAGTTGGGTCTGTACAGTCCAGTCTGTACAGGCTTGTGTAAGTTTGTGCTTCAAACAGGTACAGTGCGTTAGACAAGTACAGCTGTATTTACCTGCCAGCTGGGTATCACTCTACAGAGCCTGGGAAAAAACTGCAGTTGAGAAATAACTTATTTTTTAATTTTTAAACTATTTTAAATTTTTAAAAATATTTGTATTTTTAAAAAAATGAGATATTATCAGCTTAATAAATTGGAACTTGATTGTGTGGGCTTTTTTTGTTGTTGTTGTTTGGTTTTGTTTTGTTTCTTTTACAAGAAATATAGTTTAGGTATAAATGTTCCAAGTATCAGTCTACACACCTTAAAATATTTTCATAGTGATGCCACAGTTACTGATAATACCTACATTTTTCTTTGAGCGTATTTAGAGATGTCGACCGTATTTTTAGCGTGGTAATTTTCAGAAAAGGCTCTGTGAAAAAACAGATGAGAGTTATTTTGTGGGGCTAGCATTTGGTTCATACAGATGGCTGCTGTTAAGGACCTTTTAGCTGCATAGCAGTCAGCTTTTCACGGGCTTCAGCATATGGCTGGGTCAGGTTGTGCTCTGATACTTAAGAGAGAGGATAAGGCTTACAGCCACTGACACCCACCGTGAGCAGCGTTTCTGGATTTGCCTACGTTAAGACTCCTCTGTGTCAGCATTAGTAGCTGCAATAACAGGTACTATCTGTCTGGGTAGTTTCATTAATTCTTATGGGATTGTTGCAAGGTTGAATATGGGTAAGATGTAATGGGATAGCTTGGGAGTTGAATAGAGTTTAGTGCTTGTTGCAGGGTGGAGGTGCAGGAACTGGTTTCTTTGCTCAGTTCTACATTATCATAACCTTGGCTTTAACCTCTGTGCTTTAATACCTCTTTCTGTGAGTAGTATTTATACAGTTATATAAAATTTGTGGGATGTATAATGAAAATGGCTATTTACCTGTACCTTTTGTTTTTATTGCAGTTTTTACTGTGCGCTTAGGAATGTGCAGGGCTTCTAGTTAAAAGTGGAAAAATGTTTCCCCTTTAAATGCTCAAGCAATCTGTAACGGGCTTAAAATATGTACTGCGACTTAGTCCATTAAGTTAAAAAGGAACTTTGCTAATAAAGTGAGAATGTGCAATAAAAGAATTCACATTTAGTAGTATTGATTCCTATACTCATAAACTTCAAAAGTATTAATTCCTAAATATACTGCACAATACTTAGAATTGTAGAAATAAACTACTTCAAACCAGAGATGCACACCCCTTCCCTATGCTGCTTTTTTTTTTTTTCCTAACAGGCTGAATGAGGGTGCCTTGTTCTACTTGACATCTGCCCATGTCTGCGTAAGTCTAATTTGTACAATAGTAATGGGTACTTGAGCTGTGCCCTTGGTAATCAGTAGATTAGGGGTGTATGTGACATGTTGGGCACTGAAGGGACATGCCGTATCTAAGCTATTCAGTTTCCTCGTGAATGGACTAATATGTTCCGCTGCCCTTCCCTGATCTTAGTAACCACATAAAGCTTTATGCTCTTAAAATAACTGACAGTCAGCAGCTGGTTTCTTACCAGGATTTTTTTCACTGCTAGTGAGGAGAAAGTGGGATCCAAATGTCATGAGTTTTATCTTCCTGGAGATAATTCAGGTTTTCTTTCACTTGTATTTGCTGGATTGCTTCTGTGTATTTTATTTTTTTTCCACATGCAATGCTTATCTAATCAAACTTTCGTCAGTGGAGTCTGTTTCACCAGTGTGGATTTATTGAGTAGAGGTGGTGATGAATGAGCTTGAATATGCTGAAGTTTTAGCCGTAGGTAACTTATGCTGGGGAAAGGCTTTATGAAGCATAGAAAATGCAGGTGAAATGCAAGTCGTTTACAGAATGCTGAAGATACAGTAAATCTATAAGGATTCAAATATTTTAAGAACACTTCTACATCAAATTGATCAGGTGTTTTTGGGCCAACTAATAAGCTTCGTAATATTTTGGTTCATCTTGCCATGAATGTGTGAGAGTTGCGATAATTGTGCAAATCCAGGCATGAAACAGTTGATCAGCTGACTTACAATTCAAAAGAATATTTCATTTAAAACGATGTTTTGCTACACTTCAGCATTACAAAAATTCTGCTTGGAATCTCCTTGGAAAACTAAAAGCTGACTTTGCTGATGGTAAAGTAAGGGCACTGAAGAAGGGAAGGGGCAAGGGAGAACCCCTTCTGCCACCTGTAAGGCCTTGCAGGTGCATGGGACTTGCCAGCCTGGTTCTTCACAGCTTACCGTCCAAAACCTGAAAAACAGCCTGAAATGGTGGATGTGGCAAGAGGTGCCTGTTCCTCTATGGTCTGGAGAGACGTGTCTGTGGGGTCTACTGGGTGTGAAGTACTGGTGGGGAAGAGCTGCCTGTTTCTGCTCTTGATGAGGCCGTCAGCTACGAAGCCACAGCAGACTGGTTAGTCTAGACACAAGGGTGTAGGATGGATGCAGTGTCATCTTCACGGTCAATGATGTGGAAACAACAGCTGATTTGCTTCAGATAAACCATAGCAATAACGTACAAAGACAGGAGGGACCTCTGGCAATGACTGGTGGCTCACACAAACTCGTGGATTGGAGTTTGAGGAGAAGTGTGCTCTGAAGTCCAGCTGTTATCCTGCCTGTCGCTTAAGGAGTGTATAAGCAGACAGGTTTGTTTTTTAAACTTCAGTTACATAAATATTTATATAGAATGTAACTCTGTGTTTGCCTTGAAATTTAACAACGAGCCTGGTATTGTCAGACCTGTCACTCCTGGAGTTCAAATTAGGAAGCCTGTAACTGCCAAAACATGCGTTGACATGCGAGCCAAGATCCGTTAGGGCACAGATGCTGGTGTACTTAGGCAATGAAATAATCCCGTTTTAGCTCAGGAACACAGAGGCATGATTATGCTCCTGCAAATTCTCTGCAGAGGTGGAAATTGCTGAATGGTTTTGAGATTATAGGTTTGATTGCATTAAGACTGTATAAGGGTTTTTCTTCCTTGTGTCGTAGCCCTATAGGTTTATTTTGCTCTCTGGACAATGTCTTATTAAAGGTTGTTGTAGCTATGCAGTAAAACAGTTTCTGATTTGGTACAGGAATCCTTCTGAATGATTTTTGGACATGTTTTAGGATGATGAGGGCAAAGAAGTATATTTGGTAACGTTGCTTTTCCCAGCTTGCATCCTGCGTATTACAGTGTATGTTTTACAAGCCCGATGTTTACCTTGCTTTAATAGTGCTCTTTTGTGTGCTCTACAAGCTAGTTTTGCAGTGGAATGGTTTACATAGAACAAGAATTACTTGCACCGATTTTAAATATGATTTTGTATTATGGTTCAGTGTAGTAGATCCTGCTCTATTAAACAGCCTCACTTTCTTTTTAGTTTATGAGGCTTACCTGAAATTGTGAATGACACTTCAGGAAGTCTGAACTGATCCAACATATGCCTCCTGCTGATTTTTAATGAACTCCTGTGTGCAATATGAAGTGTGTTGTTTTTTTAGTAACAGAAGCTTCCTTAAATTTTAGACTTTGGGCAGTTTCACACAGCTTTTAACAATAATCTCTTGCTTTTGCTTGAGAGAGCTAGAACTGAATAGCTTTGATAACAGCATGTTGATTTATTATTATTACTTTTTTAAACATAGTAAGGAACAGTGTTGTAGTGTCTTTGCAATTAGGGAGAAAAGGGGAGTGTTATTTTTTTTGATGTCTGATGCCCTCTTTAACACTTGCTCCTAGGCAACCCTGATTCAACAGATGTTGCATATGGGCATTTGCAGCTGGATTAGAATAGTCTGTGATGGAAATGCCTGAGTCTCTGCTGTTATTGTGCTATCAGAGTGCTTGGCAATCAGCTTGCACTTCTTGTCGTCTCTAATTCTAGGGGCTATTGAGCCGAGAAGATTGGCTTTTTGTACTGGGTTTGCAAGAGGCAAAGTGCTGCCGTTAAAATTGCTGCTTGCTTGCACTTGTAATGCTTTTCTGTGCTGTGTCAACCTTGAGCTGGTTCTTCCTGCAAAGGTTTGCACATAGTCTGCCTTACTGGAGGCAGTCTTGTGTTTTAAATCAAAAAAAGAGAAATTTAAGAAAGGTTATAAGTTTCTTCAATTTTTATGAAGCAGTTTTCTCATTTTCACTTCGTAGAGATGAATGACTGACTGTGACAAGTTTCGATCTTTTATTCTTTTGAGTTTAATGATGCTATGCTTTCACTTAGTTTTGTGTGTATGTGAAAATGCTGCGAAAAGTACAGCTCAACATCTAGTTTGCAGAAATGTTTTCTTAGGTGTTATATTTTTCAAATATTTACCTGAGAAGCAGTGCTGGTATAAAAAGGTAAAACGTCTTTCATCCAAAGTGCTTATAACTCAGAGTGCAAAAAGAGAGCAGGTGCAGATGGGGATCTATAGAAAAATCAAACTGAGTGACTAAGAAGAAACAGTTGGGATGTATCAGCACTTTGACCAGCATCAAGTGCCATGAGTCATTGCCAGTTTGGTGTTGTTTTGAAGGAGAAATTATCACTGTGGTTTTTTTAAGGCACAATTTTGAGTAAGGCGTCACATAAAGGAAAATGCAGAGGTGCTTGTTGGATGAATTGCCAAAGTTTGATTTAATTAAGGGGAACAAATGTTGCAAAAACAGCAAAGCTGAGCCCTGAGGGGCATGAGGAAACAGCTTTTCATGCGTGAGGGGGTGAGGGAAGCAGAACTGGATGGATGCGCTCTAGCAAATTAATGTGGCTGAAGGGACAAGGCAGGAGAAGGTTTCAGAAATTTCGAAGGTTTAAGAAACACAGAGCTTGTCTGAAACCAGAATAATTTAGTTTAGTGACAGATGGGTTTTACCTGAGTAGATAATGGGGGAGAAAATGTTGCATCTTGAAGATGTTGGAGAGAAACTTCTGGAAAAAGTTGTATATTTGACAGTAACTCTTTATGCAGGCAGCATCCACTTGTGGAAGATGGCTTTTTTTCTCATTTATCTGAATTGATTTGATGACATACATTGATAAAAGTAGTTTGTCAATGTAACTGAATTTGTTTAAGGCTCTTGCTGGTCTGAATGTTTAAGTTCTTTAAAGAAACAGCACTGTTCGTGTTTCCTATATCTTCTCTCTTGCCAAGGAAAAGATCCTGCAAACAAAACACTCTTTCTTTACTCCCTCTGGCAAACAAATTACCAGTCAGGCAAAACTACACATGCCTAATGATGTAGTACTGCAGGCAAGATGAAAAGCATAAATGCAGATCTGTCCAAAGACTTGAAGTAGTATATGGGTAGAAAAGAAGACATGAAATGATTATTTTGATATCAATATTGTCACATTTGCCCAAGGCTTTATAATATTTAAATGTCTGAAGACCTAGTTCAGCTTTTGAATTTCATTTTAATTCTTGATGCTTTGCTGGCCAAGCACAAGCTAGTAATGTTAGTAATTTTTTTTTTTTTTTTTTAAATTTTTATTGCTACAAAATATTTGCATTACCTGGAATGCTTTGTGGTGACAAAAGTGACTTAGTGTTGATTGTCATTGGAAAATAATTGAGTTTGTAACACATTTTCAAGGAAGACTTCTAAGAAAAAAGGAAAAAATAAGTGCATCATTGTCAAATGAGGATCACCATCTTCTCTATGACTATAGCTTAGATATTTGAAATTTGTGATTAGATCCATCAGAACCTTTTCTTCTCCAAATTCAATAAAGATGAGTAATTAAATAAGGTAATTGCGTTTTCTCATTACTGTTAGGCCTGAGTCTTCTATCATATCTGTTCAGTCTTTTAACAGTTGAGGAGCAGTGAAGTTTTGGTGCACCAATGCTTTCGTTGTTGCGTTGAAACAGTATACTATGATTATATTTCCTCTTAGGTGTTCTCATTGTGCTCATAAAGCACACATGAATACAAGACAAGTTAATTAGAAACTAGCATCCTAGATTAGATCTTGTTTTTGCAAGCCAAAAGACTAATTGAAGTTTATCGTAGTCAAGGGAGTAGCAGAGATACAGGCGACACAGCTGAGCAGCAGGGACTAAATTCATGCAGCAAGAGTTTATGTGCAATAGGTCTGTGGAAGATTAGGACAAAAGCTTTTCATTGAGATTGGCCCTCTTTATATCGCCCCCTTTTTTGTCCTTTTTTACCTTCAGACTTTTCAGTTGCTGAGGTTTATTCTTGAGTTGGTTTTCTTGCTGCTGCTGCTGGTAGTCTTAACACTTCTGTAAAAACCACGAAAGGCAGTGTGGAGAGGGACCGCATGCAGAACTGTTGTGCTTGAATGAATTTCAGAACGCGGCTTGTCTGCTTTGTGGCTTTCTGTGATTTATTTTTTTCTTTGAACAAAAAGACTAATTTTCTTATCAGAAACAAAAGATGGATTCCACAGATGTTTGGCAGCTGCATCTTCATTTCCTCTACCGTATCGAGCACGCTCCAGTGTGGCTGTTCTCACCTAAAATTACAGATTACATTTTATCTCCTTCGGTCAACAGGGGAGTTTCTTTCTAACCTGGGTGGGATGGATGAGTCTGTGCTGGGAGGGAGGTGTCGGGGATGTGCCAAGTGTCCGGATCCCTGCAGAGATGTCAGTCGGTTGGTTTTCGGGTTGGGAGCCTCGAAGCCTTTTTGCCTCATCTGGAAAACTGAGGAATTCTGGAAGAGCTAATTAGCAAATGAATTTAAGAAACAAAAGGACCTAGTTAGTGAGTTTTAAGATCATTTGTTCCTCACATAATGAACTGTGTGTTTTTTCAAATACAGCAGGAAAAAAAAATCCCCAGCCTTAGTCTTAACAGTTGCCAAATCCCAGATTTCTGTGGATTTTTCTGATTTAGTTGGCGCAGTTGCCATTGCATCTCCATTTAGGTATTTAAAGACCGATTTTGGAACAACTATGCAATAATGGTTAGTTATCAGATATTTCAGAGTATGCCCAAAAAGATTCCTGATCCAGCTGGAACGGGATTTCTTTAACATATACTAAAATTAACAATTCTGTCTGCCTTGATTATACGTTACTTGCTATTTAATCTTATTGCTATTTAATCTTGCTCTTTGTTTTAGAAAGAAACCTTACACATTTAGTGTAAGATTTGAGATACTTAAATTGTCCTGGAAGAAATTCCAGCAAACTTTCTTTCATTGGCTTCCTTTCTTGAAATAAGAGTTCTTAATAAAGGAACAATTATGTTCTAAGTAAACTGAGCCTGGAAGCCATAAAACTATTTATCTTTTTATCTTATCTACTTTGCACACCTGTAATGGTGGTTTTGTCTGTTTTGATTAATGTATGTTAATGACTGGTTTCATTCTTTAAAAAAAACCTAGAAAAATCAATGTGTTCCTAGTACACTGTCTTTCAGTAGAAAATCTTCTCAGATGTTTGCTATTATCTGTATTCGTTTTTGTGCTTTTTTGTAGTTGAATTAGGAACTTCATGCCTAAATGAAAAAGATGACATAAGCTTAGATGTCTTGAGTTTCTAGTGAAATAGCTGCTAGCACAGAAGTTTGATACCCCTTTATGAAGGAGCTTCATCATGCCAAGAATGTTAGTTTTGATTTGATTTATTTTTGAGGATCTGGCAGGGATCTTTCAGGTGCTATCTATTCTGTACTTCCGTACGAAATACAGCAGCATGAATATGAGTATTTCACTTGGTAAACAGTGTTGGTAGGGTTTGTTTTCCCCTGTAGATGGTTGAAAATATTGCTGCATCGAATGGCACCATTCATGAGTAGCGATTTTCTGTTAGTGCCATTTAAGATGAACTTTTAAGGTTAACGACATTTAAACCTTTCATTTAACCGGACTAGTATAAAGACCTGTTTTGAGCATTCTTCTTACAAATAAATGCTTGATTATTTCTGTTCCAAAGGTGATATTGACATTAAGCAACCTTATATTTTAACAAGTTTAGATTAAAGAAATCTATTAGAGCTGGTTTTGTAGTTTCATTGAGTGATCTTGTGTCCTTTGGTCTCGGTCTAAACAGATAATTCATGCGACAGCAGTTTAAATTATTGAAGTTATGTTTTGGCAGTAGCTAAATCATTCTTGAAGAACGATCAAACTCATCAGTATGCTGCTCTCTGCATCCGGGGGGGATTTTTTCCCTGGATGTTTGATCTGGGATTAGAAAGAACAGCTTTTTTTTTTTTTTCAAAACAGGCACACAAGTGCCTTTTGTCTGCTGGATGCATTTATGGTCACTTGAGCGTATTCGGTCTCGAGTTTCACTTTGCAGACGTATGTATGGGTGAAATTCCTGTCCCCCCGTGAATGCGCACGGCCTTGGAGCCGCGCTCGGGTCAGTCACGTTCCTGCTTGGCGTGAAGAATAGCTGGGTAATGAATCATGTGTGGAACTTGAAGAAAAACATTGTAAAAGCTTTGCTTAGAGCAGAGTTACTATGTAGGTGTTCTCTCCATCTTCAAAAGCTTCCAGTCTCTACTCATCCCAAACAGTATCTCTTTGCTCCATCCTGTTTCCCTCTGGTTATTCTGTTGTACTTGATTTTATTTAGCAGCCCTGATTTTCTCTGTCCCTAGCTGTGATGTTTACCAGTGTTTTCTCTCTTTCTCATTAGGTCCATGAATTTACATCCCATGTTCTTAGGCACGTGCACTTGAATATTTCAGAAGTAATATGTTTTCATTTGAAATGTGAATGTTGGCATTTTCATTTGAAGCCTTTTTAATATATTCCTGTAAGAGCTAAAGTTAGAAAGTAAAGAACTGGAACGAATTCAGTGGATTCTTTCTGAGAACACGATAAGTTTCTTACCTTATTATTTGAGATTTCTGTTGGCCACATGTGGCCTCAGTATGGTGTGTATGACAGTGTTTGTGGTTGTTTAGGAGGAAATGATTTTGTAACCTCAGTGGAAGAATTAACCTTTTCAATCAAAAGTTCGTTTCCCTAGTAAATGCTTTTAGCTTTCCAAACTACTTTTTTTAACCAACCACTCCGAATGACTTAAGTTTAAATCATGTAAAAACTCACAGATTTAGTGTTGACTTACATTTAAATAATCTCTGGAGTTTTTCTCATTGTTTATGAGGTAATAGTAATATTTTCCTTGTGGTGATGGAGTATTTGATTAAAAAGCTGAAGTTGCTCTTATATGACTAGAAATTGATGTACAGTGGTGATGAATAAATTGGTAGCATTTAACTCTGAAGTTGTTGTTTTTTTTTTTTTTGCATAATCTCATGTCATTTTCCCTTTTGTTTTCATATCTCTGTCTTGTGTCACTTGGGGGGTCAATGTGTATTGGTTGTAACCGTTCTCTTGGTGGCAAGTGGTGGGTTTGGTGTTATAGTCGTTGTTTCTCTGCTCAGTTTGGGGTTTATTGGAATGCATCAAGTTAGGAGCTTTATCCAAAGCAACTTTATTCTTATGGTAAGGTACTTTACAGTCCTAAATCTAAAATTATCTACTCAAATAGCATGTATAGCATTCTCCCTTTGAGGGAGTATGGGATTTGTTTTTCTGCATGTAATTTATCCATTGTGACCCTTTATTAAAACTGGGAATACCACTTTTGAGGACAGGCTGGCATAGTTCTTAAATTGGTAATGCACAGAACGTTCAAAAACTTAAACAAATCCTGTTGTTCCAATAATGAGTCATTTTAATATGCAGTTTAATCTGCTTCAGCTAGAAGTTGATCATCTAAATAAATAATTCCGAAATAAAAGTTGTCATCTTGAAAAGCAACAATGCTATCTTTAAATTCCTTACTGCCAGAAAATACTTTTTAGTGGTAACTTTCGGCTATGATCAATGTCCTTCCATATAGTCAAAGAGAATTACATTGGTTTTTATTCAAAAAGAGAAGGGGAAGAAGACATAAAACTTTTCTGTGGGTGCATCTGATCGGTTTTATTTCATTTTTCTGATAAGAAAAGAAGTCATCTAACTTTGAAAATGGAAGGATGCCTTTCCTTGTGGGTGCTAAATTGTTTAGTATTTCCTACATTAAAAACAAATGAACAAAAACCCCTCAAAACAACTGAAGGATGTGTATATTTGTGCCTTCCTTGAAGGGAAAAAAAACCCCACACCTGAACACCAAAAAACCCTTGCATTATAAAGCCCAACCAATCCAAAAAACCCCACTTGTATATTCCAGTGTTTTAATGCTGGAGGTGTTCTGCGTACCTATGTTCATGTGTGCAGCTTGGTAATACATTTCTGATGATTCCGTTGTCTTTGGACATCTGGGATGTGTCTGCGATTCAGGTTTTAGTTCACCTGGATGAAAAATCAGGCATAGTTTAGAAAATAATTACATGGTGGTGGGGTCTATGCTGGAAAAACAGGATACCCCGTCTTGCTTGGGTGTTCACTGCATGGGGAGCTCAGTAGGTTTTGCATCTGAAACTGATTTGTTTTAATGAGCTGCACTTCGAGCTTGCACTTCTTAAGGATATTTGGTAAAAATGAGAAGTGCTGGGTTATATTTGCATTAGTGTCCTGCCCTGGGCAGTGAACGCTGAAGCAACTCGTGAAGTTTTTGTATCATCTTCAGGAGTATTATAGGAGCGTCTTGCAGGACCAGTGAGGGCTGTCAAGGGAAACAACTCAGTTATTTCAGAGAGCGTGTTCTTCTACAGCCTGCTGACTGCCAATGCCATAAACAGACGCATGCTGAAATCTGAAATCCAGATATCAGTATGATTCCTGCAGGTAATAGTAAATTTAACAACTGAAGATAACAGTGCACTGTTAAAATGTAGGAGTGTGTCCATCACAGAAAGATTTCCGCTATAACTACAATTCTGCCTCGTTACAATATTGTACGTATATGTATGCCTGGCTTCCCTATGACATTTCTGAAACCTGAGCATCTTGGTAATCTCCTTCCATCTTCCCAAGCTGTGTTATCACATCTAGCTCCATCATGTTGGATTCCAGATGTTTCCAGCATGCAAACTGCCCTGTTCCAAATTCCAGGCTTCTAGTTTCATTCTTCTGCTCCAGCTCACCTGTTACAGGATGGTTGAATCAAAGCTGACAGCCGGGAAGGTGGAGGTGCATTAGCCAAGGATCTGGAAGGAAACTTAATTTGAAGTGAGTGTGTTAAATCTTCAGCCACCCTTGATTTCCTTCTGTTGTCCCAAAGAGCGTAGAGGTCACGTATCAACAAGTCAGCAAGTTCCTTAGTACCCCAGCTGGACAAGGACAGCAGAGACAGATCTGCAGTTGCTTAAATGTGGATTGACGTGACGTGAGTGAGTCAGAGCAATGTGGGAGTAAAGCAGAACTCGAGAACTGAAGCAGAGGAGTTTGCAGGCTTTGTAAAGCTGTTCTCTCCTCGCTAGAGCAGCATCTTTGGCTCTTGTCAAGGCTCCTCTTTGCTCTCACAGCGAGGTTTTCTCCTCTCTTGTTCTGCCTCCCCCAGTAATTAGAGCACCGATGTGACTGTGTTCAGTTCTGTTTTCAGATAATTAAGGCTGGGCCCATACAGTAAAATACATAGTGGTCTGCTTTGGATTTTGCTTAGGGCTTTGCCAGGACATCACTGGCCTGTCATTGCAAACCAGACATCCTGGTCCTTGCTGCTGTTTAGTGGGGTGTGACAAGCCGTCAGCTGGTAAGGAATGATTACGTGATGGATGTTGGCTTGATCTGAAGTTAGACTGGCCCTGTCTCTGCTGTGTGTGGTTCAGGAGTAATGAGGAGTGCTGCTTAGGAACAGGAGCGGCCTTGTTCTCTGGACAGTTAAGATACTGGGTTATAAGAGCATTTACAATGCAGAACTTGGGAGGAAAGGGAGGGAGAAGGAGGGTAAATGAACTGAATCACATTACTGGAATTTGTTGTTAAAAAGAATTTATTATGTGGGTTCAACAACAGAAAGCTCAGGCTCAGTAATTTTATTTGCTTTTACTTTTGCCCTTTGGATTCTGCATGCTTTTGTCAGATTACAGGAATGAAGTAAAAGCTTAGTCACACTGTGCCTTGTGCGTTGTTCTAGGGTGTTGGTAAAAGATAATAATAAACAGGCTGCTAATTTGCAAGTACTAGAATTTAGTTATGTTGCATTAAGGCACTTGGTACGATGGCTGAGAAACCTGAATAACCTCTTAACTGTTTATTGAATGTAGTTATTGAACAATCCTGATGGTCTTCAAAGAAGTCTTTTATTTTTAATAAATCAGTATTCTGTGCTTAAGTTGTGTAGTGCCATTGTTCTCCCCCTCAAGCCCTGAAACCTTGTTTCAGGACCCAGCAAAATTTTGTCACATTTGAAATAAATTTTCTTCTCCAAAGCTACTTTTAGTGCAATGAGGTATTGGTAGTTTGCTTATGTTTCTACTTCAGTTAAAGAATCAAGCAGAAGAAGGTATGTTTATGCAATTTGTTGCTTGATTCAGGATATGTGCCGTAAAATAAGTTTGCAGAAATTTGATAAGAAGCACTGAAGAACTAACACTTTTCTGTAACCGTGTTTATGTAAAACTCCTGTGGTCCAGTAGTTGCTGTAGCTGTTGGTTTCCCTGCATATGGGTGTATTATTTACCAGCAAGTTTTTATTTCCCTGTTCACAGGGACTCTGGTGGCAAGTGTTCATCTTATCTCAAGCTACCAAGTGTGTTTTGCTTCAAGTTTGGTACTGACCCTATTGAATAAATATCTGACTATTGACCTGGCTTCTTCCCTTCCCAATCTAACTGCTGTGTCCTGTGCTTTTGGATTTGGAGCTGTGTATGGCTGGCTCAGCAGAGATTTCCCAGGTGCTCCCAGAATTAAACTTGCTGCCTTTTCCTGTTTCCAGTATATGCCATTCAAAGGCCTCAAAAGCTTCAGCTTTCGAGGATTTTAGTGTCGTGAAAGTATTGGGTTCATTTGAGATTGCCTTTGAATCACTAGACACCAACACTGCTTTCAGGTTAAGGTTTGAAATTCAGAATTGGTGTTTCAAGTGAGTGAAATGTTTTGCTAAACTGCAAAAATCTATTCAGTGGCAGTTACAAACATCTGTAAATACAGGCAGGCAAGAACAGTTGAGGCAGGACTGATATCAGTGTTTGAGATTTTTTTTTTTTTAATTTGATTATTTTAACACCGCAGTATGTGGGTTGATAGCATTGCATTGTCCAGGCAATGCTTTGTGCAATATGCAGCAAGACTTTGTTCAGGTGGCCTCAGTCACATTATGCCTTGTTTGAGTTACTATAATGATTCTTCTGAGGTATTATTGTGCAACTTTGTTATATTAGGTATTTCTTGGGTTCTTGGAAAGTCAGGCGAATAAGGTGGTGTTGCAGCATGACTTCTGGTGTTCTTTGTGGTGGAAATAATGTTTTGTACTTGTCATGATGTGTGTATACTCTTCTGTATGTTATCGTCTACCTTGTGGGGGTAAAGTGGTAATTACAGCATTTCCAGAAACCAAACTGCTGAACTTGAGAATGAGTAAAAAAACCTTAATTGTAAGAATATGTTAGAGCAAACCTTTGCTTAATGTAAGTTTTGCTTTGTTAGGAGATCCAGAAAATGGTTATACAATGGGACACATACGGCAAGGAGCTGAATAGATACAGCTGAAAGAATATGCAAAGGCTTGTGGAAAGATGTGATGAGCAAGTGGGGATGTTTATAGATGTCCTTGTATTTCAGCTGAGTCTTATGTTGGTTCTGCTACTTGTGCGTAAGTACCTGAGCACGGTCTTGGGTTTGTTTGACACACCAAACTTCTTAATTACATTTTAAATTCCTATAATTAAACTTGTGGAGTTCAAATTTACAGTGTGAAATTATAGTCAGAAATATCTGTGTGTTAAATATTGTCTCATGTTGGAGAATCACTAGATGTTTGTCTTGTGAGGAACAGTGGGCATCAGAGTTGACACACTTGGTGTCAGTTATCCACATAATTTATTAAGGTTGTTTCCTACCTAATTCGATGCTTGCTTGCTTTCTTCACTGAAGATGCACTGCTTTTTATGCTTGAGAAACTGTTGGTGGAAATTTGACATCTATAAAAGGTTTTATATTAAAGACTTAGGTTGGAAATGATAAAAAATTTATTGAAGTCATAGCTTAAATTTGTCCATCCTTGTGTGCTTAGCTGTACAGATTATGTTGCATAGATCCAGGTATAATACAGAAGGAAAGATGTTTATAGTTTTTCTTGCATATCCATGCATTTGCATTTTTCCCACTTTAATATTAATGATGCTTTGGTAGTGGGAGATAAGGGGGAGAAGTTTGATCTCTGGCCCTGTCTGTAGCTCTGCTTGAGTCACCTCCATGCCATCCTGTACAAACCACTTTTAGAAAATTACTTTTCACAGTTGCTTCTGTGAATCTGTTTCGTAAGAAGAAACGGTTACTGAAAAGCTGATGATGTGATAGCTGAAGCATGTTATGTGAAGGTGTTTCCTCTGTTTTTTTCCACCAGACGTCTGCTAGTTTCATTTGAATTTTTTTTTGTTGTGCTGGAGAGTTGGTGAATAATGATTCCCTGAACACCTTTACCATGCTTTTTGTGACACTATAGACTCTTAATGTATTTCTTCTTGCCTATCTGTCCTCCACACTGTTAAGTCCAATCTACAAATTATGCCTTGCACAGAAGCCATTTTACGTGTTTGCTCGTCCTTTTCCAGTTCCTTTGCTAAAGCTGGTGAGTTGTGGCAAGAAGCAGAATAGCTCATATCTCAAATCTGGTAACGTGGGGGAATGATGCTGCGTTTGTCAGCAGGTAGTACAGGCTTAGGAGCTTTAAGGCTGGGCATGAAATAGTCCAAGCTAATGATGTTGCACAAATCAACTGAAGCGTAAAGTTATATTTTGCATCAGTGTCTTAAATGAACTGTTTTCTTGTGCTTCCCCCTCGTTGCCCCATTTAAAATGGGAATTTAGGTATTTGTCTTATAGAGCAGTTCTCATGAATACCAGAAGGTGGCATAACTGATTTTCCTAAAATTGTTTTGAATGCAAGAAATATACAGGATGCTACTAAGCTTATTTTAAAGCTCTTGGTCAAATTTTCATCTAAGGAAAGCTGGATCAGTTTAACCATTAATGTCAAAGGGAGATATTTAAAGGTGTAGTTATTCTACTCTTTTTCAAAATGTGAAAACTCTGGTGGGATTCATGCTGGCTTTTATAGCTAAAGTTTTTGAAGTTGGAAGTGGCTTAACTGAAGTGCAGGATGGAAAGAAGGGTTGTCCATCCTGTGTGCCGTGGAATTCTTCCTTAAGCTATTTGTTCATGGGAAACCAAGATTCTTTCACGTTGTTTAGATACTATGCTTTACCAGTTTGCAAAATGAGGGCAATTCCTGTTTTAAGCTCTCCAGGTTAGCTGGTGCTATGCAAGAATAAATTATTAGCATGGTAACTCATAAATTGTAGATTTATGCTGTAGAAACTCTAATCACATGCAGATTTATAGGGGTACCGATGTTAAGCGTTAGAAGCAGTTAACTGGAAAGACTGTGAAAAAAAGACAAATAAGCACTTAAATGAAAGTCTAGTATCAGCATAATACGTATTTCATTCTGGCAAACTGGAAACTTAGTCTTTGCGCAGTGTTGCCACACGTTTGATGACAAATTGATGTAATAAGGCATTAGGTACCATCTCATGTGTTGCTTTCTGTCTTAAAGAAGCCTGTCTCTAGTGCAGTTGTCCCCAGTATGGTGTGGACAAAAAGTAATGAAATATACCTTAAAAGTAGGTATTATTTCCATTCACAGATCCAGGGGGGCTTATTCATAGAGCATGTGTATTGGGCACAATTGGCAAGGTTTTGTTAGTGGGGTGTTGGTGCGGGGCTGTCCTCTGTGGGATGGAGCTGTGAATACCCTGTGCCAGGCACACCTGGGCTTCATTTTGCATTAAAACTATATTTTTTTGAGTAGTTAATTACTGTAGGACAAAACCAAAACTTTTGAAGTATTGAGATACATGGATTTTTTTTTTTTCCTTTCCTTCAGCTCCCTCTGGCAGGCAAACACCTGAATTACAACTGCTTTATTGTAAACTGTCAGAGAAAGGCTTGTACCAACTCGAAGTTATCACAGTTGTTTGACGGTGTGTATGTATTCAGCAAAAAGCGACTTTCGGCAGTAGAAAAGTAGATGACTGCAGCTGCAGAAGGTGCTGAAATAAATATATTTCTTGTTTTAGCCGACTTTTGTGTGGTCCTTTTGAGCAGCGAAGCTGTGCAATGCCATTTCACCCCAAGGGCCTCTACACCATGCTTGTATTTTGATTTTTTTTTTTAATGTGGTCTCTCCTGAGACTGCTGTGATTCACTAGAGCAGCACAGGTGAGAGTGATGTGACAGTTTTGCTTAGAAGTCTGGTGTTACTTGCAGAATTTTTAGACCATTTTATTTTGCCAATATAACCACCCCGAGGGAGGGTGGGGGGCAGTGGTGCAGCTCTGCTTTGGTGGCTTCACCTGGGCTGAGCCCATTGACCGGGCAGTCCTCTCCTCAGAGCTTTGTTGATTTTTTTTTAAATTTTAAATTATTATTATTTTTTTAATTTTTCAGTTCTGTTTTTTCCAAGGTACAGTTTGCTGGGATGAAGTGGTGTGATCGCAGGTACAACGCTATGACCATGTAGAAAACTGCCCAGAGTGTGCAGTGGTGCTGGTAAAATGACCCAGTTGTGGGACCCATAGAAGCTGCCACATGGACATTTCTGAAAGCCCTAAACTTCAATTTTCATTAAGAGTCAGATGTTTGAAGTTTTATGAAATAAATGTTTATAATGAGAATACTTCAAACTATTTGATTAAAATATTTCATAGTTTTAAAAAATCTCAATAAGATTAGCATTCTTCTGTGGGCCTTTCTGAAAACAGCTTGTGCTTAGGCTTCTCACAGTATGTACAATTATTTTATGCAAAGCAGCATGTCCTGATTTGATCCTAAATTATCCGCATAGTTACATTGTCACTAAATAGGGATGCTGTAACTGCGAAGTTGTTCCACTCGGCTAAGTGAATATCTTAAAACTGTCACTTTAAATCTGTTTTTGGAAATGAATTAATAGATTGTATGTTTGCACACTATAATAAGCTTGAATGAAACAAATAACTTGCATTTTTGAAACTTTGTCTAGGAAACTTATATTTTTCCTTGAATTTATGTTCTCATAGATGCTAACTAGAGAAGAAAGCACTTTGTAATTTTCTGTCTATAATTTTTATGCAGGAATTTTGACATTTGATGAATTAGAAATAGAATATAGTAGTATATTTCAGAGAATTGGAACTGTTTTATGTAAAGCGTAATTTCGTGATCGTTCTTTTGTCTTCTGGAAAAAATCTAAATGTAAGCAAGGTGTAAGTTCGAAAGTTTCGTTTTTTTTTTTTTTTAATGTTAGTAACTACGAAGATTGTGCTAATTCTGTGGCATGAACATAATCATTGCACACCTTCCCTACACCCCCATTCAGCTGAAATTTAAAAGCAGTGCCTTTTGGGTCCTTTGCGAAGGAATCTTTGGACTATGCCTACCTTTGTCAAACAGGAGGAGCTGATTCTTGATTGCCTTAGGCTTTTATAGGAAAAAAAAAAAAAAAAGGGCAGAAATTTAAAGTATGAGGGCTTAGTACAAGGTTCCCTATGTCCCATGTGGCCCATTAAGCTGTTCCACCTTTGGTAGTAATTCCATCTGTTTTCACAGCATTTAGTTGGACTCCTCTGTGGACTTGAAACTCCTTATCTAGTGTAGAGAAACTGTACATTTTATTTTTCACACCCAACATGGGAAATACTAATGTTAGTGATAAATTTCAAACGAACTTTTTGCCGCGTAGGCCTTTCACGTGCCTTTGTGTGCAAAGGCAGGCTGAACTTTTAAGTTCTAGTTGCGTTTCGTAAAAATGTGTATCTAACATGCTTGAGACTGTGCGATGACAAATAATTAAATTTATTAAATCGATGTGTCGTGTTTTTTGTGACTCCTTAAAGGAATCCAGCCAGCGGCAGTGAAATGACTGTGTGCAACGTGGTGCAGGAGCTTCAGGCCTTCTCCTAGAAGACCCCTTCCTGCTCTTTGTTGGCTCACAGGTTGCACACAGTGATTTCTGACAACCTGGACTTGAAGCCTCAGCATCTTTCTCAAACTCTTTTAAATCTCCTTCTCTGTCAGAGTTTTCCCAAGGGACTCTCGCCTTCAGATAAAGACATCAGACTGCCCACATTGGCAATTTTGTGGGTTGTGGGTTAGTGGACTGGATCCATCAGGGGTGACAACGCAGTGGGAATTCCTGTGCTTGGAAAAAGTTAATCTTTTTGTCTTTTAAAGAAATTGAGCCATTACAGGAGTGCATGATAACAGCAGCGATCAATGTGCTTTATTCTTGCCTCCCCGTGCCTGCTCTTTGCAGCAGGGACAGCTTTGCCAGGTGTGCAGGGCCTCAAACACTCCAGTGGATAAAAAGAGTAAGGCTCAGGGAATGCAAAATGACTAACAGATTTCATGTAAATAATGGAAGAATGAAAGAAAAGAGCACACAAGCTTTTATTTTAAGAATATTTTCAAAACACTTTAATTGACGGCTAATATTACTTGCCGTTTGCTGTCTGTGGTGCAGGAAATACCGAAGTTGTTAGTGACTGGTGCTCAATCCTTGCCTCCTTTTAATTACTAAATTGTTTAATATATTTGCATCGTATGAGTCAGATGTGTAAATGTGTTTAGGCATACTTTACTAAAATAAATTTTGCAGCCAGCAGACCGTAACAGCTCTGGAGAAGTTGTTTAGAAATAAATTCTTTGTAGTTCATAGTTTGACCTAATAAAAATAACTGTTGCTTCAGACTAATTATTTTCAGCAGGGTCAGTCCGGCTGCTGTGACTGTGCATTCAGATTTCTGTGATGATTTATTAAATACAATGACTTGGGGAAGATGAGCACAGTTCTCTGAATAAATCTGTATTAATTCAAAAGCATTTCTTCTTAGTGTGTTGTCAGCAGAGTATATGGGCTTGGATCAAAAGTTGGAAACCTTCATTAACTCACTTTGGTTTTACCTCCTGCTAAGTGTTTTAAGACCTTATTTTACCTAGTGTGTGTGTGCCTTTTATGTGAGAGTAGTTTGGTCAAGCGAAGCTGAATTTTATTTATTTTTTTCCATATTATAACCTGTAGCTTGTCATTAAGTTAACAGTGTATCTTGACTTTTGGAAATGATTTCTCGTTAGAAATCTTACCTCAATTTTAAAGCAACACCTTTTCAAGAATACATGCAAGAAAATGCAGGGCATCCGTAAGTGGCATAAAATAACTACTTTCATGGCCAGAAACACAAATAGATTTGAGATATTTCTGAGACCCTTATGTAGTTATAAAATATATCTGAAACTGAATTTAATATTGTAATAAATTAAAACTTCCTGATAGGAAATGGTGTGGGTTTTTTTAACTGTTTACTGTTGCTGAATAATTTCAAAAATTTCATACTTAAACTATGAAGATATTTGTCTTGTTCATGAATGATACTTGCAAGGACCAGGGCTGTGGGTTTTTGAAGAATGTATGTAATGGAGAAACTCATTACTCAACATGATTGCTTCTCAGTCAGCCAGCTGCTACTACCTCTTTAGTTTGTTGAAGAACATACATTTTGGTAGTCTGAAAAATCATGTGAGAACTCAAATATTTCCTGAGTTGTCTGGGAGGGAAGGGGAAGTGACTGTGTCAGATTCAGGGCAATATATATTTGTCATATATAAATATATATAGAGAGAGAGTGTGTATGTATATATACACTTGATAGATGTATATTAACACATATATATAGTATGCATATGTATATTTATGTATAAAAGCATTTTTCACTGAAGGGATGCATCCTAAAATGTTGCTGCAGTGTTTTCCTCATTTATAGCGGAAAAAATGCTGAGTGGGTGGATGGCAAACTGCAGTACTTCTTATTAAACATGTGGTACCTGCCCTAACTGCTTAATATTTAAAGATTTGGGGATTTTTTTTTTTTCCTGTTCTAGAAATGGCACTACACATATTGCTATAGAGACAGGAACTCGTCCTGCTTACAGCATTTTGACAGCAGGAGGGGTTTGCTGCAAACCTAGTTTATCTCACTTCTTTATGCCTTTCAATTTATGGTTATTCCTTGTTCCTTGAGCAGTCAACCCAATTTAAAAGGACTGAATATGTTTGACAGTAACTATTTTGTAAGCGTCTCTGTTCCATTTGTGAAGCTGTGTACATCCTGATGTCCACAGTGCAATTGCTTCTGAAAGATTCTGTAACTAAGAGCTGGTGTCTAAAGAGCTTTTTTTTTTCCCCCACTTAAAAACAATTCTTTGAGACAACATAGCGGATAATAAGTCAAAGTATATGTGTAATTCTCAGAACTGTGTTCAGCTATTTTAAAGCTTTTTTCTTAATTTACTTTAAAAAATTAATTATAAGACTGTTTCTTTGTAAGACTTTGAGGCTTCTAGAAAAGTTATAGTTTCAATAAAGGTATTGCCAGGTGCATATTGCTGGTTTTTTTTCCATACTTCAGTATTTGGGGAATGTGACAGTGTCACTGTGAGGGGACTGCAGACAGAACTGCACTGATTTGCTTTGGATTGTTCTTTGGGCGGAGATTTGCTTTCCCTTTATGAATGTTGGTATGAATATTTTCGTGATATATGGTCAAAGAAATTGTATTAATTAACTGACTTGTATATAGAGCAGTACTGTCAACACCATCTTTTAATTATTCTCTTCCAGTAATTGGAACAGCTGCAGTTTAATAGTTTGAAAAGCCAGAGGTAGAGGCATGAGAAGCATCCAAGTGAAGGAGAAAGAGCTGAATAAGGAAGCCAATTAAACTGTCACACTTCTGATTTTTTTTAGAGGTCCTAAAGAGAAATGTTATACGTCCTTATTTGCTCCTATTCAGTTGCTAGACTTGTGCCTTTACAGCCATATTTAAAATGCTGAAATTATTTGATGTGGAAATGATTATTGCATTTGAGCTCCATGGCTTTGTGAATATTTTACTGGATTTTGGAGCTTCTATTTTATTTTCTTCTGTATCAAAATGGTCTTGTGTAGTAGTACGCAACAGCTCAGCAGGCTGGTAGTTTTAAGAAATGCAAAAAAGATCAGAGCAATTCCTTCCAATGTGAAACTTGAGTTTCTGCCTTCAGTTTGGAGTAAGCTTTGCTAGTGCTAATGTAATAACACAGAGATTTTTATCATATAGTAACGTATATCAATTTAAAAGTGGAAACATGGCTTTGCATCAAGGAATTTTTAGGATGCAAATGTTGGGAAAAAGAATCTCAAAAATCTGAAGATGTTTACTGGTCTTAACATGACCATTTTAACCTATTTCTCTGTGGTATTGAGTCTGACATTCTCTTATATGAGTAAACACTTCATTGGAAGGAAGTAGTCTAATGTTAGAAAGCATAATATTTATGACATAGGTATTTAGACCTGTCTACATTTCTAGATGGAAATGGGAGATGTAAATCACAGTCACTGTCACTTTGAACGTTTTTCTTTCTGCAAGCCTACCCGAAGCCTGGGGTTCTGGAAGTGCAGAAGACTTTTCAGGTCATGCTATAAAGGGTTTGTAAGACTTAAGAAGCAAAACCCTATTTCCACCTAGTGCGTTCAGTTCCTCCGATACTTGGTAGGTGAACAAACGGAGGGAGGTAAGCAGCTTGCTAGAGCAGAACAGCAAATCTTATACCTGCAGCAAATCGTTTGACTGAGCAAATATTTTTCAGTTTTGTTTTAACAGTTTGAGGCCTGAAAAAAGAAATAAAACTCAATCTGTACAAACTGATGAAAATCCAGTGGCATGTCTAGAAGTTAATTTATACTCTGCTGAGTTATCCCACAAAATTCATGTGGCATTCTAAGGCTGAGGATAAATATTTTCAGACTAGTGTAGTTTTATGTTGCCACTGGGCATCTTTCTGCCTGGGACTTTTTCTTCTTTGAACAACCTTGAAGGGAAGTCTCATGGGAAATGCAGAAATGGTTTAAAAGTTTTGTTGGAAGTATACATGCACCAGAAGTGTAAACATGCCGGGCTGTAAGAGGAAAACTTGTATTTTATAATGCAGTTAAAAGGCAGCAAAGGCATACGTGTTGATAGTTGGTATGTACGAAACAATGTGGTAGCATTTGAGGTGCACAAAGGAAGGAAGGGGATCTCACAAGAGATAGGAAGGGGATCTCACAAGAGATAGGAAGGGGAGCTCACAAGAGATAGGAAGGGGAGCTCACAAGAGATAGGAAGGGGAGCTCACAAGAGATAGGAAGGGGAGCTCACAAGAGATAGGAAGGGGAGCTCACAAGAGATAGGAAGGGGAGCTCACAAGAGATAGGAAGGGGAGCTCACAAGAGATAGGAAGGGGAGCTCACAAGAGATAGGAAGGGGAGCTCACAAGAGATAGGAAGGGGAGCTCACAAGAGATAGGAAGGGGAGCTCACAAGAGATAGGAAGGGGAGCTCACAAGAGATAGGAAGGGGAGCTCACAAGAGATAGGAAGGGGAGCTCACAAGAGATAGGAAGGGGAGCTCACAAGAGATAGGAAGGGGAGCTCACAAGAGATAGGAAGGGGAGCTCACAAGAGATAGGAAGGGGAGCTCACAAGAGATAGGAAGGGGAGCTCACAAGAGATAGGAAGGGGAGCTCACAAGAGATAGGAAGGGGAGCTCACAAGAGATAGGAAGGGGAGCTCACAAGAGATAGGAAGGGGAGCTCACAAGGGAAGCAGTTGTAGCTGCATTCCTACCCTGCAGATAGGGGAGAACTTGCAGAAGAAAGGATGGCCCAGGTTCTGTGGGTGGTTTGCTCATGTGCTTGCGGTGCTGTGTGCCGGCTCCTCTCATTTGGGGCCAAACATTGCTTTTTGGAAAAGAGCAAAGAATGATTTGGGGTGGGAGGTGCAGGAAGAGGGAGAAGAAATGCCTTCTTCTGTTGAGCACTCTACTATGTACCTCCTTTTTGTGGGGTCAGAGCTGCAGTGCTGGACACCCGCAGTCAATAGCTTCTGGCCTTGCTAACAGCTCAAGTCTGTAAAATTGCAGCTTGGGACCTTGCCTTGTTTTTTTTTTATTTTTTTTTTCTTCGTTATGCCACCTGCTCAGTCATTTTTGTGGAGGAGTTTTCTGCAGAAGTGCTTGACACCCCGTCAGTTACTTTGCTGTCAGTCTGCTCAGTGCGGCTTTGGAAATACTAGTGTGGAAATAATCGCTTAAAAAACCGAGGCTTCATCTTTCTCATTGTGTATACAGAAAAGAAAGATATGGAAGAGGCTTGGAAAATAAGTGAAATATAACTTTAAGGAAGTTATAAATGGTAGATGCTTTTAATTGTGAATGTGAACTTGTGAGAAGAATACAGAAAACAAGGCCCTTGAATGGTCCCAAGAAGCTGTTTAATCTGTGGAGTTATCCTGGGTCTTCAGCATTTAAGTTTTAAACTTAAGCCGATCTGCGGTTTGGTGCTCCAGTTTGGTGTGTTCTCATAGCACTTATCTAGGAATAACTTTCCTTGGCAAGTAGGATTCTGCTCAGAGCTATAATGCTGCTTTTGGTCTTCAATACTAGTCAATTTGTGGGTGAGTGGCAAAGCAATGTAATGTGAGACCAGAAAATGTAGTATATTCAGTGGGCTCAACGCGCTCCAGGAGATCAGATTATTTTTCTCATATTTTTGAGTGCATAACTAAGCTGTTATTTGGAAGCTTTAATTAAAGTAACAGAATACTACACTGTGGTTTTCTGTCACCTTAGGAGTAGTTTAAGTAAAGTGTAGAATACATTTAGGTAATCTTTTCCCTGGGAATATGCAACTGATTTGTGACTGTCAGGAAGAANTTTCCGGGGGTTTTTTTTTTTTTTCCCCCCCCCCCCTCTTTTTTTCCTTATTTGCAGATAGGTGATTAATTTCTCACGTGCTTCTTGTTTTGCTAATGAAAAGCATTTGCCTGTGGAGTACCCGGCACTGCTACTTCCTTCAATTCTGTATTTTGTACATTGGCCGTTTGATCAAATAGTATGTGCTGGATGTTAGGAGGAGATTAAGTTGGGCACTGCCTGGGATTCGTACACTTAAAAAAAGAATTACTGTTTTTTTTCCGTAAAAGTTTTAATTAGGTTGCTTGTAAAATAAATGATAAAATAAAAAGGAACAGAAGCACTCCTAGGAGAGCAAGTGTTTGAGGACTGTTGCCCTGTAGGTTGAATGATGTTGTTGGGGTCGGGAGTGAGAAGTGACTCTGCTTTCTGGGTGTGCATTGATTGACTTAAACACCAGTCAATGCTTGGGAATGACTGTCTGGCTTGAGCAGGCTTTGACTTTACTGGTTGGAAGAGTATTTCAAGAGTTACTTTTGAAAAAGTGGCCCTTTGCTTGTCCTTAGACTCATTCTTTTACGTTAGTAATGCTGCTGTTAATAAATAAAATGTGTAATCGGCTCCTTGGGCTGGGCAGAGCAGAGAGATAGGGACTTAAAGAGCAGTTGCCAGTTGTTTGCACTGGCAGTGAACTCAGTGCAAGGAAGGGGATAACAGCATTTGCTTCTTGTATGATGGCAAATGCAAGAGCAAAATTGAGTGTATGAATTCAAAATTGTGATGTTTTTTCTTTGTGCTTATAATGGCTGCTATCTAGCATCTCTTTCAACTTAAATTTCAGGCCTTCGGTGCAGAGAAGGCACGATCTAGTGGTCTGGTGTTATGTATATGTATGAGGCTGTTAGACGCAGTATTTACAATGTGTGCAGACAAGCATGGCTATTGGCATGTAAATGCATAAATTCTTTTACTAAAAGTGAGACTTCTTTATGCCAAAACTGCATCCTTGCTCTCTGCAGGGCTAGTGTTTCTTAGTATTTATAGCATATAAACACTGTTGTCCTACACAGCAAATGTCTGTTCAGCCTTCAAGTAGCAGTTTCTGTTAATGCTGCTCGTGTGTAATTTAGAACTTCTTCGAAGAAGTGGGAGAGAGCTCCTCAATTGTTTGTCAGATAGGTGCATCTGGTTTTGAATTAGTCCTCAGCTCTGATCATCCTGGGTTCTTTTAGTTCCTTGCCTGTGGTTATGGTAACAGCTTTAAATGCCCCAAACTATTTTGGGCAAACATTTTCAAGAATAATGATCAGAAGCAGCAAATATTCCTCAGTGATTTCATCCCCCAAATAAACTTGACAATGTAGGTTTCACCATTGTGAAAATCCTATCAGAGTGTTATTAAATGTTATTAAACCGCTTAAATTTATAGAAATTCTGCTCCTGCTTCTATTCTTCGTTGCTGAGCAGCGTGACAGGGTATTGGCATTTTGTGATGGGATTAAGCTGTCCTGATGAACAGAAAAATTGTCGTGTCGTACAAAGACTATTTTGAAACATGTAGAATAAACATCTTACTGTGGTAATACATTAAAAGTGGGGGGGGGTTCTTTATTTTTTTTTTTTTTAAGGGAGTCAACATAATTGAAGCTCTGCCTTATTTTCCCTAGAAACCTGCCGTGCTTATGCTGTTAACTATACTATTAAATTCTCCGTTCCCTTTTTAATAGCTTGCGTTTTGTGCTCCCTGCTGTCGTCAGCCCCGGGAGGTCACCGAGCAGAGCCGAGAGCTGCAGAGTGGTCCCTGGTGGACACCTGCGCGCCCGTCTGCTTCCCCCGTTCTTCAGGCAATTTGGGAGCTGTTGGGGGGCGCGTTCAGAATTAGATTGTTGATAGCATCCCTACAAGGGCTGCTATTAACAGCGTGCTACTCTCTGCTTCTCTGCTGCAGAAGACAGAGTGGTGTTTGTGTTCCCATAGCATGTTGTAAAATGCATGAGATTTTGCTCATCCTCCTTGGAAATGAGAATAGGAAAATGAGAGCATCCTCAAGCAGAAGCTATTAGAAGAGCATGCAGAAACCTGCAGCGATTGATGCTTTATTTTGTCTGCCTAGCTATGGATTAGAAGGACTGATTTTTGCAATGGGCTTTTTCCATAATGGCATTCTTGTATTGTTTGGGCAGAGCTTGCACAGGAGGAAAACAGGCTGCTGAATTTAGTCACTGATCTCTATTAGCCGTGGCCTAAGGCTATGCTGAGATTTATATCCCATTTGTATTGTTGCAGCTCAAAAGAAGAATGTTCAGAGGATGACAAGTGTATTCTGAGTAGGTATGTTGTTTCATTTTCATATGAAACCCTTTTTTTTTTTTTCTGCTTCCATTGGTCAGAAATGAGGGTAATAGGAAGAGAATATAGTACAGTGCTGCAGTGTCCCTGTTAAGGTAGAACAATAGCATCAGAAAACCGTTCTTTGAAAATTAGCTGCTTTTATTAAATAAAGCTGCATTGTGCTGGTGTGCACAGTGCAGTCTTTCTTTTTTTTTTTTTAAACATATACTGCAGTCAGTGCTTCCCTAACGAGGTGGCACTATTGTTGAGTTAGAAGGATAGAATCATCATCTTGCTTTAGGGGACAGCAGGATTTAAAAGGAGATGCCTTGCAGCCCTCTTTTACAGATTGGAAGCATCGGTTTAAGGGCATTGGCAGAATCATTTCCTCGTTCTTAGCAGCAGCCACTGCTGTGTCAGTAGTGTGTGGAATGGAAGTCCTAGTTGGTAGTCTGTTATGGAAACGCTGTTTACTGTTATTGTAGTACCGTGGTGACAACATGCCATTGAAATGGAAAACGAGCTCTCCTGCTATCTGGAAATTCCCAGTTCCTGTGCTTAAAACATCCAGGTCATCGCCACTTTCTCCAGCATACATGTAAGTGAGAGAAATGAGGATAATAAGGTGGGATTGCTTTCGTGAGACTACCCTGTGGCAAAATACCCTGTTGTATATTAAATGACATTGGCACTCAGAATTTTACTTTGTTTTCTGTGTAGACTCCCCGATTTTATCCTGGATGTTTCATGATGGATGTTGTGTCGAGTCTTTCCTTCTTTGTTGAAACATAGAGAAACTGTGCAGATTAAACCATATTCATAACAATATTGTATATGTTCATTTGAAAAGTTCATGTTGCTGTTAATTTGTAGAGCTGATGTTGAATTGACAAGTTAAGCTTTGAGGCAGGCTTTCTTTGTAGTGTATATGCTAATATTTCCTCCTCCTGACTGTTCTTGGAAATTAAACGTGGAATCACCTGCTCTATTGTACTGCACTTTTGTTCATGTAAGTTCTCGTATAAGAAAAAAATCATCTTGCTTTGGTCTTGTTTTATTCTTGAAAGTCTTAGCCTTAATACAAATCAAATGTCTTTTTAGAAAGTCACAATAAAAGCTTAAAACATAAATCATTTGTATCTGAGTACTTACATAGTTATGCAGTTTGTCCATGTAAAGTAGCTTCACATAAAAGAGTATTTTAATACATATGGAACAATATGCTTTTGTCTTGCAAATCTTGAGGGAGCTTTTGTTCACCTTTTGTCGCTGTGATTTCCGTGTTAGCATATACAGGTGGCTCTTTTTCTTTCCTTCTGTGGAATGAAACTAAGCATAGGGTACTGAATTGCTTCTGCCTTTATTTAGGTAAGCAGCTCTTTTGAAAATGAGAACGAGTTGCTTTAAAATGCACAAGTAGCAGTGTAGAGGACTCCCCTATCTGACAATTAATGTAAAGACTCTTATTCCGATAGTATTCCAGCCTAATACCTACAATATTAGTACTTTTAAGCTTGTATTGTCTTTTTGCAGATAGGCTTTTGCTCCAGCTGCTGTAGGGGTGTTCTGTAAGAAATAGGGATTTACAGGTCCTCTAAATGTCTTCTTTTTTTGGTTGTTGCTGAGAATTGCACGGGTAAGCAGTGGAGCTGAAACAATACGATGCCGTATGCGTGGTCACTATTGTTCTCGGGCAGAAGGGCTGGGGTTTAAGAGCTAACCTGGCGGTGTGGAACCTGTGCTGTGCACGCTTCAATTTTCAAATTAATTTCCGTGGAAGTGCTTCAGCCTTTTCACTCACTGGACACATCAAAAATGTTTAAGGCTACCAGAAATAAGCTGTTTCCAATAAACTGCTACTTACTATGACTTTAAAAAAAATGTGACTAAATACAAAGAAAGCATAATAATAAAAAGAGAGTTGTAAGGCTTTTGAACCTATTTCAGGGAAACACTGTCTTTAGTGTTGTATGTTATGTTTCTGGTTTTTAAACTACAGTACTTACTAAATGCAAGAAAAATCAGAGCCTAGTCTGATCTATCTGCTGCTGAAACCGAGCATTTCTTTTGTGCGTCGCCTTTAAATTGCTAATCTAGTTCTGTGTATGCTCTGGCTTTTATGATGGGGCTCATGTAGCTGATTATCTCAGTGTGTTGAAAGTATGTGAACAGGTTTAGTGATCATGCTTAACTGCATGATACTGAGCTTATCTGGAGCATGAGAGATGCGATCAGCAGCCTTAATCATCTTTTTATAATGAGTCAATGTATCCCAGTGTTTATGGAGACATTTCTTCACTGCCACACAGTCCTGATGCCAGCAGGACTCTCAAATCTAACATTAAAATTATTCACCTACTTTATGAAAAAGGATAAGAAACAGTACAAAATGGCACCTATTTGATTAGGCAGTATATATCAACTGATTAAAAAAACCTTGTCATTTAGGTTGCAGAGATTACAGTAAATGTACTACTGTTTAATGTGCTCTGACGTTTTTTCACTTTCACATTTTTAAGTTATCTTTCATGAGTAGTGCTCTGCACACTGGCAAAAGCGTTGTGTTTTGAGTAAAGGATTCAGGAGTAAGTGGCGTGTGAAACGGAACATACATTGATATAAAATAAATGACCATAAAACTCTTGAATTCACAGAAGAACACTTACATACTTGATATTTTAGATCTAGAGTATACAAAGATATAACTGAGCTTTTAATAGTTAACATCGTAATCTTATAAAATAGGTTTGTAGTGTAATTTGGAATGTGAAGTAGGGAGGTCTTAATGGTGCTCTTTTTTAAAATTTAAAATGAAATTAAATTTTTGCAGGTTTTTCTAGTAAGGTTGACCTTAACTTTAAAAGCTTCACCCTGCTTATGATTTACGAGTAACTTATCTAGCGGTTAAACTGATTGTCAGGACACACAGATTTTCTTAGTGTTTTATGTGGTCTGTGTACCTGATATCCAAACTTGGCCTCAGTTTCCCTGTGTGGAAGTGCCGAGACTGGTGGTTGCCAGCATGTTTGACTTCTTGGATGAAGCCGGCACCTATGTCCGAAGTCCCACCACGATATGGTTACCTGTCCTGCAAGCTCTGCAGCTGGGGAGGTTCAGCTTCAGTCTTCAGCTTGGAGAGTTTGCCGTAGTTCCCCAGGTGGAGAACAAGTACAAAGAGCTTGTCCCAGTACGTTCTCTGCTGTGGGAAACGTGTGGCCAGGTAGCACAAGGAAAAAAAGGACCTGCTAAGTTGAGCTGGTGACTTTGTAGGTGAGGATGTGGTTCTGTTACTGGGAAGTCTGCTGGTTTTGCTGGGTCTGGTACTGCTGTCCTGGCAATGCAAAGGAGCAGCAGTGAATTGCTGCTGCTTGGCTGGTGCTTTTGTTTCCCACCGGTTATTAATTAAGGATATTTTCAGGATATCCTGACTGCGAGAGGTAGCTCTTAACATTGCATGAAGGAGGAAGGGTCCCTCAGAAGGGAGACGCAGGCATCCCCTGGCTTCTGGTGGAACCGGTCTGGAGTAGCTTGAGCTCTTCCCCAAGTTGATGGAGAGATCCCGTGACATTGCGTAGGGAAAACCAAACAGTATTAGAATTGGAGCACTGCTGTGTGACCAATATATGTGGGTGTAATGCAGCCCGGCTCAGTGCACGCGTGAGGAGCGTGCAGGTACGTGTGCGTGCACGTGCCTTCATCAAGCTGCTTTACATTTTCTTTCACGACACTCCTGGCGTTTGGGTTTAGAATATAGATCCCTTTTGTCAAAATGAGTGTGAAAGCTGTTACAGCAAGTTTATGCTCTGCTAGTGAAATCTTATTCGTATTTGTGATTGTGTTGGACGTATAGGGACAGACGTAGGTGACCTAATATATTATGTGGGCAGGTGAGCAGTTTTGGCAAGTGAATCAGAGGAAAGGACAAAGTGAGTAATACAGAGCTGGAAAAGTAGTATTCCTTGGCATTGTAGCCATGTATTGATGTCCACAAGTTAAAAACAAAACAAAATAGTGACTAACGTAAGCAGAGCTTAAGAATTAAAGCACTACTTCAGAGAGGGTAAAGGATGTTTCAGAACTGGGTTATATGTAACAGCTTTGAGGTGTAAAGGAATATTGTCCAAATTAGTGTTCACAGGCCATAGGTTAAGAACTGAGGGGAGAAGTCTTTCTTATTCACACTAGCGATGTCATTTATATTGTTTTCTCAAGTTGTGCTCATCCTTCGCTAACATAAATGGAAGAAATGTTTGTGGAAACTCTGGAGTTTAAAGTATTATGATGGACATTTATAAAGAATTCAAAAATGCAAAAATATTGTTTTCGAAAATCACGTGAGAATGATTGTTGGCTGTTTTCCGAAAAGCTAAATGTTAAGTGTTTTTAGTCTGACTTTTTAGGAGGAATAAACAAACATGATATTCCAAGTATATTGCTATCAAAGGGTTTATAACATAGTCTTTCCATCCTGAGTCATGTGGTTGTGAAATTTTTCTGATAGGAAATGCTTTGCAGTAATGGAAATCAGTTGCTGGGCAGAAAAGTAGAATAAACTCTTAATATGCTGGAGCAATCAGTGTTAGTTCTAGCTGCTTATATAGATTATATACGTTTATGCTTTTGTGTCTCTCAAAAGATTTGCTCTACAATGAGCTCTTTGAGTTCATGCTATACAATGAAATGTACTTAAATGGGAAAAGGTGTGTATGCATAATTCATCAGACCATCTGTATTAAGCAGTTTTCTTTTGTGCGGCTGCCCTATACGTCTCTACTGCCTTCAGTGGTCATTTTTGGTAAAGAAACCTTTTTGCTGGGCTCTTGAGCATTTGACAGGCTGCACTGTATTCACACCAAAACAGACTCGCTGCTCTTTGGCAACATTGCCGTTTTAAGCAATTGCTTCCTGGGTATTTCAAATTCCAACATGTTGAAAGTCAACGTGGAGGTCACTCCAAATATTTTTAAACTAATCTGACGATGTATGTGAACAGTTGAGTTGGGTGGGTGGGGAGTAGAAGGGGCTTATAACTTATGATTAGAAGACTGCTTCTATCCAAAAATTTTGTACGTAGAGTTCTCATTTGTGCTGTTAATCTTACTTTTGCTTTTTAACTAATAGGTATTTCAATAAATTATTGTAAGTTTGAAATGTGAAATTTCGTTCCAGTAATAAACTGGGAAAAACAAGGAAAAAACCACTCAAATATGGTTGTCATGAAGTTTCCCAGTGCCATTGATTTTTCTGGGCAGACCTTCATAGGTGATGCTGTGGCTTATAGGTCTTCAAAATCACATTTTCCTTAAACAGTGTGATGTTGCAATATTGACATTATATTGTGACATGCTAAAGCATCTTTATTGAATTATCTTGAGTATGTTACTCAGCCTGTTCTGCCTGAATGTCAGTTCTGCCAGTTTGTCATTTTTGCCATTATATCCTTGTTATTGTGGAAAAATCTTGATGTCTGATCACTTTCCACTAACTGGGTTTTCTAGCGTTATGCAGTATTTTCTGTTGAACTTTGCGTGGGGATGCCTATGGATTTTCATAAAGTACTTGGTGAATATTGGGGTTTTAAAATAATAGGCACTTGTTTTAAATGGTAATAGTGGGAATTGTAGTGTAATAATGCATACCTATAACACTAAAGTGGAAGTGCACATCCATATTGCTGTAATATTTCATGCAGCAGTGACTGAGATTGTTGCAATATCTGAATTGCAAAAATGTGTTTTTTCATGGGATGGACAAGTCACCTACACCTGTTATCTGACATGCTAAGATCTAAACTCTTTTTTTATGTAGGGGAAAAAATTTTACTAGTCGAAGTAATTCGTGTTGCCCTACATTCTTCTCAGGAGATTGTAATGGCAGAGCAGATCTGGCAACAGAAAGAAGAGGGGTTACTTATCAAACCCTAACATCAGAATCTTGTTGACATTTTTTTCGCTGGCTTTTAAGCTATCAAAATTATTCTGTACAGCGTATAGGGAAAAAAAAAACCACCACGCAAACCCATAATGCTTTGGAAAGGAGTTGTTCCTAAATCTGTTACAGGAATACAGTGGGATGTATATTCTATGGCCAAACCTCGAATGTGCAGGTGCTATCTTAGACCTATGTAGGTTTTCATCTCTAAGGAACCATTCTGTAAACTTGACAATGTCTATGTGTAACAGAACTAAATTTAAAGACACATCAGGTAGAACTGTAATTTTCTCGTGTATGCAAAATGTTTTTCTTCAGTGTTTTGTAATGCGCAAGAAGGATTGAGCTGCCTATTTGAAATGACTTGCCTTTTGAACACTGAGGACCAAATATAAAGGGCAGAGAATAGGATGTGCAGTGTCAGTCCAGCCTAAACTGTGAAACCTGGGTGGCTGTTGTATTCTACCTTGTTGAATGTCAAGGAAATAAACTAGTTCTGCTTCTGTAGAAAAGCTACAGAGCATGTGTATTCACTTTGCTTTTTCTGTTTTTAGTAGCAGGAATCAATGGACTAACACCAACTTTGGCAAAAAGTCATTAGAGAACCGTTTCTAATTTAGCATCGTTAAACAATCTGAGTCTGCAAATTTAAGCTACAAATGGCTCAATGGATGTAAACCCTTTGTCAAATAGATAAATGTGGATGTAATACTAAGGCTCCCAGAGAGACTAAATACTGTTAGGAACAAAAGCTTTATAGCAATGACTGAGCCAAATATTGCTTTGTTTCTGTGGAAAACAAATTTGAATTAACCAGCAGGCTGTAATTATGCTGCAAACAGCTTGAGACCTCTGATGGTTTAGTTGTTTAAGGAGGAATTCTGAGGAGAATATTTTCTATGCGTGTATCCTTGGGAAATCACCGAAACGGTTGATGATGTTGCTCAGTCTGCTGCTGCCTTTGTGGGGCCTAATTTGGTGCTGGCTTGGGTCACAGCATGGCCTTATTTTGAAGTGATACAAAAAGGTTCAAGCGATGTGGGGAATATCCTTGTTTCTGCGTTGTCCTCCTCTCTACCCAGATCCGCTGGTGTTTGGAACAGCGATCATGTCTTCAATCTGAGGTTTCTAGCAGCTTTCTTCATTTCTTTTTGCATCGTTGCCTGTGCGCTTGGCCAGAAACTTTTTGTCAAGGTGGTGTTTGTATGTTGATGTCCAAAGAGACTTGACTGTAATTTCGGAGAGTAAAAAAAAAATGTTAAAAGCTTGACATTTATGCATAAGTCTGCAAAACTTTGCTTCTAGAATAGCTTAAGTAGGTTACTTTGGGCTTGTGGTTGAGTGACCAAGGTTTGGTGTCCTGGTCCTCCAGGTCAGTTTGCAGATGTTGTGCTCGTGGCCTCACCACCTTTGGTGATGGCGCTTGCAGAGCTGCTCGGGCTACATCGCTTCAGGACTTGATTTCCCCTTTAGTTCAGTTCTTGATTTCCCCTTTAGATGCCTTCTTAAGGGGGTTATTTCAATGAGCATGCCAGGCTGTAACTGTGTGCAAACAGCGGTTAAAGTTGGGGACCTGCCTGCCCCTGTTTGCTGCCCATCAGCAGGTGTCCAGAAACCATCCTTCTCCCTCTCTGCTGATTTTGGCATTTGGAAGCCCCGTGTCCTTTCTTGCTGCCCTTGACCAGAGCCTCGGGAAGGTAAAACGCCGCTTCTCACTGGTTTGCTCGGCTAAAGACAGCCTTATTTTTTGTTAACACTGTTACAGAACACCCTCAGTTAAAGAGGAAAGGTGGAAAATTGCTTTAGCAACATTATTTAAAAAAAAAAAAATAAGAAGCAGTAAGCTTTACTTTATGCCTTTCTCCTGGAGCGGATATTATAGAAGAGCTCAGTATCGAGTTACTAAACAAATGTTTAAATGTTCTGATGTTACTGCTGTCCTAATCTATAAACAAGGTCAGGTGTAATAAGTGAGATATTCAAACATAAACATCAGAGCATTGCCTGAGGTGAGCAGTATTCTGCACTAGCTGCTGTAGCTGCTTTTGAAAACTGCAGCACGGTAGTTAAAATGGGATGTTAATTCACTTGAGGTACAGGTTTGCAAACTTCCGGTTGTGGTGGCCCCTTTCAAGTGAACAGTGTTAAAATGGCATTTTTAAGAAATGCAGTAACCCGATAAATGCAAAGTGTTTCTAGTTACAGAAATCTAGCTGAAGTCATGTATCTATTTTAAAATGTAAACTTGCATTTCCCATAGAAACTTTTGGTGTATTTTTGTAATAAGAAACCATTAACAAATTATAAAACTGGCTGGTTTTACTGGCTTACTGCTACTGTAAAGAAATAAAGTTATTAACTCCTGTTAAAAAATAGTAATTAAAACATTAGATGTTATTTTAGGGGAGTACAAGTGTAAAAGTAACTTCTTTGGCAGAATAAAGGATTTCCTGAAATTGTATGGCTAGAAGATATGGAATGGAAGAAATGTGAAATACCCTGATTGTGTAATTTGTTCATCTACATTATATTAATATTTGAATTTATTAATAGAAGCATTATGAGATTTTCTTTTATACAATACTTCCACATCAGTTATGCTTATTGAGCTCCTAGGTGGCCATGTAATTTGGGGAATTCCTGAATTCATTACTCATGAAGCTGGAACATCTGTTCATAATGGGAAGACAGTAAGACAGTCAATACTTAAATTATTTTTTGGCAGACTAAGCATACTAAAATACTTCTTGGCAGATTATGCACACAAAGTAAAGAATTATTCTATATCTAATAGTAAATAAAAGTTTCCTTGTATTTCACTGGGCTTTTCATGAATAGGTTCATTAGCGAAATACCTGCATGTGTAGGGTAGCCCTGTAATATACTACGTTTTTTTGATAGATCATAAAATAGTAAAGATTAGTCTTCCGATAACAGTATCTTAGTATGAATTTGAAATCTGTTGTTTTTGTATGCTGATAAATACCAGAGTACTGGCACCTGCCAGGGGGGATTGCTGAAGATGCCAGTCACCAGTGGCCAGAACACTTGCAGTCATGGTTCATTGGACAGTAATTTGACAGAGAAAATAAGGTTATAATCCTTTCAAAAACAAGCTATTGAGCTTTACCAAATTAAGAATTCACTGTCTGGCCAGTATGGCTTTGGCAAGCTCGTACTGAGTTATGTAAAGTCTGCGGGTTTTAAATAAATCGGAGAAAATGCACTCTAAAATATCTGTAGCTGTAGGCTGATCTCCTTACTTTGTTTTAAAAGACTGCACTATGCTCTGACGGTTTCAAACAGATGAATGGTTTACTGATATAAATGAACAAATTACCAATTAAATTAGTAGTTGCCTTGTTTCTGTTGCATGAGAAGGAGTTCAAGTACTTCTGAAGAAAACATCATAATAGACTATTGTTTTATTTCATTCCATTCCTGCCGCTGAACACTATACAAAATAGCAATGCCATCCTTGAATATTTTAGTTTATAGTAAAACCTGCCTTATTTGCGCAGATCCCTGCTTATCCTGGGTCACCTGGATGCATCTGAACTGTTTTAACAGGTTAATATTTACTAAGTGCTTTAGAAAGCAATTTGTGGATCATGTTGTATTTCACACCAGTTCAAAAATATTTGTCAGCATTTGTTGGAAAGTTCCAGTGCTTAAAGCATATTTTGAAGGAAGGTATAAATGGCAATTATGCCAGAGCTGGGGAAAGTGATGTTTGTCCATCCTTGAGCTGAGGATTGAGTGAGTAAGGCTCAGGTTCTGGGTCTGACTCAGGGTCTCGTGTCCCCTCCTGGTCGCAGGGTTAGTGGCTCTTCTGCTTTATACGTATTTCAGCTTCTCCTTTAAAGTCAGTTCACACAGTTTCCATAATTTACTGCAAATAATCTAGAGAAGTAGCGTATGGAGTTGGGAGCAGTAATGGACAGAACTCCTGTCAATGCTTGGGTCAGTCTGTTTTCAAATTGCTTATTTAGCATTCTCCTGGAATACTAAGGTCCTTAATATTTGGGTCAGTCTGGATATTTACTTGTGCCACTTCTCTTTGTGCAATTGAACCTAGACACTCATGAAGACCAACTGGCATGATTTCCAATCTTCTTTTTATTAACAGAAGTCAACTGTTCTTGTTGTTACCCCACGGTATTTTATTCTGCATTGTGACACGATTTAGGGAATTATATACCTGATAATATTTAAAAGCTGCTGAATGTGTATCCTTCAAATCAATGTGATATTTAATAATACTACTGAATTGTTCCAATTTCAAGTCTTATCTTCTCCACTAGGGTGGTTCTTAGCTATTTTTTGTCTGTGCTATGCAAAAAAACCAACCAACCAACAAAACAGCAAACAAAACAAAAACCAAATCCAAACCCGAAAAGTCAGTGTAGCTTCACATTTGCTTGGCAAAACTCTTGAACTATTGACATTTTTGGGTTATTTTTTTAATAGCTCAACATCTGAGTTATGGTTGTCTTTCTGGTTCTAAAGTAATTGCTAATTGCACAGATTGTCAAAGGGAGTGTTCAGGTACCTTTTAGTAGATTAACAAGTTTAAAAATCTCAGAGAGAAAATAAATGGATGCGAATCTAGTGGGCTATCATCTACAGAAAGAAAACTTACATTTTTTAAAAAATGATAAACAGCAAAGTTATCTTCCTTCGAAACTGACAGGAAGTTAGGAAATTAAGATATATAATTAATATCCATATAATGCACACTCCACATTTCATCACTACAAAAATTCCAATTGGAAGTAGTTGGAGGATAACTCGGAGTCATGAGAAAAGCACATTTGCTGGGAAAACAAACTATGCTGTTCTTGAAAGAATCAGCGTAAGTCCTAAAATTCTGACTGGCAGCTTGTTCTGTGATGGCAATAAATGAACCACCAGTGCCTTTCTCTGAGCTGCCTCTTCCCAGAGGTTGGAGAAGGAGTCAGGCAGCTCCTCTGCTTGGCTATTGCAATGTTGATATTCATTTCACATTAAACTCCAACATTCCCTTGTTCTTAACATTGTAATGTTCAGCTCCCTCCAGACCAAGTGTATGCAATGCAAGTGGTGTTAATATCCCCATTTAGAGCTCCTTGTTGTGAATTATCACTACACATTGTTGTAGTTTTAGCTGTCTCCTCCAGGTTTGCCTTTTCTTTTTCTTTAGAACATGGCTAAAAGTGCTACTGCTGAACTTCTGTGTAATTATTTCTGTTGATCAGAACAATAAAATTAATTAGAACATGACTTAGCTTTCTTATTTTGTGGTATGCTTAATTGTGATATACTGTACTTACAGTAAAGTGAAAAAATCAATATGTTTACATTCATTATTATCTAATTAATTATAGTGCTTAGCAGACCTATGTTAATGAATGTAAATAACACCTTTGGTAAGTGCCCAAACAAGACAGATGAACTTGGTGTGTTTTTGTTGGGAACGCGGTCAGCTATGAAGCCTGTTTACCCCTCTGTTCTGAGCGTGAATGGCAAAGTTGTTTCTGAATGTTCTCTTTACAGCCCTCTAAACAGAAGTTATATCCTGAATAGCTTAACATTTTGTTGCAGGGCAGTTTGAAATCACTCTCATTGTATACGATATAGTGCTTGGGTTTTGCTGTTTCTTTGTGTGTTGGTGTCAACACAGCGCGTAAGAGCTGTTGAATTTTCGCTTTGTCTTACGAAGACGGGTTTCTCTTATTGCATGGAGGTAAATGCTGGAAGCGGTGCAAAGCCAATGACAAACTCATAATTTCTGGTTGCTCCAGGAATGCTCTTTTGCTCTCGGTGATTGTCACAAGGCTGGGATTTGGGGATCGATGAGATCTTATTGCTGACTTGCATTGTAACTTCTGCCAAAACCAGCTCCTGAATGGCACTTTCTGCATAACGGGAAAGGGTGTTTGGCATTTCAAAACTGTTCAGCTCTGGGTAAAAAAGGTGGTATATTTAAAAAAAACCATACAAACCAACCAACATCTTTTTCTTAATTTCTCATAGTTGTTTAGATATAAAGCAAAAAGGAGTATATGAATAATATATTTTGGTTATCTCTGAATTTATTCTTGTGGAGTCATATGCAGCCAAGTTAATGTTTGAGACTAGAACTGTAACGTTGATATTCTGGTGGATTTTTATAGTGTGGAAGTTTGTAAATTTTTCATGCCTAATTTACATACACACGTTCCTGGACATACATAGCAGCAAACGTTGAAAAGAAATAGTGAAAATCTCCTTCGCAGAATAGCATTGAATTGTGAGCTGCTGAGCTTGTATGTATGATACAGGTATTAGGCAGCTGCCCATTGTGTATTGAAATATCAAGTAGGGGAAATAACTGCTTATAGCCACACCTGGCATGTTGAACATGTAAGTGTTACAAGTATTTTGAAATATATTGTATGCTCTCTGTTGGCTGTGCAGTTGTAACAAGGCATCTTGTGCTACAGGGGACCTCTCAGGACAAAGCTTGGGAAGTTGTGCATAATGTGGCCTGTCGAGAAAAATGTTTCCATCATCACTGCCATTCTTGGAATAAATGAATCGTGGTCAAGGTCTTTGCCTTCATTTGTAAAAATTATGAAGTATGCTGGCTGTTGGGAAATAAAGTAGCATGGTATACGTGGTATACGAAACACCCAAGAAAGTTGGCTTACTTGTTCTTTTCCTAATGATTTTAACTGATGTGTCCATCTTCTATTTTCTTCTGTGTTTAGAAAAAGTCTTTAAAAATCCCCTTCATATAATGGCTATCTGACCTGACATTTCAGGAATGTATTTCAAGAGCAAATGCAGTCAGATTCATTCTAGTTGGAGCTGTGGTTCCTTCCCACCCACGCTTACAACTCTCCCCACATTATTTTCTAATTCTTCTTAGAAAGACATGTACAAACTTAGAGAATGAGTGTCCCTTGAAATTATGTTAGACTCTTTCCTTGGTGTGATTGTATTAAACCTAAATCAAAACCACACACCCCTCAATGCAAAATACCCTAGAACAAAATCAACAAATATATTTTGGGTCATGACTTACCAACTGCTGTGCTGCTGTATTGCATCATTGTATGTATTTGATGGATGCCAAAGATATTTTGGGGAGCACTTTTCTAAGGTACACCCTGTAAAACTTGATTTAAATTACACTCTGCATTTATTTTATAAAATAAACCTAATTCTGTTTCAAAAATGACACAATTCTTGCATGCTGCGTTACATCCACATTCGTTAATTTTTTTCAAATGTCAGATTATTGGGTTGCTACATTAGAAGCCAAAGCTGTTCAGATGTATTCTTGTTCCTACAATCTGTTGTTATGTCTGCATGCATAAAATCTCACTGTTCCAAACCCATGTACGCTGTTAAATGGTGAATTTGTTTTGAATATGTTTTCATAGCTGACCTTATGTACTCATGGGTTTGAACAAGGCACATCAGTGCTCTCAGGGTAATGTGTGAGTTTCAGAAATTGCTCTGTAGTGTCCATGTACCCAAAGAAGGAGGGGGTAAATATATTTTTTTAAAAAAAAGAATTAGCTTTTTAAAAAAATTACGAATTTTTTTTCATGTGCAAATTACAAATTTGTCCTTACGTAGTGATCCCAGTCAAAACCTGAGGAGATGGGAATTTAAGCACATTCTTCTCACTTATTTAAGGTAATTTCTGAAACTAGCTTGGAGGCCAATGTTTTTACCTGCACGTTTAACATTTGGAAAACTTTCTGTATGCGAGATTTGCAGCAGTTATGTCAAAGTGCTATGGATCTTTTTATGAAACGTGGAGTCTGTTAATACTGAAGATGCCCTCATCTGTGGATTAACAGCTTATGTTTGCTAATTAATATTGTGTACATATGCATTATATCTCTATGCATGCTAATAGGTAGTATATTAGATCATGGAAATTACAGGAACTAGTTATTGTTAATATTTCTGGAGATGAAATTTATTTACATTTTATAATAATTACAGGTTAGGGTAGTTAGAATCTCATATGCATATCTCTTTATGTAAACCTAATTTACATCTCAAGATTAACATGGAAGGCTAATAATAGTGTAGTAATTCTTTAACAATTCTACCTAAAATTAGCCCTTCCTGTCTAGATTTGGACAGGAATTGCTTGGAGTCAAAAACATAAGTATTGAGTTCACACTAACAAATCTTAAAATTATGAAGTGGTTGCCTGCAGAGGCAAACTCTTTGATATCTTGTCCTAAAGGAGTTCTTCTAGTTGTTTATGAGTGTAGCTTACAGTTACAGCTCGAAATTCCACTATGTATATTTCACACTTGAGCAAGATACTATAAGCCATAAGAATTAAATGACTGAACTTTAATATTTCACTTAAAGTTTCAATCTTTTGGCTTTCCTTGGCAATCTGGTAAGATACTTGATTCTGAAAACTGAATGAAGCTCTTGCAAGCATCCTACAGTACTGGAGGCACACATAGAAATAAAAGAACGCGCAAGTGTCTTAATCAGGGAGTAGAAGCAAAAATTTATTAGCCAAAAATATGCTTTTGAAATGACATTGTTTATGGGCTGTTAACGCTTCATTTTCTTAGATTATCTGAAGGGGACCACTAAAGACTGGTTCTGTCACCTGCTGATTTTTGACCCATAGCATCTACGCTGTTACCTTTCATCCCAGAAGACTGTGGTTTTAATACACAAGAGCACTGAATGGAAATGAGTTTGGTCTTAACGTTTCTTTGTTCTGTTCTTCTTAGATCTCTGGTGGAAGAGGAGGATCCTCATATGAAAGTATCTCTTGGTAGCAGCGATATGGGCGTCTCTGCCCATCTACAGTCTTCTAAGACAGGGACCACAAGATTTTTCACCAGCAATACTCACAGTTCTGTGGTATTACAGGTAATTAAATGTTCTTGTGTCAGTATTGATCTGTACTGGTAATTTTGGCTGCTCTAAAAAATGCCTCCACTCAATAGACTTTATCAGACTAGTAATTCCTAAAAAGCCTCAAAAAAAGTGTGTTAGTGTGCTGTGCTGACAGTGCCCACAAGCAAGTATGGCTTGTAACTTCTTTTCCTGCGAGGTAAAGGTTCGACTTGTAGCAATAGCTTAGATAAAAACCCTGGCCTTTTCTTTGGGTTGTATCCCTGCCCACTCTGCATTTCTAAGAGGTGATACCATTTAAACGATGAAGTGGCAGCTCCGTCGAAGAAGTTCACTTGAATATAATCACGTCATTGCGTTAGGCGAGCACCAGTTCCATCTCCTGCATGAGAGCTGACTGAGGGCTGTGACTGAGGAGAACCCCGCACTCCCTCCTCACGTCCCATGCCAAGGCCGAGCCCGGCCAGCCTTGGTGTAACGCCCTGTGCTGGGTCTGACTATACGGCACTACCGTAGGGTACGACGGATAAAAATGTTGTTCTCTATGAAGCTTTTAAGAATTTACATCTAAATTCATTTTACCTTCTTGTTTCTGCTGGAGTTTTTACACACCATAGAACTTGCCGTAACTCTTGCTGCTCTCTAATGCAGACTTGCGTAGGAGTACAGATGATTTCTGTGTGGCATGGCTGCTTGGAGAACTGACATTTATTTTTTTGATTTGCTGCCATTTTAAATAGATTGCCTAAGTTTTAGAACAAAACCGAGAAGGATTTTTTTCGTTTCGTTCAGAGAAGATAGTGATTCTTTTGTTTTAGCTTCTAAGGCTTGGGCATCTGTGCACAGCTCTCCATCATTTGTAGATTTTGGAACAAGTTAAATTGTTCTAAATATTTTTCTCTATGTCTCTTTAGGTTTTATACTTATTGTAATAGAGACTGTTTATTTGATGTGCTTGGAGTTGTCCCCTTGCTGTAGGTTTTCTAGTTAAAGCTAAAGTCAGCTAATGGAAAGATTTTCCTCAATGTAAGATTGAGGTTACAGACGTGAATATAAATTGGTTACCATCTGAAAGAAAACCACTGTAAACCACCAAATGTAGAGTTGTGCCTTGCACAGTTTGTACTTAGAAAAATACTCTGGTCGTCAGTATACTAGTAGCAAAGATATTTTTAATGAGGCAAGGGACGTAACAATAAATAGTGATAGTGAGAATCCTGGGCAAAGTGTTCAGAACTTATTTCCCCCTCATTTAATTTTTTTCTTCAAAATTTGAGCAAAAAGTTGAAAAACCTTGTTTGTAGAAACTATGGACAAATCGTTTGAGGCATTGAAATGCATTAGTTTTATATAAACCTGTGTTTTGCTTCTGGTATTTATTTGAGCTAATAACTAATTTTTTTCATTTGCACTCTGTTCTGTGCAACAAATTTGAATGCTCGTTTCTACTTACCTTTGCAGTTTCAAAAATGCAGCCTTTCTTTAAGATAACTTATATTTTAAACCTTGGGGGCTGATGCCAAGACTAAATGTTAAACCTATACAAATGATATTTTTGTTCTTGTTAGTACTAGAAAAACATCAGACATGACTGGTTGAAGGAATTTGGTTTATGTTTGAGCTTTTGTTCTGCAGTGCATGAAGGAGGCGAGTATTCCACCCATCTTCCAGTATCCCAAGCCAGGCATATCTTCAGTGGAAGATGCCATGTAAACTTCAGTAATAAACTTGATAATCATAGAAGCAGATAACACCTTTCTTTCAGGCCCCCATGTTTTGCAGCCTCTTAGGTTGCAAAGCACTTTAACTGGTATGGTACAGAAATATGTCTAGAATGCGTATGTGTCCGGAAAGGGTATGTCCAAAAAAGATTTCAGACTCTACCTGGAGCAATTGCTGGAGTGCAAGCTTACAAAACAAGCTCCTTCCTGGAAATAACTTAAGTAACTGAATAGAAGTAAGGCCCAGTGTTTGCATTCTTCAGCCATTCCTGGAAAATAATTATTATTCTGCTTGTTTTCCAGTGAATAATTACGATTGAATACATTAGAGATAATGGTTGTAAGATGACAAATAACTTAGTGACTTTTTGGAACTGCAGTACATATATAAATAAAAGTAAATAAGTATTTATATAAGCGAAATGAAAGAGATTCCCACTCTCCTCCCACTCACCTCCCAGATCAAATGAACGCTCCACATGGTGCTTTTCTTGCAGGGTTTTGACCAGCTGCGTGTGGAAGGTTTGCTTTGTGATGTGACGCTTGTTCCAGGAGATGGTGACGAAGTGTTTCCCGTTCACAGAGCGATGATGGCTTCTGCGAGTGATTACTTTAAGGCGATGTTCACAGGTGGGGCTTCTGTTAAAGTAATGCCCGCTGCCATCTCCAAATGCCGTCGTTTGCACACTCAGACACATGTTCAGTATATGTGTGAATTAGCCCAGGACTGCAAGCAAATCTATGTAGTTGTACTCTCTCTACTGTTGCATATGCATTTTTAAATTAAACTTTAAAATTGTGTTTAAATTTTGTATAAGTTTATTAAATTATTTCAACACAGTCAAAATGATCACATAAACTTACCTACATGTCTTTTGCAGGAGGAATGAAGGAACAGGATTTAATGTGCATTAAGCTTCATGGTGTGAACAAAATAGGCCTGAAGAAGATCATTGATTTCATTTATACTGCAAAACTTTCCCTTAATATGGACAACCTTCAGGACACTCTGGAAGCTGCCAGTTTTTTGCAGATTTTACCTGTTTTGGACTTCTGTAAAGTGTTTCTTATCTCCGGGGTAAGACTTACTACTTGTTTCACATTTAAAATTTTTAAGGCCTCGGTATGAAGTGGGTTTTTTTAGTTTATTTATAGGAACAATGACTATGTAATCATCGAAGTTAAGTCTAAAATGCTGTTGCTTTGTAGTTTTCTCGAAAATCTTTTTTTCTTCTAAGTATTATGTACACTCTTGAGTTTGATATAAATGTTATATTAAAATTCTTTTAATTCCTGAGTGTACTGCCGTGATGACAACAACAATGATAATCATAGTTCCCAGATTCCTTACTGGCATGTAAGGAAAGAGATGTGACATGAAAACACTCCTTTCATTTATCTGGCTCCAACCTCTTGTTGAAAGTGTTTGGTTTATACTCCTCTGTTTAATCCTGTTGTTTATCAAGCATAGCTCACGTACACATTTGATCACCTTGGGTTGCTTTTCAGAGGTTTTCTTTTTTGAACATCCTTTACATCTTAAATCTCAGATGTCAGAGGTTTCAGGGTCTCACTGCATGACTGCACTCATTCTAGTGTTAACAGTCAACTTACTGCATACATTTTGCACGTGTCAGTTATGTTCACTTTATTTCTATAGTTAAAACAGTATAGTTATCTGTTTTCTGACTTAAACACAGTATATAAACAATGCCAAAACATGATGCTTCAATACTTTTCCTAGGTCTTGCCCTGCTGTCTTGTATTAATATAATTCTGTCCTGCCGACAATAAGGAGCACCTACTTTGTAGGGCTGCAGAATGAGAGTTTTAAGAGATGTGCTGTCGAAGCAGTTGGGCCTAGAGAGACACTTTGGCATTATTTCTAAGGTTTCCTGGAGGTTGTCTGATGCTAATGTAAATTGCTTATATACTTTAAGAGAAATCTAACTTTATCTGTAACAGGGAAAGTAGCATGTTCTACATGAATTATAATATTATGTGGAATTCAGCTTTCTGATAGTCTGAAATGAGAAACAAGCAGGTATTCCAACTGATCCTCAGGGTACAGGCTTAGAATTGTGACCTTCCTAACGAAGACATGTACCAGGATTTATGCAAACTAGAGGACTCCAAGCTGCTAATAATGCTAATGGCCGCTTTTCTGTGAATGTTGTGATAGTGCTCTTAAATCCTACACCATCTATTTTTCTGTTGCGCAGTTTTTTTTACCTTCCAAAAGGATGCAGTCTGCCTCTCCAGGGTTGGTGTTGCTTTAAAAGCCAACTTGGAATAAGGTCTTGATGTTCTTTGAGTCAGGGCCTAGGAGCAACCTCCCTTTGGGAGGGAGGCCCAGGGACACTGTGTTGCCCTTTCCCCTTTCTGGGTAGAGCAGCTGCTTGTTTATTTTGCTCTCTTAGGGCAAGAGCTTCTTTATCTTAAACCACTTTACTTGGAAGAATTGTTTTCATTGTTTCAAATGCTTGTTTTCTGAAGGTTCCTCCACTTAGAGTGTTGACTCAGTCACTGTTTTGGTTCAAGTAGGAAATGTCCTGTTTGATGCTACATTTTGAAAGAATCAGGAAGACTTTATTATTTTAATTTTATTAATTCTCTTAAATATTTTCATTTATGTTGATGTATAAGGAGACAATCTTATTCATTGTATAAATGTAGGGAAAATACAAATCTTAAGTTTGTGCTGTTAGCCTAGTTACATCCTCAGCATCCTTATATAAAGAATTTTTGAAAAAAACTTACTTCTGAATTTGTTGGAACAGGAACCAGAGTTGGTTAGCAAAAGGGTTGGGTTTTTTTCTTTTTTAATTTACCATATCTTAGCTTTACGAAGGTTACTCCCCACTGTAGTAGTTTTGCTCCGTTTTTGAAGGAGCATTTCTGTAACTTAAGTGAGTTTTCTGAGCAAGTCTTGAGCTTATTTCTGCTGAAATTAGCTGACTGAGAGCAGCATCTGAGAGCTGATGCAACCGTTCCCAGACAAATACTTAATTGTCTTTGAATTGTCTAGGGAGCCCATTGTTAAAGAGATTATAGAAGTCAGTTCCTGTAAAGCAGAATGTAACTGTGTTACTTCATAAGAGGGTATTGGAAATATTTACAAAGAAAAACATAGGCCTAAGGTAACAGCTTGATTTGTGCAAAAAATGGTGAGACCTTCGAAGAGTGGTATATATTGTAGCTGACCGGTAAATGTTCTGCATTTACACCCCTCCTGTCGAGTATCCCATTGCTCTGATAATCTTTGCTCTGCAGCTGAACACGCTCTCCGAGAAGCACTGGAATGTTTCCGAAGATGTTTCCAGTCTTACTTCTAGTATTGCTTTTAAATATTTATAGCCATACGATAGACTTGGAGTAGTCCCACGTTCACATCTAAATGAGCTATAACGTAATTAAAATTAATAAAAATTCCGCGGAAATCTTTTCAGGGTAGTGAGTGTTAGAAAATGCACAGTAATGTTTTTGTAAAATAGCAGCAGTGTACAAAATGGAGAAAGATGAGAAACCTATCCAAGTAAATTACAGGACTCAGGGGAAAATCGCAGTGTAACGGGGAAGGGGATGTTATACTGTAATTAAAGAAAACATTCCAAAACACTGAACATTAATGTCATGGCTGTTGCTTTCATATAGCTGCATACGTAAATTTTATTCTTTCTGTAGTTCTGTGCTTTGCATTTTTGTGACAAATTATCGAATATTGAGGTCTTGATATTTGGAAGTCTTGTCTGGTCACAATAACTTGGTTAGCTGAGGATGGAGGAAGATGGTCTCAGTTTTGTGGGAGCATGGGGTGGAATGCTGGGGCCGGCTCTACCACGCACCAGAAATTCACTTTTTCTAGTGTGAGGGTACAACTGAGTCAGTTTTCTGAGCTGGTTAAGTTTCTGTGCTGTTATTTCTAGACTTCTGTATATGGGACCCCACAGAAAAATTGAGGATTTCAGGGGAACGTAAGCTCTTGTAAACTTTAGACCCTTTGAAACACCATGGTGAGTGCTTCAGTGTCTGACAGTCATTGAAACCAAAGAAAGATGCTTAAATATTTTGTGGTACTGGACTTCAGGACTTGATTTTCTGTGCATGTTATTTCTCCTGAGTTGTTCTCCAGGGTTTTCATGCTTGCAATCATTTCATTCTGTGTCCAGTTTTGTAGTGTTTTATAGTCAATTGTGTTTTTACCAGAGCTTGGGAAGTGATTGCTTCAACATTTCAAAGAATTGTCAACTGCTTTCTCAAGAAAGTACTTGAGCTTTTGCATTTGGTTTTTCAGGCTGTAACAATAGTATGCGGTGCTTTACCTTTCTTTTTTTGAAAAGCTTTTTAGAATTTTCTGGAACTTTTACTTAAGCTTTCTAGTGAGCAATTACACTGTCAATAAGCAGCTATGCTCAGTAGTCAAAGCCCAAGTATAATAGGGTTTATTTAATATTATTGTTGACTTATGGCAGTTGCTTAGCTGTTTGACCAGTTATGGCTTGTAGCTCTTTCTGTGTGTCTTTACTAGTTACTGTACAGCCAGTCTTATATTTTCGTCTGATATTTCTATTCTTCCCATTCACTTCAGTGGGATTTCCAGAAGTAGCAGTTCCTTCTCTTTGTTGACGAGCTTCTGATTGACTGATTTCCATAGAGAACGGTTTCCACACCTCTCATAAGTACCATAGCATAAGTCAAACTTTTTCTGAAAATCAACACTTGCATAACTCTCAAGTATTAAAGTGTTTAAACAACATTGTTTTACTTCAGTGCTCTCCAATTTTGAATATTTAAGTAGAAATAACTGTGTTGCATTTTATTGTATTGAAGGATTATTTTTTGGCTCAGGACTTAAGAATCTTTAGAGTACGTATTTTTATGACTGTGAAATCTTTGCAATATAATTTAGCCTGGTATGTTGATTGCTATCTTAGAGCACAGTAGAGTTGGTAATAGTACTTTTGCCAATGAAAGTAACTTTTAATAAAATATTGAATATGGTACCCTCATGTGAGGTGAGTGATGGAATTTGTTGGTAAGCCAAAGTACACAATTTCATAAGCATAATGGGGAGTGCTTGCAATGATAGTATGAAAAAAACAACCCTGAGTGCAGTACAATTCCAGTGGATTAATTAAGGCGGCATAAGGCAAATTTTCAGAAAATTAGGGGGTGGCTGGAAACTGCTGATATCACGTTCATCAGTCGTTAACAGTATATAATGTGTCAATAAATTTCTCAAATGTAAGCATTCCAGGAACACATTCAACTGCATAGATTTATGGTGTAACATAGTCATGATGATACATCAGCTGGATGCGTGCTGGGCACTTGATAACTGGCATACGTTCTGTGCTAGGCCTGTAAATGCTTCATTGCAACCTGAGTACCATGTGCCAATGGGACATAATCTGGACCTTTTTTGCTTTGATCTTTTGGCTTCAGGCACGTCTTTTCTGTATGCCATAGTACCTTTCGGTCTGCTTACCTTGATATGGAGGAAGTGCTGCATCTCTGTAGTTTGATACCAGGGACTATATTCCAATGTAGTTTTTAAATACCATTACTGTATAGCAAGAGTTAAGTTTTGTGGTACACAGTAAGCCAGCTGTTCATTAAGGGGTGGTTTTTCCGTTGCTTTATTTTTATTATACAGCTTGAAAGAAATTTCAGAAGTAAGACTGTCCTGTTTCAGGTACTTAATTTAAGGTATGCTGTTACTGCAATTATGCAATTAATTTATGTAAATTAAAAATCCTGAAAGGAAATGTACAGAAATTAGTTTGATACTGACTCTCAAAAACAGTAAAAAGAAGAAAAAATGTTTCTTAAGCATCAGAGGATGTTTTATAGGTCATTGCTATCTGATATGATTATATTTTGATATAAACAATGTGGTCTTTCTCCTAATACAAAAATAATTTCCATTCATATATTACACAGATATTCTATAATAGAACTCCTGACAGTCTGCCACGCATTCATCTCCTAGATAGGACCTGATTACAGGATTAGAGTTCCTGGAGATGAAGAATAAGAGTTGGAATATTTGACTGTATGAAGATGTGTGAATGGAGACTTTGGGTGACTGCAGATCTTAACTCTGGGGCACCTTAGATCAGTTTCTAGTGAATTAAAAAAATCTCCTATTCCCATACTCATTAGACTTTTCAATTTTCTAGTATTAAAGGACAATGATCAGATTGAGTTATACAGTATTAAAATCTTGTAATCTCTGTCATGACCAGAAGGTCATTTGAAGGTTTTTGGGTTCTTAGGCTGCAATCAGGTCATAGTCCTCAATCTTTATAATCTTTTTTAAAATAACCATGAGATTTGGAAGCTTAAATTCTTCTGGCATTATGAATATAATGAGAGTCACAAAGTTGTGGAAATTGCTGACATTGAGTAGGACTGACATGCACAGGGACTAGAAGGGGTGTGTAAAAGAAGCTTGGGTTAGAATAAGGACTGAATGGAAAAAAAGCTGCAATTCTCAGCAAGAAGCATCTGAAAATCGACTTGCTTTGCACGTGTGCCGTAGAGCTTGCTGAAATGAATTGGCCAGGTTCGCTGGAGACCCGCTTTAAGTTGTGTCCCATCCCTCCTGTCTGTCTTCCTCGCTCTGCCTTGAATCACAAGTGACCTCAGAAATTTAGGAGCCAAAGATGTAAGAAAGGCAAATACAGCAGCACCGTGAAAGATGCGATTATCAAGATAGGGTTGCTCAAGTATTGGATGGAATTAGGGCATGGTCCATACTGCTAAAGCGTTTCATGTGCTGGGTGTTTCCAGGGGAAATCCTCCCAGATTCATTCTTTAAAAAAAAAACAACAGTTAAATACATGTTAAAAAAATCACTACCTTTGTCTTGTTTTTGACGCTGCCATGTATTTGATTTTGAACATATTCTGGAAGAGCACCACCTTGATTTACTAAGGATATAATTTTGTTCATTTCTAAGTAATGTTTTAATGGGATTGAACACTGTTAATAAATAGTCTGAAATATGTGGCATTGGAGAGGTAGCTGTGCCATTCTCTTTGACTGCACTATGACAGCACAATTTTGATAATGTTAGAAAATGTCTGTTGGTGAGACCTACTTTTGTATTATTCTCTGTAACCTTGAGCTGATCACTTCTCCCTTAACTGCATTTTCCACAACCTATTACTTACAAAGATGTTTGCGGAGCTTTTCAAAGATTAAGTGCTGCATAATTGCTATATATCATCATTGTGTAATGTATTTGACATAATTAATATATGCCATCTGCTTTTTAATTGTCTCATTTCTTTCCTCAAAATAAAGAATACATTTGCTCTCCCCTTGCAGTCGTGAATATATACATTGCATTGAATATTTATTTGCTCATGTGTAAATCACCTTGAGCATTGTGACGTGATGTAATATTGCTGATTCTATAGTATTCATTAGATTCTACACTAACATTTATGTGCCAAATTAGGAAAGTGTTCTGATTCCTTTTTCTGCTTACTTAATAGGTTTCGTTGGAAAACTGTGTTGAGGTTGGGCGAATTGCCAACACGTACAATCTCACAGAAGTGGATAAATATGTTAATAATTTCATCCTGAAGAACTTCCCTGCATTATTAAGTACTGGTGAATTTGTGAAACTCCCCTTTGAGCGTCTTGCCTTTGTGCTTTCAAGTAATAGCCTTAAGCACTGCACCGAACTTGAACTCTTCAAGGCCGCTTGTCGCTGGCTACGGTATGAGGACCCTCGGATGGAGTACGCCGCAAAGCTAATGAAGAACATCAGGTTTCCGCTCATGACGCCCCAGGATCTTATTAACTACGTTCAAACAGTGGACTTCATGAGAACTGACAATACCTGCGTCAACTTGCTTTTGGAAGCCAGCAATTACCAAATGATGCCATACATGCAACCGGTGATGCAGTCGGAGAGAACTGCCATTCGGTCGGACAGCACTCACTTGGTGACCTTGGGGGGAGTGCTGAGGCAGCAGCTGGTGGTCAGCAAGGAGTTACGGATGTACGACGAAAAGGCCCACGAATGGAAATCCTTGGCTCCCATGGATGCACCGAGGTACCAGCACGGCATCGCCGTGATCGGAAACTTTCTGTACGTGGTTGGGGGCCAGAGCAATTATGACACGAAAGGAAAGACGGCAGTTGACACGGTCTTTAGGTTTGATCCTCGCTACAACAAGTGGATGCAAGTCGCGTCTTTAAATGAGAAGCGCACCTTCTTCCACCTAAGTGCCCTCAAAGGACATTTGTATGCAGTCGGTGGTCGAAATGCAGCGGGTGAGCTAGGTGAGTGCTTATTCTCAAGTGTGGCTGCTTGCCATGCTTTTTAGGCCTTCAAATCATAGAATCACAGAATAGTTTGGGTTGGAAGGGTCCTTCAAAGCTCATCTAGTCCAACCCCCCTGCAATGAGCAGGGACATCTTCAGCCAGATACTGTGCTGCCCTAGGAATGCGTGGAGAGGAAACCAGTTGCAGTTTTTGGCGTGCAGCTTATTTCTGGAAATAGTAGAAATGCATAGAGAAATGTGGGTACTATTAGCAGTTAATTTTAGAAGTGCTTCTACAAAAAAACCAAACCAAACCACGTATCTTGTGTATTGATGCATAGTATCCAATGTCTTCACCTTTCTCATCAAACATGAAGTGTGTGTATATATATATAAATGTAACTATACACAAACCCCAAAATCATTACTTAAGTGAGAAACCAAGTCTGGTCTTTTCACTCTTAAGGGATACATGACTTTCTAACTGAAACTGACTGTTGAATTAAGGTTGCATTTTAAAAGATGCAAAATTTCTGGAATAGTAATTTTTTTTAAAGATGGGCTAATGAGTGAATGATTTGTTTCACTCACAGGTCAATGCAATTCAGATCTCCTGACATTCTGGACTTTTTAATTACTAAAAATGTTATATTTTGCCTGTCATCTGTGATCTTGTGACCATGCAGTTAACTTATTTATATTAATAACCCTGTCCTGCTGTCTCCTTTTTTTCCCTCTGTTGCAAATGATGGTTCATTTTATTTGATCAAAAAAAAGAAAAAAAAGATCAGCTTCAGGGAAATAAGATGGTCAGAAACAAAGAATAAATACATGGTACCTTTTAATTGAACAGAAGTCTGCAGAGGGTGGCCCAAATTAATGCACTACATTTTCCAAAACCATAGTGGTTAGCATTTGCTCTCAAGTGTGGGAGCATACAGTCAATTGTAAATTTGTCTGTGCTTTAAAATTGAAATGTTACAATGATCATGCTTGGAATTTTAGCATAATGTTATATCTAAACCAGATGTAACATTTAATTATTTTATTTGCTGCTTTCAGCCTAATATTTAACTGTATCTTGACAAGTGTTTGTGGCAGTATCTCTGAGATTCGCTTTTTAGAAATGCACTGGTATCTTTAAGTGAGAAACATGTTTAATTGAAACAATACAAAACCTAATTTGTGCTGCAGCACCTGTGATTTTTTCTTTTATTAATGCGTCTCAGTCATTCACATATACGCTTTGTTTCGTGATCATATTGCAGATTTTCTTAGGAAACACAGAGTGCATTGCTTCCACTACGCAAAACTGAGCTGGTTTTGCTAGAAGTTTAAAATCTGTTCTAATGTTTGGTGAAATGAGATGTTTAAGCATGTCTCCTGTTTCCAAAAACACACGGGAAATTGTTTTGCAATAACTTGTTTTCCCTAAACAGCCATTTTTTGATGCAGATCCAGGGGTTTTCGGAGTCTTTCTTACATGTCACTTTATCTACCTGGAAATACATTCTAAAAGCAAGCTTAATACCCTGTAAAAGACCAAACGTACAGACTAACGTGTATTGATCTTTATCTTGAATATCAGAAAACCTGACATGCGTTGAGCTATTTTCTAATCAAATGAATTAATAGCAGATAATTAGATTGCTGTCCTTGTGTACTGTACCATCTAAACAGAGTAGGGTTATAAGAGTGTAAGTGAAAAAGTTACAAGTCTAACAAAATCAATATTAAATAATTCTGTCACTAAGCCAATGCAATCTGTGTGTACAGCAGGCTTTAGGCGCAGTGTTTTTCTTAAATTAGATCAAGCAGTGTCATTCTGCTGACCTCAACTCCTCTGCAGCTCTAATTAAAAGACAAAAATCTATCACCTGTCTAAAATTCTTCTGCGAAGATATCATTAAAATGCTGCAGCGATTTCCACACAGACCTGAAAAATGTCATTGGATCATTCTGTGGGAAGAGAATTGTATAAATGCTAAATATTGTAGCTGTCTGATGCTTTGATTTGGGGCTTCAGGTTCTTTTCTTGTTAATTGTGAGGCAAGTCGCTTTTCATTTTCATGTTTCTTTCATAAACCCTGACAGCCGAAAGATGAAATCCAGCTTAAACTTCCCATTCTCTTCAGAAGAAAAAAACTCTGGAGCATTTCATAGAAGAGAAGGTCAAATGTGTGTTGGACAGGTATTAAAGATTTTGCCCTTGGGTTCAAACTAATCTCAATCTATTGTTAGAGAGGAAGAATTCCCAAAACCTGAATTCAGCTTTCTGGAAGATCAGCTCTTATGGAAAAGGGCCAAAAGATTAAAATTACTAAAATGGAGTTCTTTATTATTTTTCCTCCTGATACATTGACTGAAATAAAAATTATACTTTTTTGAGTCTCTCTGTCAGGCCATCCCAAAACAGTTTCCAAATGTTTAACCTTCTGTGAATTTTGTAAATACCACTTTCTACCTTAGTAGTATGTGCTTTGGAAGTAAGGAGGAGCTACTGTTTTACCAGTGTGTGCCACTGAGAAAAGTTCGGTTCATTGGCAAGGACAGGTGAATTTGAATGTATGTGGTACATGCATTGGGATACGGTAAATGTATCTCTGAAACATACTGAATTATGAAATTATAGTTCAGATCTTTCAACCCTGTGACAATTTAGGGCTATGCAGAAGAATGCACCCCTCCTAGGAGGACTGTACATCAATCTGGTTGGTTCTTTTTAAGTGTCAAAGCAGGCACCTGCCAAAGATATTCCCAGAAGGCAGGTGTGCAAAAGGCAAAATGGTTTGGAAAAGGAGACAAGGGGAAAACCAGGTGTGGTTCAGAGATGCTCATGAAGGAGAGCTCATTGGCAGTTTCCAGCTGCACTGGATACACTTTTCTCGGACAAGTAAATTTTGTAGCTCTTTTTTGAAAGAGTTCATTTGTGGTGCTTGATGGTGGTGGCAGAAGTTGTGTCTTTAAGCATTATAAGTTAGATACTCTCTAGATACTTCAGGCTCTGCTGTTGATGGGCTTGAGTGGAGTTTGAGATTTTTATATATGGGCTTTTCCTGAACACTTCAGGGCATGTGAGTAAACCGCAGATTCATTGATACCTTCATCATCATGCTGCGAGAGAAGACTTCTAGTCCAGGGCAGGACACTTAGGTGTTCTTCTGACCCACTGCCCAACAAGTGGGAAGGCATTTATTTTCCAGGTGCCTGCTATGATGCTTAATTCAATTCAAACAACTCCTTGTTTGTGTAAAACTTCTCTTACGAGTTTATATAATATATATATTTTAAATGTTGTTGGTTAAGAACAACAATATGCATCTTTACCCAGCTGAGCTGTTGGCTGTCTGTGTAGTATTGTGAATGTCAAACCAAAGTGTGTGAACTGGGGATCTCTTGCACAGGAGCTTATTTTGAAGTGCTAGGGACAAAATTACTCAGGGCTCTGTATAATTTAACCAAGTCAGCTTTCAGTTCTACAGAAGCAAGCTGTATTACAGAAATAATACAACAAGATGAAGATCCTGGGTTTTAGGATGTCACCCACAATTGCTAAGTGCTGCTGTAAGAAACCTCAAGACACATTAGAAGGTACTGACGGAGAAGTGGTAAATATCTGTATGCTCCTCAAATAGTATCACAGATGGCACTATGAAATGAGTGCAGACTGAACATCCCTTGGGACTGCCAAAGCTTTGTGGCTTTTTGAGATTGCTTAATTCTATTAAAATGAGGCCTGTCTTCCCTGGATTATGGTAATGAACAGATCAGAAGTTCCACTGTTAAACATACATAAAGCCTGATTTGAATCATTCATGCTGTTGGGAGAATGAATCCACCAGTCTTATGCTATATAGAATATATACTTCGGCTCAGTAAAGTAGCAGTTCTTTTGTGTGTTTCGTGAATGATGCTTTGTCTGGAGATGATGTATAGAAAACATCCTGATGCCTCTTAAATTAACAGGCACCTTTACTAGCTGAAATGTATTTTATTTCCTTTTCCATGCAGAGGGAGATCTTTTTAAGAGAGAGAAGTGGAATGAGCTTGCAAGGGAAACAGGGAAACAACTGTGCAGAACCCAACAGAACAGTAGGGTTTTTTTTCAGCTGGAAAATAATCAGCTTTGTTTTAAAGCACTGGAGATTTGAGATATGAGTTGGAATGATCTGTCTGAAATGCTGTCAAACTGTGCTTTATTTCTGCTGGTGATGTTTAAAGAATTTTGAAGCCACATCAGACAGCGAAGGATCTTGGACTCAGCAGCATCCTTTCTTAGATAACTAATGTCTTCACAATGAGGTGATAGCGATGGTAGTAATGTATACCAATTTCTGCATGTTTTATCTTCTCTTGCTGAGGTGACCTTTTGGCTGTGGTTCATCTCTCAAATGCATAGGGCAGAGTGAGGTAAACAGTTGTCCAGTGTTGAATATCATGTTAGTCTGGGTGCTGCCGGGTTTGGGGTTGCTTTGCATGCACTCGGCCCTTCCTGTCTTTATGGTGTATTAGAAATTTAAGGTCCTCACCTCAGCACAGAGTGGGAAGCGCTTTTTTTTTTTGTGAAGGCAAGTAGAATGATGATTTTGGTGCAGCATAGCAGCAAACAGGGGTCAGAGGGTCTGCTGTTGGGGTAGAACTGGGACAGCTATAATTACTTGCACATCAAATCTGGTTTTCTCCGTTCTTGAAATTTCTGCGCATCTTTGTTTTCTTCTGATTGCTAAGTGGAGCGGAGCAGAAAGGAGCTGTCGTTTTTTGGAGAAGAATATTGGAAAGGATGAATACATTTATACAGGAAAGAGCATGGGTTTATTTGGGGACTGGGCAAATAGCGCATGTGGTGTGAACATGGCAGTATGCAGAAATACAGCTCATGGATTTAATTTTAGGTGTAATTTGTGGAATCAATTCTTTGTGCCTATACCTTTATTTGAGCAAAAGCCTGTCTTCAGCATTCACTGGCTTTATGGCTGCATAAGTCCTTGGTGGATATACATAATCTGCAGGATATCAAATGGGAAAAACAGAAACATTTTTAAGAGGGGATTTTTAGGTTCATTAAAAAAATAATCAAGCCTGACTTTAAAACGTTTCATTGTAGCAGAATGCTTGGGTGCCTTTTCATACATTTCCTACTGCAGATTTCTACCTGTACATGTGTGTAATGTGAAGGGCAGCTCGAGGCTCATGGCCAAATGGCTGAGGTAGGAAATGCGGGAACAAGAAGACGAGATTGTAGGAAAAGTGTTTAGTGAAGGACTGATCTCTTAGGGCAAAATTGGGAACCTGCTCGTATCGGGCAGGTTTTTAAGTCACAAAATTTGCATGTCAACAGTAATGTATAGACATGCTTGACTTTAGTTACTTTGCATAATTTTTAAAATCTTTTGTCCGTCTTACGAAGCCCTGAGGTCGCTGGCATAACTTGGGGTCCATGTGGAAGGCACTCTTGCAAAACAAGAAGCATTTCTATTTTTAAACAGTTTCAAGTAAATGAAATTAATCATTTCATACCTGCAAGTTGATGTACATAATTTGCTTTGAAAGGAACAGGAATTTAGTGTGTTTTCCCTTATATAATGAATAATGTTCTGGACCAACACTCTTCTTTATTTCTTAAATTTAAATTTTAGCTCCTGGGTGGGGAAAAGCTGAAGAAAATCCAGTGTGCTCTAACAATTTAGCAACTAGTATGTGCAATATAGATTTTAAAGATTTTTAACCTTAGATGATGCTCAACTAGTTGTCAAACGGTATTCGTGACACTGGAACTGGAAGCTTTTATTTTGAGTGTATCTACTTGAGATACTAATTGTATGGAATTACAAAATATGATCTTGTTTTGCAACACTAAGGACATTGTGTGTTTTGTAGCAGCTAAGATAAGATTCAGGAGATCACTGTAATGTGTTCTTTGCTAAATTTTTCCATGACTAGGGATTTTTTGGTGGTAGTCTGAGGCCGTAGCTATACCTTACTCTTCCAAAATTCTCCAAAGGAGGATAATGATGGGGTTTTTTCGTGGGTGGTGGGTTTTTTGTTGTTTGTTGTTGTTTTTTTGTTTGTTTTTTAGGACAGATTTGGAGTTAAGATGAGGTACCTTATAGTCACTGTATGAGTGTCACTGATTGATATTCTTCACTGGCCTGGCCAGTGCTGCTAATTCCGCAGGCTTATGCTAACACTAGCTAGTTTTTGCCTTTAAAATGACAAGCTTCTGAGCTTCTGAACTTTTTTTTTTGTCTCTTTTCGGTTGATGTGTAATCCTGGAATGTGTGTCACCATCACTGGTTCCATAGAGCTGGATCAGATTTTTGTACCCTTGCTTGAATAAAAAGCTTTTTCTAGAGCAAGTGAAATGCCACTTTCAAAGGCAGGTTCAATTTTGTACACATTGTTCGTAAACATCTTTCTTCAGAGATTAAGTGTTGTATAAAAAGTGTTAGAATCTGATTCTTAATTTTGGTTACTTAAATTAAGGTTTAATTTGTCTTTAAGATAACACAATTATTGATAATTGCTTTGTGTATCCTAAGGTCACTGTATTACAGGGTTTTTCAGGATCACTTGCCCTTCTGGTCATATTGTACTAGTCAAGCTGTCAATCTCTACCGCTTGCTCAGATCCGTCATTAAATCTGTTTCTTATTTCTGTTCTCTGTGCTTATTGTATCGTCCTTTTCCTGCAACCCCACATCTCTTCCATCCCACTTGGAAGAGAGGATTCCTTCTCAGAACTGCTTTCTGCAAGGACGCCTGGGCTCTGGGTTTCTTTTTAACTTAGAACTGATTTCATGGATCCTTTGATAATTTTAACATTCCAATTCACAAAGAAAACTGCATAAACGGGGCTGGGTATCGATGCAGACACTGCTGCTCTCCATTTGAGAGTCAATGATGTTTCATCTTGTATTTTTTTTTTTAAAGCTTGGCTTTTGTAAACTTTGAATTAGTGACTTGCGTATGCTCTGCTGCATGTTGCTGTGCAAGTACTTAGTAACACATTGCAAGACAATAGGAAGTTAGTTAACAGTTGCTGCCCTCTTTTGAGGGCATAGGACCATTTCCATTTGAAATACCAAGAAGAAAAATCTATCCTGATCTTTCTGTATAGGTGGGATGGTGCTGGAGACATGAGCCTGTTCTGGTTGCCAGATGTATTGATCCTCATTGAGACAGGTTTTGAGTTTATTCCCCATCTCTCTACAGCAGGCACTGAAAGGGAGTTGCACAAGAGGAAAAGGGTAGAAAAGCTGAATTCACCCACTTCTGTTGCCGTTTTCTCCGCTGTCCCACAACTGTACCTCCAGCTGGGTTCATGGGCCAGGGCAGGTTTTGTGTGAAGCAGGAATGGGAATGATACAGGTAGAAGACAAGAATGCAAGAGGGTATTTTATTCCCTTTTGTTCCTCTGGGACGACGCTTGAGGGTTTTTTTTTGCATTGTCTCTCGACATAATGCTCAATAATTCCCTTGACACTTTCTCAGCTGAACAATGTTTCTCATTGATGCTTCCTCTGTTTATGAATATATTACTGCCACCGCGACTGTGCTCAAACCCAAACTGCTTCAACGTTTTTATATTCTCCTTTGTTTTAAACAGCTACTGTGGAATGTTACAATCCCAGAATGAATGAATGGAGCTACGTCGCAAAAATGAACGAACCCCACTATGGTCATGCTGGAACAGTCTATGGGGGATTAATGTATATTTCAGGTAAATTATTCCTGTGATCATATCGTCTCTATGAAACAATTACTGATGTAACTTCTGTTTCAGGAGTTCTCCTTTATCTTCAATAAAGATTGTCTCTGGTTGCAGTAGGTTTGCTATGGTGTAAGCAGTGATGCAGTTTCATAAGAAGCCAGTCAAACAACATATATACTGCAGAGTCTGAGAAAACTGTTTTAGGTAATGTTATGCATTTATGTAATAAATGACAGCTCTAAATTCCAAAGTAGTTATTCACTTCAGCTCTCAGGATATGTTTTTATGTGGCAACACCACATATATACATTTATATAGCAATAACCATTAAATATGTCGTTTTTGATACATTTTGGAAAAGCACTGGATATTTTAATATTTCAAAGAAGAACATCTGCCTTCATAGAGTCAATGGAAAGGGATAAGTTTTCATGTTAATCAGAATGTATGAATGGTGTCTGTAGTTTCACTGGCCTTTCAGCTGTGATATGCTCAGTCCTATATGTCACTGTTTGATTCCATTTTTGCCAAACTGGGGGCAATAGGTTTTCTGAAAATCTGGTCTCTACTCAACTTTTAAAGAAGATGTAGTCTGTCTGTCAGTGATTTCTACAGAGATCACAAGCCTGTGTATGTTCTACTGTGGTTTTAAGGGATGTCCTCTAAGAACTAAGCTGAAATTCAAGGCAGGAGGTGGGACAAGGTTGCTCGACTGTGAAGAACTGGTGGGGAGATGCACTGGAACAGTTTGATCCTTGGGGCATTATGAATTAGGGGGCCCTGTATCAGTAGACTAGGAGGAGGGATTTGTTTTAAAATCTGCCATAAAGTACATCTGCTTATTTTTCTATGAGCAAGTCCATTAAGCCAGCTTCTAATAATTGTGCTGCTGTTTGTACTTTTTTGCCCATTTTGCTTGTTTTACTGCAGGTGCCACATGTATATGCTCCCTGCTGTGTATTTTTTTTCATGTAGATGCTATGTATTTCCCACAGATTTTTCTTTTCCTCCTGTCTTCTCAGATATCCCCGTGAGTCTAGACACTTTTGAGGTTGAAAATGTGAAGGTCGGTTCCTTTGTCATTAAAGCCTCTTCTCTCTGACAGGCTCCCAAGTGCTGCCTCTACTTTTGCTGTCATTAAGTGTCAGGGCCGGACAGTCCTCTTATTTATTCCATATTTAATTCTTATTCTCCGACTGAAGAATTAAGTAATTTCTTGCATAACTCCTGTAGACACCATGCCATCTCTGTCAGCTAATAATCCAAGCGTGATAATTCACGGTTAGCCCAGCAGGAGCTTGTTCAGTAGTAGTGTGTTCTCTGCGTATTTTTTTAGCACCTCAAATATAGTTGCATTATGGTCTTGAACCGTAGCTAATGAGCCTACAGTGTCTGAAATTGGTGTGACTGCTTTCTGACCTGCCAAGTGACCTTGCAGAAAGGTGGGACGTTTCATCCACTGATGGGAAATTGTCCTGTGATTTCCCCTGAAGCTTCTCCAACTGCTTTTGCAGGGAACCGTGGAGAAGCTAAATATAGAAAGAAACATAGGCATCTGTTAGCAGAAGAATATTTGAAATCTGTTTCCTCCCTCTCTTCAGTTCAAGTTGATGAAAAATGTTTTCTGAAGAAAATTCTGCTATGTGATAGCAAAACACAACAGCGTAGTATCAAAATTTGAAAGGGAAATGAATTCCTGTTTTCTTGATGGTGGGAAAGAAAACTAGCAAACTGATCAAATGTAAGCAAAGAAACAAATTTGCTGAAATGAAGCATAGGTAACAACTCTTTGTTAATCTACCACTGTCATCTTAACTAATGACTTACTGTATGAGATGTGGCTTCTTTCCATATGCAGGTTTAAAGGACCAAGGTACATTAAAAATGTTATTTGAAATGGAGCACATGTGCGGTAGTATTCTAAGCTAATGTGAAAATTATTTAGGGAAGGCTGAATTCATTCGCAAAAATGTGGTTTTGCTATTTATTGCTTATTAAGGGTGAGCACTACTCTAACATGTGTCTTATTTCTCTAGGAGGAATTACCCACGATACTTTCCAAAAGGAACTTATGTGTTTTGACCCTGACACAGACAAATGGACTCAGAAAGCTCCGATGACAACAGTCAGAGGTCTACATTGCATGTGTACTGTAGGAGACAAGCTATATGTTATTGGTGGAAATCACTTTAGAGGAACGAGTGATTATGATGATGTCCTAAGCTGTGAATATTACTCACCAACTCTAGACCAGTGGACTCCAATTGCTGCCATGTTACGTGGGCAAAGTGATGTTGGGGTTGCTGTCTTTGAAAATAAAATCTATGTTGTTGGAGGATATTCTTGGAATAATCGGTGTATGGTGGAAATAGTTCAGAAATATGATCCAGAGAAAGATGAGTGGCATAAAGTATTTGACCTTCCAGAATCACTTGGTGGCATTCGAGCCTGCACTCTTACTGTTTTTCCACCGGAGGACAATACAGGGTCACCGTCGAGAGAATCTCCTCTTTCAGCACCTTAGAAACATCCCTTGACTTATGATGTTGTAGTAACACCTTTGCACTGCATCATGGAGTCTGTTAATTTTTCTTCAGTAGTTTCTGTTAGGCTTAGCCTACAGCATTTCGTACAATTACTGGAAAAAAAAAAAGACTTTGACATTATTTGTGCTGTTTGTTTGGCCTAGAATGTTTGTCAAGTGGTTAACAAAAAATGATGTACTTACCCGAGCCAAATGTTTAACAAATGAGAAGATACTGTCTATAAAATGTATGAACTAGGTACGTTATTAATGTTGTGTATTGGGTGTGAGGTACCTTATAGCTTACATTTGGAAGCCCAATGAGTCAAATTTGAAGACTTTGTATTGACCATATTCTTTCACTAAATTTCGTAGTTGAAATACTTTTTCCTTTCATTTTTGACTGCCAATTTCGAGGGGAGGTGGACCACACCAATGTGAACTGTGACCGAAGGTTGCCAAGAGGCCTGAGCTACCTCCCTCTTTTCACAGAGTATTTTTGACATATCTGTTTACCCACCTGCCTTTGTGGGTGCATTCAGAGCATATGAAGTTTCTTAGGCAGAGGGGGGAAATAAAATAATTTTAAAATATTAGCACTATACAGGAAGCGGACCTTGTAGAGGCGGGGAGTTTTTTATAACATATATCAAGTGTTTTATCCTGAGTCGGTTGAATGATACTTCAAACAAAAGATTGAAAATGTTTGGGTTTTTTAATTTGGGCTTTTTTCAGGAATTGGCTTCCACTTGCACGGGAGCACACACTATTAACAAATGGGAATTCAGCGCAGTTGTACATTCTGTTGTATGCCTGTACTGAATATGGGTAGATAAGGGCTAGAAACATTAACTTAAGCCACTGAATTTGACCAAATCGTTCCATCAAATCAAATTTAATCTACCTTTTCTCCTTTGCTGTTGAGATAACTTGCATAATGTGTCCTCTGTATAGTCTCAGTTAATAAGGTTATTTAGCACAAAGTGCAGCTTCGTCGAGAGAGCTGCTTTTGCTCAGTGAACTTGGACTACCACATTTTACCTTCTTTTGTTCAATAAAACTTTTAACTGCAGTTATTCAGTCTAAGCTACCTCATTAATGTATTTGGTTTTCTTCCTCTGCCTCACTGTCTCCAGGATACGCATTACGTATCTCTGTGTGGGTGGATTAGTTTGCCAGGAAACCGATGCTGAAGTGATCACGAATGGGTATTTTTGACCTACTTTTAAGGAACTATTTTGGCCTGATGTTTTCATTTTATTGTTAAGGACTGACAAAAGAACAAATGGTCTTAATTTTTTCTTTTTCATTGGAGAACTACTGCTTATGTGTGCAGCCGTGCAAAGTTATAGACGTCGTTATCTGCTCCAAAATACAGCGCGCTGCTGACAAATTGAGAGCTTGTAGAAGGCAAATACCATCGTGCTTGTTCTCAACTTCCCGTCGTATGTTACAAGTGGTTTTGCTAATGAACACAGGGAAGCATCTAGGGAAGGCTCTTTAAAACAGCTTATTTTATTGTGCTACCTATTACCAATAACCATGTAAAGCTTAATAGACTTTTGTTGGGAGGATGCTATTTGTATTTTGTCCCTGCTTGATGCATCAAGCAGCAGTATTACTATGGTGTCAAATTTGTAAGTACTGATATTTATTCTTTATGCAGTTTACTAGTAATAATGACTACCGAAATCTATATGTAAGCTTTAGGTTTTATAATTGTTTTGGTTAAAATTAAAAGCAATTCTTCTTCTTTAAAAAAATAATAAACTTCTGCGTAGCTGCGCAAGGTTGTTACAGGTGTTAGTTGTGGTACCAGTGGATACTCTTGGAAAGTAGCCAGGCAAGATGAATTGACCCATCACCTTAAAAATCCTTTTCTAATGGTGTGCAAAGCACCGGATAGGAGAACGTTGCTGTCATTTCAGTATGTGTCAGTCATTAAGTGTCAGATGCTCCTAATTTTTATTTTTTCCAGGTCAGAGACCAGATTTTAGAATCTACTTGAGTTTAAATCCCCTGATTCGAACATGCTGACATGAAGTCAGGTTGCTTGGGTGCTCGACTTAAATGCCTCTGTGCAGACACACGTAGGACGGGTAACAAACAGGAGGAGTTGGGGCTGTGCAGACACCTCCAGGGCTGTGATCTTATCGGCATCACAGAGACGTGGTGGGATGGCTCCTATGGCAGGAGTGTTGGAATAGTGGATTAAATGTAGTGCTTCAATCAAATTAATCTTCGAGGTTTTTTCTTATATCTCCCTCTGGATTAAAGTGTTACATCAGTTAACATCTACTCACCAGGACTGAAAAGTAAACATCAAAGATTTGCCAGATAACTGCAAACTGTTTTCTTCTGTAATGCAGTGTAAAATGACGTGATGCTCATTAGATCTTTCTTAACCATAGCATAACAAACCCTTTCCATCACTGAATCCACAGCTGTAGGTGAACATATAGATAGAGCAAATACTCAAACTCCATTTTCAGTACGGCTGCTTTTGTGAAGAGTAAGCCTGTCATAGTATCTAGAGCCAGCAGTGTCCACGTTCATCCATTCATCCATTTTAACGTGTGTTCCCCATATCCAGGCTTGTTCTGAAATACTTGGCTTCTGTTAAGAACTTTGCCTTTAGCTGCCATGTTCAACATCACTGTAAAAAATTTGCTTGGTTTCTTTTCCATTTGTTTTTTGTTGTTTGTAACGTTTTCTTAGAAGTGTGGAAATAATTTTCCTTACATGTTTTATGCACCAAAATAAACACATCACTGATCACTTGAGTCCCCTCCCCATATTTTTTACACAGTGCCAGCTAGTGTATCTTGCCATATTTTTACCCAAACCTTTGACAGTTGTCAATAAACATAATTACAAAGTGATATAACTCCTGCTAATGGGTGCAGGTTCTTGTGCTGCATCGTTAGGTGTGGCAAAGAGGGGCCATCCCTTTTCTTAACAGTAGGATACATCTGAAAAAATAATTTGCTTTGAAGAACAGACCTGCCCTGGATCATTTAAAGGCAGATTATTTTGGCCTCTGCTTGTTAGCTTCGATTTTTAATATTTTACTTTTTCAAATGTATTTTTGCAAATAGTGCCTATATAGTGCCTTTTTTTGTTTTTCTTTCAGTAGAGGACATGTATTCCTTGCTAATGGGTGGGCAGAGCTTGTGGGGTTTACTCAGCCTCTGCCTGCTGGGCTGCCCACAAGGGCTGATTGAGAGTGATGCTCTCCCAGCTTCAAAGGAGCAGCCTTGTGTAACTAAAGAAAACCTGCACCAGGGACAGGAGAACCGAACTTGGATGCAAAATCAAAGCAGTTCCTTAATTGCAGTTAAGAAAGGTCAACGTCTCAATTGGAAAGCCCCGTGTTCCTAGAAAGCGGAGGGATTGTTGCTGTCCCTTAGGCGTGTTCTGTCGGGAGTTTAGGGTATTAACAGTGAAAGGATTGTTGCTGTAAATAAAGACAGTTAAATAAATCCCCCGGTCTGTCCCCAAAACAGAGACAGATTGTTTCTGTTGATATGCAACGTTATTAACATTTGACTGTGTGTATGTATGAGACGTTTCAAGTGCTCATATGTAACAAATGCATCACTTTTCTACTGTAACCACGTGAATGATGCCTTAGTTCCCATGAGTCACTGCGTGTTCTTCATAGTCAATTCTGAATGTTTTTAAATTATACAGAATATTAGGGGATATCCTTTCTTGTTTTAAAGCATTTTAAAGTCATTTTCTGTATAGCATTATTGCATTTACTTAAATCTGGCAGAGGTAACATGACATGTCAGGTTTTGGTTCGTCATTCAGGATTTTTGGCGTTGCTGCTGCTGCTTTTTGCTGTAGAGGTTTAAGGGGGGATGTTTCTTCCTGTGGCAAGAAGAAACATAGAAAAGGAAACATCAGATGCTGACCAGATTATAACACATGCTGTCAGCACCTCTGCAATTTGGGACGATTTTATGATTTACAATCCTGTCAGATTTTTCTTGTTTAATAACCCAGGAGGTTTCCATTTGGCCTGCAGTGACGCAGTGCTGGGAAAGGAAAAAAAAATCAAACATCTTTGCGTTATTCCCTGTCCGTGACTTTTGTCATATGCCGAGGAAAAACCGCACGCTCACGTCTGCACCGCGATGGCAGGTGTGGAAACCCCGTTTCTCTGCCCCAGCTGGAGCTCCAGCCCGTGGTGCTGGGGACTGAAGGTCTCTGGTGGGAGGGTGAGTTTGTGCAGGTTCCTGGGTGCTGACTGTGCCCGTCTGAGCAGGGACGAGCAAGGCTGGTAGCGTGGCTGCTGTGCAGAGTGGAGCCCTGAAAATGCCTTCATCTGATGGTGTGGAAGAAGAATTTTGTGGGTTTTTTGTTTTGTGGTTTTGTTTTTTTTTTTTTAATCCTTGATTGTTCATAGGCGTAATTTGAATCTTGGCTCTCCAAAGCACAGGGCAAGCTTGAGCTGCAATCATTGCATGCAGAGTTCACTGTAAGAGGATGTCTAGATGAGACCACTCAGTTTTAGCACTTGTCAGACACTGATTTTGGAGAGAGGTGGCGGGGTGTTTTCCCTCCAATTTCTGCTTAGTCTTTAAATATTTCTCATTATGTTTTTCCTCTTATACTAGGCAGGTTGAGGCACGTGGAAGCTACAAGTTAGGAATGTGACTGTGACCTCCTTGTGTCAGGAAGCATATATCCTGTACTTTGTGAGGCTGATGAGAAAAAAAGCCCTGTTTGCTCTCCCCCTCCTTTTTTCCTCCCCAAAGAAAACCCATCCTATTTGTAAACATACATTTGCACTAGACCAGGCATTAGATCTGGGAGTTTTAAAAGATGTTGTACATTATACATCTCACTCTTCATTTTTGCTGTCTATTCTAAATGAAGATGAATTTTTTAGTCGTCTGTTAACACCATGTGGCATGAGAAATCATGCCAGTCAATAAACAGCTGCATCTTGCAGCTTAAGGTTACTCCAGTAAATGCACTCCTTAAGGAATCACGTTTCATTTTCCTCTTCCATGTTTACAAACTGATAAACATGGACTTTCTGGAATTTATAGATAACTTACTAGAGATGACGTGTGCCATATGGTCACTGGGACAAATTCCAGCTTCATTAACAGTCCACTGGCTGAAGGGAAATAGTTACTATTTTGAGCAGTATAAGATCGGCTTATCAATTAGCAAACAAGTTAAAAGTTACAGGAATTTCTTCTTACAGAAGCCCCTTCTCTGAGTCTTCTCCTTCTCCCCGTGCCCCACATAGAGCTGACTTTGCAGTATCAAACCATTAAACCTTGTGTTCACCTTCCTGCTTGGCCATTTGAAATGGCCTAAAATTAAGCAGAGAAATGCTTAATGTGTAAGATGCATGTAACATGTATATGTGTAAGATGCAAATATGTAAGCTAATAGACAAAAGACACCCCTGTCTTACTAAATGTTACTGGCATAGTGTTCCCAGAGCGTGGAGGGATGGACAAATCCTTGAATGTTGCTACTGGTGCCCGGAGAGCAGGAGCATCATGAATCTGCAGTGGTACATGACCACCCACCAGTGGCTCTTCAGCTTCACAGGAACATGTGCTGCTGTTGGGGAGAGCAGGAGGAGAGTGTTGGAGGGGCACCCTTGGCCTGGGCTGTCCCTGAGCCGAGTTCAGGGACTTGAGTCTTGGTAGGAGGGTGTGATCCGTCTTTATTTTCCTAATTCTCCTGTTCGCTAAAGGAAGACCTTTCTCTTTCAAGTTCCTTTTCTAAGCCACCTGGAGAGTCTATGTTCCCATGAAACGGGAGCAAATGATTTATCAGACTTTTCTGATGCTTGTTATCATCTAAGGTCTGAAGTATTTGTTTTCCCTGACTGTTTATTGATATTGTTTTTTTCCTCAAAAGCCCAAACATCTTGTGGTCTGCCTGAAGGCAGATGATGCATCAGATTCAGAGCTTTTTGATGTCAACATCAAAGACTACACTGTCAAGCAGCTGTATTGACCAGACATGGAAGGCGTAGAACCTCATGAAGAAGCACCAGTTGTTTGATGAAAATAGTTCTTGAATTGCTGCAGGTAAGTGGGCTTGTTGCAGGAGTAACAGATTGAAAGTCCGGTGTGGTACAGGTTAAATGTCTAACGCAGTACAGGCTGCCTCTCCTGGCTCTGAACCATCCCTGCTCAAGTGTGGGAGGTGGCTGCAACCTGGCCGGGTTGCCACACTGAAACGGCACTGCTGCCTGCATGGTGAGAGGGCTTCCCCAGCTTCCAGAGGAGTAACCGCTTAAAAAAACGTGGTGGCATCTCAGCCACCTGCATTCTGAGCCAAGAAATGCTCATCCCTGTTAGTTAATGCCTCTGCCAAAATGCTGCACGTTGCTGCTGTGTGGTGTGAACCATCAGCCCCTGAACCTTCCAGTGCTGCTCTCACGGAAGGTGGTGTGCCCTTTGCTCAGTTGCCAGTGCCTGCTTGCTAACTGAAGACTTTATCCGTGTGACTTGACAGTCTTCAGTAACATTACTCAACTAGCAAGTAAAGCAGCCTGGCCAGGCCGGTGACCTCCTCATCTGCTCTCAGGGGCATTACACTGAGGTATAAATATCAAATAGCTTTGTGTGCCATTCAGAACTGTACAGTAATGTTTCGGAAGGGCCCAGTCAAAAGACTGCAAAGTGTCTTCTTTGGATGTATTACTTGGTGTTTTTCAAGAAGCCAAAGCATAAGATGTCAAGACCCTCTAGCAAGGAAGACCTCAGGTATCCGAGTTCTGAATTTATTACTGCTAGAGATACCCGTTTGGGTTTGTTAGGGAATTTGTTTTTCCTCTTCCTCTTGGCCCTTATCGCTTTGCTTGGAAAACACACAGATGACTTCACATCTGAGAGCTCCGAATATTGGAGGGGAGTGTTTCCCCACAGGCACCTCTGCTCCTGCAGATCAGAGCAGTTGTGACACTCCGCAGCGCCTGTCGCATGGGCTCCCGTTACCATAGCACTGCGGAGGTGGCATCAAGGAGAAGGTCACCAGTGCACAAGCTGAGCTGCAATAATTATTTTAGTAACTCTGCTAACGACAGTGGAACTGAGCTGAAAATGTTCCTGTCTGAAAGAGCTGAGCCACAGAAAGCCACCTACTTTTTCTCTGCAATTCAACAGAAACTGGGTCTGCTCCTAAATGCAGTCAGTTTTGAAACCTAACCTTGCCTGGAATTGCAGGGGTTAATGCCCATCTCTACTTTCAGATGAAAACTTTAAGGCTGGTAGGTACCTTGAAGCGTGCAAAGTAGCTCGTAGTCCCGTTGCGTGTCTTCTGCTGTGCTGTCTGCTCTGTATTTAGGCTGTCTTGTCTTGCTAATCACATCACATCTGTCAGCTGTCTGTGGATAGAAACAAATTGTAAACAAGCTGTCAAGGTGGAGTGGGGGATGAATTGTTTGGGTTTTTTTAAAAAAATGGCAAAAAAATCAAACCACCTTCAACGGCTAAATAAAAAACCTGAGTGGCTAAATGTTCTTTCTTCGATTTTTAGTGCTTGTTCCACCATAGACTATGGATGATGATTTATACATCAACATTTGGTTGTAAAAATATGCACTGCAGTGGCAAATACATGGCAGTTTCAGCCCCGCTGCTTCTCATTTTTTGTGGGAAGCACTTTACAGATTCTCAACAAGCCCCCACTTTTGCTTTCTATCATTAAGACACTGGAAAGAGGTGCAGTAGTTTAGTGGCAACTTGTTTTTGGAAGCTGTACAGCCCCACCAGCCATTTTTCCAGCACCATTTGTCCTATTCAGACCTTCCAAATTGTCTGGTACTTTTGTGCGTCATTTACCAGGTTTGCGTAATAGGAGGACTCTGGTAATATAATCCCAGACAATATAAGAGAAAGTACGTTCTGTAGGCATGCAAGAAAGCTTTACAGTTTACTTATTCAGTAACTTTGGTTACTAATTAAAAGTAACTTTGGTTGCATATTAGAATACCACAGATGATTGTGTGTTCATAGCTGAATAAAGTCATAAACAAGAAGGATGGAACAGGGGAGCTGGTTTCCCTTGGTTGAAAAAGACGTAATGTTAAATACTCAGATGCAATGGTTAATGTTCCTTTAAAGTCCATTTTCCTTCCAGCTCCAGTGAACAATGAGGAACAACACGAGATGTTTTTGTGTGGGTCATGGATCGGATTTACATGTCTTGATGAAAAGCTATTTCAAGTAATTTTAGCCTCTGAAAAAAAGTCTGGAGAGTACTCCTAGCAGTACTACAGGCACAGGGTGGTGCAAGTTTTGTTCGTGGCTGCCACCAAGCAGTGAGGGAGCTTTTTTACCAAAACAACGTGATAAAATTACTGCCAAAATGAGAGCTTTATGAAAGCTACAGTGATTTTTTTTTTTTTTAAAGCAATTTTAGTAAAAGTACTGCTTACCTTTCAGCCTGATAGGTTCTTATGTTTTTGCCGCTTAAAGGTGGTGGAGGCCAGGGAAGCACCCAGGCCTTGTGCATCCCCATTTGCAGGGTGCTGGGTACCCGAGAGCATCCACACCCTCCTGGGCACAGCTTTCCTCCAGACAAGGGAGCATCTTTCCCGCAGCCAGTTTCGCCGTGGGGCTGTGCAGCCGCAGCTCTTCAGCCTCTGCTTCCATCTGTAAGAGGGGCTGGATCCGGGTGATCTCCAGGCTGGATGCTTTCTGGGCAATATGAGAATTAACTTTGGTCATTTAATTTTCTCAATATAGAACTTAAATGAAGCAGACAAGGCAAACGAGCTCTTGCATGCAAAGTGGTATTTGCTGTCTAATCAGATCCCCAGAGGGTCCCACTGCCAGGCAAAATCTGTAAGTCTGATGTGGTATTGGTGTGTTTTTTTTTTTTCTGCCAAAGAATTGCCATGCACGCATTTCAAAAAGCATCATTACATTTATTTGCTGATGGGTAGTCTTTATGACAATAAAATGTCATAAAAGTGGGTGTGATTGCTTTTGTCTTCCTGATGCCATTTTGCAAGGTAACTAGGGCATTCTCTTGCCTGTAAGTCACCTAAACAAATAGCCCACTTGCTGGTAAATAAGATAACTGAACTTAAGAGGCAGAGCAGGAGAAAGGAAGATCCTGATTTATTTAACAGTTGAGCCCAACCCCACCAAACCAATCCCATGACCAGCACACTCATGGGAAGAGCTTTGTATAGGCTTAAGAATTACCAGTCGCTTGCTTTAACGCTTCTGTAATATATATGTGTGGTTTTTGTTGTTGTTGGGGTTTTTTTATTTGTTTGTTTGTTGTTGTTGTTGTCTTTTCAAAATTAAACCTCTGTGTGAAAGGTCAGTGCAGGACTCGTACTGTGTACCCCAGGCTGGCGTGTTTCTGCAGGGATGATGTGAAAGCGACATCCACTTTGGAGAAATTCAACAAGCAGCTGCTCTGTAATGTGGAGGCCAAGTTCTTGTAATGAAGAGACATTGGAAAACCATGACTTAAGAAACCAAAAGGAGCATGGGCGCAGAAATAGAGCACTTTGAGGTGTCGTTTCCAGCTTGCACATAACCCTGCCAGGTGGGTATGGCTTGCGTTGAGGATCTCCAACATGTGCCATAAAGGGATTGAAAGGACATAGCTGTAGGTATGATGCATGGTCAGAGCACAATGAGGTGTATAGTCTAATTTATAAACGCACAAGACACAAGATTATTGCTAGCTTTTGCATGTAGTAGTTTGTTGGTTGTGTTCTTTTTCTCGTGAGAATGTAACAGGGAAAAAAAATTACTGATCACTTTGACTAATTTTACTCCTCAGAAAGGTGTAAAGCCGTCACTTAGCTTCTTTGATGTATTTTCCATGTATATTAGTCTGTGCTGTTGTATTAGATGACTAACCATGATTTGCTAATGAGAATTACTGTATTCCCAGAGACAAACCAAGAGTATTTTTAGCAAGAGGATAGTCTAATGAGACCACCAAGAGAATACATGGCCGCATTTAATTTTGCTATTTAATATACAGACGTTTTGCAAAGGATTAGACACTGTAAAACCAGTGCTCTTTCCAAGTAGGATAAGTATAACTTTAAATTGTATTTAATTGTCCATTCTAGATGTTTATATCATTTAGTGTGTCTAACCATGTTATTAGTGACTTACATCAGGGAAAGCCTACTGTGACCTCACAATACACAAATATTCTCCCTCCATCCTCGTCTCAGGGTTGTCTGTTGTTCAGTATAAAGGCTTGGTATGAAGGAAAAGAAACTTTAGCTGCAGCAATAGTGGGAGAAAAAAAAACAACACAGAGCCTATTTCTATGTGTAGAAGAGCCCTTGAGGCTGATGGTCTTGCGATACCTGGATGGGTCTGATGGCCTGGGGCCCCTCAAGCTCTGTATCAAACCCACCTTAGAGAAGGTCCCTGAAGTTGCCATTGTAGAAATGAACCTGCTTTGAGGCTGGGAGGTCTCTGGGAGAGATCAGAAATGGGGGTTAAAATATTTTATTTTAAAAAATTAAACCCAGAGGTTTCACAGTAACTGCAAAATGGGTTAATTCCCAACTGGAGTTGCCTCTTAACTAAGTGTCTGATGGCGTGAGAGCTGACACGCAGAGCTCCCGCCAAACTGCACTAAATGAACTCCTAATGGCTTTTCTACTCCAGCAGGATTAAAGCTGCCTTCCCCAAATTAAAGCTGCCTTTTCTGTGTAATGAGTGCAGCAGCAAAACCCACTTGCACGTTAAGCAAACTGATCAGATGACTCATCACCCTGGTTCATGGAAATGATCCTTGAGGGCTGGTTGCAAATAGTAAGTGATGACAAGTGCAGCCACCTGAAGGAACAAGACCACTTGAACCCTGGAGCATGTTGCCCAGCTGTTCCCTGGGGAGGAAAAGCTTTGCCCTCTGAGTGTCCATCCTGGGTGAAAGATGCTGCAATTAGAGCTGTCTCCTGAGGAAGGTAGATATTCCAGCTCTCATCACTCATTTGGGTGCGTAACACCTATGAGTGAGCAAGGGAGGTGCTGATGCCCAACACATCGCTGCCCCCCGTTCTGTAATTGGGCTCTGAGACAGCAGCAGCTGCCCAGCAAACCTTTGCAGTGTGCAAGCAGAGGGGCCCCAGCCTGCACCCTCTTGATGAGGACATCTCCAGCGGTGGCACCATGTCACTGGGCTTGCATGTGCAGTGAGATCCCTGTGCACGGTGAACCCTGTGTGCATGTTCTTGATGGCAGCAGGGACTGTGAACCTCTGCAGGAGCAGAAAACCCTCTTCTCTGTGGGTAGGGTAAGAACCCAGGTTGGTACCTGGTTCTCCGCAGAGATTTTTAGCTGCTCAAGATGGGATACACGTCTCTGTGGTCTTTGGAACCTGGTGTTCATCGTCCCCTGCGTTACAGCTGCCCTCTCTTCCTGCTGCGGAAAGTTTCTCTTCTCTTTCTCTGGGCAGAGGCTTGCGGGAAACCCAGGGACTGTTTCCCTGCACTTGAGCAGCTGACCTGGCTGCATGGCTGAGCAGAGGTATGGAAGATTGAGCCTGGCTTGGTAGGAAGGAAAACACAGAATATGCTAGAGGTCTAAAAAAGTGAAGGAAAAAAGAGTGCAGTAACAGGAGTAAGGGAGCATGCAAGGAGAGGGTGTGATGTGCAGGAATAATGTGCTTTTGTATTGCTCCAAGGATGCATCCAGGTCCCTGGCATATCCAGCATCGTAACCTCTCTGCCCTTGGATGCTCCCCCTCCGGTGCAGCACCAGCTCCCAGATCACATTTTAGAGGGTCTCAATGGCCGGGAATTCTGATCTGTGTGTGGGTGAATGCTTGGGATGGCAACTGCTGCGCTCAGTGGGCACACCATGGGCAGGCTGCGCCTTCCCAGTGGTGGAACTGGGAGCAGGGCTGAGCCCTCTGGTTACCTCTGGTCTCTGCACTTACCATGGCTGTGAATCTCAAACCCCAGGTTTTAATGAGGTTGTCAGACGGAACAAAAAGTGGAATTAAAGAAAATTAATAAATGTCAAAATCCGTGTAAAAAACCCACCCTAGTTCTCATTACTCATATGCAGTATGACACCCCAGAACTGTAATTTCCAATTTCACTTTCTCTGGCTGAGCACAGATATGAATTCATTCAAATAGCAAGGAAGGAATTAAGTGTTNAAAAAAAAAAAAAAAAAAAAAAAAAAAAAAAAAAAAGGTCCTAAGGAATCATATTAGATTCTTAAATTAAATAGAAATCTGTAAAAAGGTTCCCAGCCTGTCTCCTTGATAATGCTCTGCAGTAACAAAACAAAGTGGTATCAAGTGTACGGCAAAGTGCTGAGGCGTTACCCCCAAACAGCAGGACAGAAGTGAACTTATAAGTAATGTCATTTATTTTGGAAGAAACTGAAAAATTTCAGTTTGCCTTCTTGCTTGTGCTGCAGTTGATATCACCCGGAGCAGCTGAAACTGCTGTGGGTGGAACTGTAGGTGGGTTCAGGGCATGGCCTGGGCTGAACATCGTCCTTCATCGTCTGCAAAGGCTGGATTTAGCAGCAAGGTATCGAGGCTTGCGTATCTAATTTTAAATAGGTTTTTCAAAGCCCTTTCTCTAATGGAGCACCTGATCGTGCTCCATAATTAAAGATTGTGGTCCAGCCGGCTCTGCCTGCGGAGGGGGAGCAGAACCCGTGCGCCGCTGCTTGCTCCTCTCTTGTCATCCTGGCTTGGCAGAGTAGGCTTCAGAGACCTGTCACAACCGAGATAAGGACAGAAGCAAATTAAGATTTAGGCAGTTCTTCTGGGACTTTTCTAGGCAAAAAGAGGTTCTTAATTGGTTTTCAACTCTGCGGCAGCCAAAGGTCTTTAATTAGGTTTTACGTCATTCTCTGGTATTCCTCTCCTTTTCTATGTTTAGCCCACTGTGATTTGAGCTTCTTTAAACAGACAAAAATTTACTATTTGTCTTTGTTTTAAAAAAATCAAGGCACTGAGGGATTTAATGTAGATGTTAAATAACAAATTAACTGTCAAAACTTAACCCTGCTAAGGACAGTGTTTTAGTCTAATACTGCTATTTTTAGCTGTTATATTTAACGGCTACATTTAGATTGATAAAATAGTATTAAAGACCTACTAACTTTATATTTAATTATTTTTTTGTTTCTCTTCCACTATTTTGCTGGTAAACTGGCTTTAAACTTTTCAGCTGGAACTCTTAATTTTCTTTTTTTTACTCACTTTCCTAACTTTTAAAAAATCTTTAAAACAGCCTCACAAATACCCTGCCTTGCAGAGCTCTGCTGCAGCATTGGCAGTTTGCAGAGGTGTGTGGATGATGCTGATGTGTAGGAGCTACTCAAGACAAGCACCAACTGATCGTGGCACGTTGTGCCCTACTAGGGGAGCATCGCTTGTCTTCAGCCAGAACATGCAGCACCAACCTGGGGGTGAAACCATAGCTACCAGCAGCTCTCCACTACCATCCATGGACACCACCGACGCAGTTTTCCTCTCAGTGACTGGCAGTGCCATTTTGGTAGCATTTTCAGTTGCCACAGGTGGCACAAAACCCTAGGTAGGTTTGGACATGGGTCCCCTGTGCTGCATCCATGTCCCCTGTGTCTGTTCATCTCCCAGCAGTGCAAAGCACGAGGTTAATCCCAATGACAATAAGGACTTATGTTAATAAATAAATTATCATATAAGAGCTTTATCCCGAGGAGGGAAAAACCCCAAATGTGTGGTCAAATCACATTAGTTCCACTATTTCAAAGTATTTTTCTGACTGCATGGGAAAAATTGCTGATTTTGCTAGTAATTCCTATAAAGAAAGGCTTTTTCATGCATACCTGGGTGCTGCAGGCTATGAAGGGAGATGCTGCTACTATTGGCTGGTGGAATGTGACAGACCTCGTGCTTTAACACTAATTGATCATTAGTTAAATAATAAGCAGCTGTTTGTTAGCCAACAGCTGTGGCTGTACAGTTTGTTCCACCCTCTCTCAAGGGTCTTGTTCTCCATGCTCTCTGCTGGATTTTAAGTATAGCCCCAGTTCTGAGCAGCTGCCTGGGCTGCTGAGCACCCCCAGGCAGCTGGAATAAGTTCTCCAAACTTCTCCTACCCTGTTTGACTCCTGTCACTTGTCCCAAGGGGGACCTCAGCTCCCACCAGGGCTCTCATGGGAGGGTTCAGTGCTCCCCAACACTTTGTGAACGGCTTTGTCACTGCCTCTGTGTTTCAGCCCCTTATAAATGCCTAGGGGCTGCAGGGAGGATGAGCATTAATATGGGTAAAACCATGTATTTGGCAAGGAAAGGCTCTGGCAGACCCTGATCAAGACATGTATACCATATTGTAGATACAGCGTATTGTATGTACATTATGTTGTATGTACACCATAGTGCAGCCTTGGGAAGGGCTAATTGTTGATGAAAGTGTCTGCAGTACTGTTTGTCTTCCTTGGGACTTCTTCCTCTAAAACAAGAAGGATTCAGTCTGGTGGGCAGATTTCCTTGGACAAAATCAGCAAACTGAAGGTGCTGAGAAGTCTGGGAGTTTTGCTTTCTATCCTGGGAAGCGTTTCTAGAGAAGCAGATGCTCAGCAAAATCTGTTGCTCCATGCTGACTCCACAGCTGATCCAAAATAGCAGTAATTTCTCCATAGATATTTATAAAAGCTTTTTTATGCTTAAAAATCCTGTGAAAATACTTCTATTAGTTTCTGTTTATGCATTATCTTGTATTTTTTTTTCTCTTTAGCCTCCTTTGAAAATTGTGGTATTTTCAGTTTAAAAATCCAATACAAAAGAGTGAAAAATGCCACCTGTTTTTTGTTTGTTTGTTTGTTTTTATTCCCTCCTGTGAAAATTACGGTTTCTGATGAGCAGACATCCTCTGCCAGACATGTTCTTCAATGAGTGAGGCTGGGTGGCTCTACCTGTCCATGGAAGAGCCCAGGGCTGCCTGTGTGCACAGCCCCAGCACTCTGCCGCTTGGGATCCTGCTCAGGTCCATCAGCTGCCTTGCAGTTGCGGAAGGATCAGGATGGTTTTAGATGCAAAACCATCACTTGCCCTCAGCCAAGCACTGGTCCTGCTCTGGGATAAATGGACAGACACCCTGCTTGTTGCACTGCTGCATTTCCAATACTGCATCTGGGTCTCAGTGAGCTCCTGCCTGAGCTTCGGTCCTCCAGCCTGGGGCTCATGGGGGTACGGAGATGCTATTACTTTAATAAGAAGCTGCTGTTTCTCTCGGCGGACACCATCAGGTAAATGGAGTGCGAAAGCATAATGACTCTGGTTTAAACGCGTGAGCATTAAAATTAATGCAGTTTGTTGATGTAATTGGTAGCCCATTAGGGTGAGCGCTAAGCTTGCCTCACCACGATGCTGTGGTGCAGAAGCTGCCCCTGCTGAGCTGGGGTGGGAGCAGCAGCCTTGGCCCAAGCTGCAGGTCCTGGCAGCTGGCTGTGCTGCTTGCCCCTGTGCCCTGATGGTCCTGGATGAGCTGAGGAAATCCTGCAAATCTCCAAGTCACATGCACTGAAGACACTTCAGCAGTAATACTGATGGGTCTTCAAGAGGGATGATTCTGGTGGAGTGGCTTTCGATTTGCTCCTGGCCCATATGTCGATCCTCTGCAGTATGGTGGTAGAAATTGCTTCATTATAAACTATTTCACAGCAGCAGACCTCGAAATTTTCTGAATTAGAAGCAAATTGCACCATTGATTGCTTTTTTTTTTCTTTTTTTTTTTTTTTTTTCCAGATCTTGATTCTTCAGGAGGTGAAATGTGTTTCTTATTCCTTCCCTTCCCAGGAGCCTGGGGCAGCAATTCCCAGCCTGACGCAGAGCCAAGGCGAGCTGTGTCTGTTTGCAGCACACTTTGCTCTTCAGCTGGATTAATCCTTCTGATATCACCACCTTTTCTCTGACTCTTAGGCTGAATGTTTCAAGGTTTAAAATTAAGGAAAAGCCTGGTCATACAGTGCAGTTTTACACGGGTTCGATGTTACATCTTCCTCTGTAGGGCAGCTATTGCCTTGAACGTGAGCCTGACATGTTCCTTGAACATCACAACTACTTCATGTACCAGGATCCTTAATGGCCACCATGAACAGGATTGTCATCACTGATAATGTCCTTGCTCTGAGAAGTCTTGTTTCAGCATAGGCTGCTGGTAAACCCCACTCATGCTGCCTGCCATGCTCTGGATAGATAAGGACAAGCTTGCTTCCCCAGTCCAACACAGCAGTTTTCTTATAAGGAATGATGTGCTGTTGGTCTGGCATGATTACCCACGATGAGAACACACGGCATTTTATTCTGTTTTCCACTTGTTTTTATGCCGTTGTCTTACAGCTAATTATTACATTCTGATGGAACAACAGAAATGCTGTCCCCCTAATTAGATTTATCACAAATGCCCAACCTCCCAAGTATTGACAATTAACAAGTGTTCTTCAGATGGAGATAATTGTCCAACATGGGAACATCGATAAAGCAATAGGGTGATTAACAAAATACAAAAAATGTATGGATAAATCTGAAGCTGTCTCATCTGGGTCTTCGCCAAGTAAGCAAACAAATAATAAGTTTAGTCAGAGGACAGATTCATCACCATCATGAAAGCAAATTGTTTTTTATAGCATCGTGTGATTAAAAAGATTCTTGCAGGTTGATCTGGCTGGAGGCCAATGAGATATGATTGAAGGTATTTGGGAGACCGCAGCTTTCTCACTGTAGCCTGCAAAAATTACTTTGACCAAGAAGGTTAGTCAATACCTCTGTACGACTCTCATTCATATTGCCCGTAATTTGTCTAATCTCTTATGTACATCTTTTCAAAGGTAATTTTTATTCTCTGTGCTGTAATGGAGGAACAACAGAAAAAAATATATGCCTGAATAGCAGTTTACATTGATTTATTGTGGTGATCGGGCTGTACTGTGCAAGCACTGCTGTCCAGGGAAGAGTGGTTTGGGCTACTCGGGTGATGTGGTACTGGCCAGCATTGGGAAACAGAAGGACGAGAAGGAGGCCTGGGTTAACACTTCTCCCTGGATAAAGCTAATGACTGCCTCTAACCATCATGAAATTTCACAGTCAGACTTGCAATTTGCCTTGTTATTAGCTGCGTTGTGTGATGCTGTGCCAGGTACCCGTGTCCTTTGGAGAGCTGGGCTTAGAGCATCTTACAGCGTGTTACTTCTCTGCACCTCTGTGTTTCAAGTGAGTTTCTGGATCTAGCCACCTACCTCTCACCATTTCATGTGTTTCAGTCTGTAAGATTTCCTTGCCGACTTCCTGGCACAAACAACAAGTCTGAAGATGCGCAGCCCCCATGGTTTGTCTGATCCTGAGCTTTCCCACTCAGGAAAGCAGGGAGGCAGTTTCTGCTATCAGCTATAGTTCTTGCTGTTGTCTCTGCCTTGTTTTGTTCCTTTCCAAATTCTAGGAAGTGGGTTGCTTTTGTCTTAGGTTTCTGTTTGGAAGTATCAGTTCCATAACTAATTATGTATGAAATCAGACTGCTTTTTTAAACACTTTGAAGTTTTTACAAGCATGACAGAGTAAGAATAGTACGGAAATAGACCAATATTTCCCCTTACTTTGAAGTTACTAAACCCACATCTAATTACAAAGTGATTAAGACTGAGTCACCACAATTGTCTGTCTTCTGAACATAGTTTTCAAGCAGTATTAATACTCTTAAATATAAAACATTGAATAAATAGAGCAGTAGCTGCAAGGTTAGACTCTCTGTGCAGTGTGAATTTTACACTGAGCTCCCAAGTTGCCTTTCAGTGAGCGACAGAATTACATAAATATCAAAGCCATTCTGTGTGGTGCACAGAAAAAGACCTACCTGCTTTAAAAGGCAAAATCGATGATGGAAAGCCTTGCTTAGTTGTCTGTTTCTACAACTTTTCCTAGTCTTTTTAAAATAATCATTTATTTATAAGTTGTAGGATTAATGCCTGAGTTGCTTTAAAATGAGGACCTGGGAATGCTCCAAGGTTAACAATCATATTTTTATTTTCATAGTGCTCTATTTCAGTTATTAAAAGCTGTTGCACCTGGTGATAACAGTTACTCAGAACAACAGATAATTGAATAGGTTTAACGGAGCCTTGATTTTAAATACTTGCTTTGAATGACAATGTGCAAAGCTAAATAAATGATGGATGAGAAACATTAAATGGAATAGGACTCTAAGCTGCTCTACATAATATAGGAGACATTAATATAATTCTAAAATACCTGTAGTTAAAGGCTATGAATGTCATAGTCAAGGAGAACATGGATGCCACTCATATGCATTATGTTCAGGGTCTGGGTGCAGTTTTACATAGAGCAGGAGCCCCTGAGCAAATTGAATTTGAGTGTTGAAAGCCCAAATTCATCCTTAGGAAAACACACACTTGTTCTGACTCAGGGGTAGAGGCATCTCATGGCGGTATGGGTTAGTCTGGGGTTAACACCTAGGTCTTGTTGGGTCTACCTGGACTTTTGTTCTGCCTTCCAGTCCAGTGGGGACTCAGTATTAACAGCGTTTGTGCCCCTTGTGATGGCTGGGTTTGGAGGATGGATGAGATTTCTGCAGAAATCCTCAAATTATCTTTTTAAAGCTCTTCAGGTGTGAAGAGAGCAGCTGGACAAGGTGCTCTTACCCCACTACCAATTTAAGCAAACGCTCTCAGTGTCATTTTGGAAATGACTGAACGTTAGTGAACCTGGCAGTGTTTCAAAATTATTTTAAAGAAATGCATGGAGGTCATTTAGAGATTTACAAATCTAACAACCGTTAATTAAGGCACCCTGCGTGTGTACAAGCCCAGTCAAGGGAAGAAACCTGCTGACCACTGCTTTCCTCCAACAAAGCTGTCTGCAGGGCTGGCTGAAATGATGTTCTGGTCTCAGGGAGGTACTTTCCTTCTTCCAGCTCTGCCAAGAGATTCTGTAGAGAAACAGACAATCTCTACCTATCAAATTTATTTTTTCTAGTGGTGGACAGTGAGCCAGTGCTTAGTAGGGACAAAAAAAAGCAATTTGCAGAGTAACACGGGGTTAGAAAGGGGTTCCTGTTATCTAGCAATCCAGAAGAAAATAGCATAAAAATAATATGATTAATTGAGAAAGTCACAAGTCTGCCCTGGTCTGATTATGCACTGTTAAAAACTACAAGGGCACTGAGAAATTGGGTGCAGTCACCTTGCAACATTTTTCAACAGAAAACCTGAAATAAACATGCAGTTAGGAGTGAAGACAGAAATGCTGGGGATGGAGGGCTTTAAAAAGGGCGTGATACTGCAAAGCAACGTGCTCGTTGTGATCTGTGCAGGAAGAGGCTGTGGCTTTATGCATTTGGAGCTGTGTTTGCTTAGAACATGGAGATGCTGCTTGCAGGAGCCCCATGTCTTTGTCCTGACACCACAGATTCTCAATGCATCGCTCTGCAGGAGAATTGCAAGCTTGGTGTGAGCTGGGGATGCTGTTGGACACATGCTTTCTGGAAGTTTTGTCTCTTTTAGCACTCTCATTTTGTGTAAGTTCGATTTTAAGCAGAAAAGGAAAGATATCCTACATGTTCATCCTCCTGAGGCAACTTTTCTCCAAGGCAAAACAGAGACATCAATGCCCGTACANAGGGTTTCACCACCCTCATTGTAAAAAAATTTTTTCCTCATGTCTAACCTGAATCTCCCCTCTTTTAGTTTGAAACAATTATCCCTTGTCCGTTTGCAACAGGCCCTGCTAAAAAGCTTGTCCTCGTCTTTCTTACAGGCCCCTTTTAAGTACTGAAAGACCAGCTTGTTAAGGAGTTGGTTCAGAGCCGTATTGCTTCTGCACTTAGTCATCTAGATTGAGAAAAGGACTGTTTTCAGCCACCAGATTAGGATGATAAACAAATCTCATCAGACATTTTTCAGGGTCATGGGTTAATAAGACCGTAGATCTAAGGGTAATTTCTCTGAAAGCCACAATGAAGTCATAGTCTTCAGCACAAAATGTCAGCTTTATCGTTCGAACATTATTTATCTGAGAAGAGCAGTTATAGGTAATTTGTGAATTGTGCAAAAACATGAACTCATGCATAATAATCTTAATGGAGCTTGTTTACATCTTCTTCTTGTGCATAATTAGTAAAACATATGATCCAAGTTGTTCCCCTCATTTAGAGCCCTGCTTTGGCTGGTTGACATATCGGAGTTGGTGTTGCCAAGAGCTATACTGGGTAATGTTTTCTGATAGATTTACTGTGTGATATCTGTGCGCAGCAGTAGGGTCTGTAAATTTATGACAAAAAGATCAAGGCTATCATAAACAGTAATATCTGCTGGAAACGAAAGCTGTGATTCCAACACCGACGTTTCCTCCCTGCCATGCACAAGTGAGTGTCATCAGCTGTGTCTCATATAAAAGCCTGACAGGGAGTGACTGAGTATATCACAGACTTCAGATTGTGCCTTCTAATTAGATATGCAAAGTGAATAATTTTAGTTCAATTAGGTGTTGTTGTCTGGATAGCCAATAGATATGTCTACAGTAAATATTATTATTAAACTCTTTCATGTCCTTGGTTACTGACACTCGGTACTGGAAATGGGTCTTTTTTTTCCCCCTACTTTGGCATTATTTTACAGCATCCAGCTAAACTAAATCAAGCAGTAGATGTTATTTAACATATTTCTACACACTTTATAGGAAAGCCAGCATTTTTTTATAGTAGTGCAACAATGATACTAAGTCTGAGGCTGAGCAAATGTTTGTTGTCAATTAGGATTCAATGAACTTTTACCTTTTTTCCTGCTTTCAAGTCAATTCTGACTCATACAGATTTAATAAGTTTCTGGGAAATTGTTTAGGTAGCCTGCTCCAAAGGGTGACTTATTTGCAGATAGCTCTCAACAAGTTACCTCTCCCCTATTCACTCTTTATCACATTGTGATGTGCAATTTGCTTGCTAATTATGTTGTTTGCTCCCTTCTTGGGTTTATGAAGCACTTTTAACAGCATAAACCAGTAGGATTGAATAACCCAGGTGAATGGGCTCTTCCCGGAAAGCTCCAGTGAGCAACCTGCCCTCTCCACAGCCATCCCTGGTGTAGGTGCCCACCTCCTCCTCAGCCTTCTCCTGCCTTCCCTTCCCTACCTGCTTGGCTTGGGCAAGAGTTGGGGGCTCTCCCACCCGAGCACCTCGTGCAGAGCCCCTGCCTCTTGTCAGGGATTTCTGCTCCATTTTGACTTGCTGAAGGTTGATTTTTCTGGTACTGCTTGCAGCAGGTATCTTAAGCCCCTAGATGGGCTCCGTAGCATACCACACAGTCTGGATTTTTCATACCTTGTTAGTTTCTATTAAAAAAAAAAAAAAAAAAGAACAATTTTCTTGGTATTTCAGATACGGGACCAAGATTTTGCTAGCTCAGTTAGGAATGCTCTGACATCATCACATTATTACTGTTCATGGGGTGGAATTTTGCTGTTTTGATTCCTTCTGCTGCTGTGCAGTGACACAGACCTTGTCCTGGGTCATCTCCTCTTGTCTCATCTCTGAGACCTGCAACACCGGTGCTGCTGCTGTGAGGCTGTTCCACTGCAGGCACCAGCTCTGCTTCCCCAGGTAGCACTGTGGTCTCCAGTGATGACCATGGAGCCTGCAGGCAAAGTGTTCTGGAGCAGAACAAGTGATGAGGAGTAGACAGTCTGAGATTTTCATTCAGATGGACATCTCGAGAGAGGATGAGGTTTCCCCCAGCATGGTTTGTACCAACAACCTGGTCCCTCCTGAAATTGTGTGGGTCCAACGCTTTGCAGTATTTCAGGAGGCGTCCGCTGTTTCTTTGTGTCTGTTTATGGCTTCACATGTTTTTTGTTTTGTTGTATACTTCAGATGCAATAAAAGAGAAACGAAGGTGTCATGAAAGGAAAATGCTCTTCCCTGGCATTTATCTACTCTGTGGGCTGTTTGCGGAATTGCTCCTGAGTGAATGCTGCCTGTATCCCTGCACCACTTGCCCTATTACCTTCCACACAGTCTTCTCTTTGCTTGCCGGTGCACCATTTCTGGGGCTGGTTTCCCACCCCCCCAGCCTGCTGTGCAATGCACTGGAGACCTGCCAGCAGGTAGGACTTGGTTGCAAAAAGCAGAGATGCAGGAACCTGTGGCTTGGGGCAGCGCCGCAGGCAAAGCACAGCCGGTGCTTCGGGTACTTCTGCATCTTTTTCGAGCCAGGCCAGCTGGTCTCAGCCCTTGCTGAAAAGCTTGGCAAGCTGCGACTCATTCCTCAGCTTTCCGTGTTGCTGCTAAGGACTTGATAACTCTAGCAAACAGGCCTGGGGGATGCAGGTCTGATCTTATCCTTGTGATTTATGAATACAGCTCCTTCTAAACGCGTGGATCATGAACCAGCCCTGCAGCATGTCCTGCATGATCCTGGTAATGTGGTGGAGAAAATGTAAAAGCATGTAATTAAAACTGGCCTATCCCATATGCATATGGAGCATTTCTTGGAGTGCAGGCTTTCTGCATGCGCTCACCATAGTGTTGGGGACATTCTGGAATGAGCCTGGTGACTGGTCAGGGGGATGCAAAACGCACAGTCTCAGTGTAAGTGCCCTTCCTCTGCCAGTCCCCATGAATCGGCTTCAAAAACATTACAAAAAAGTGATTTGGGACTTATTAGCTGGCAAAGTGATATATCTTTCCCTGATTTCTGTCCCGGAAACAACTGAGTGGTTGAGATTTCTAAAATAACGGCAGTGGGATGTGGCCATCCTCTGTGGAGGCGTTGGGCAAGGAGCAAACAACTGGAAAACGGATTTCCCCAACACCAGCAAACAGACTCCCCTCTTTTTCTTTTCAGCATTGATGTGGGAGGCAGTAAATGATGAGAGTGCTATTGATTTTTCAGTTTCTGCTTTTGCCTTGCGACTTCTGCCATCTGCTAGGGGTGAAGGTACCTTGAAGACATCTTTATTTTAAATCCTACTTCATAATCAGTAAAATATTAAAGAAGGACAAAATAACCTTGTCAGACAAATTTGATATTGGTTTTCTGATTGTTTTCTTTATAATAAATTTTTAAGCTTGGTTGACTAAAGTAAAAGGATTACAGGAGAGACTCTCCCACCTTGTGAATCTTTCCTACATTGAAAGTAACAATATGGAGAATTTATTATCAGCAGCAGCATAATTTATAGTTGGTGCTGGACTGGTGTAGAATAAGCTGATTTCAATACAGCTAAACACAAGGTGAGGTACAAGGCAAAAAAAAAAAAAGAAGTAGGCTGTGTTGCAAAGATAGTGAAGTTTTTGCTTTAACAGAGTGTTTCAGATGAGAATTTACTGTTTGTAGTTGCCAGATGCTTCAGTGTCTGCAATGGCCCTGGGTCTCTAACTTGGGGGTTGGTGGCTGGTGTCAGCTTGGTTAGAGCCAAAAAACTGAGCTGATCTCTGTCATCTGTGCTGCAGAAGGGAGAGGTGTCCATGTATCTCTCAGCACCATCGCTGGTCCCGCAGCATCATCCTGCACCTCCTCCAGCAACAGCTTCATCCTTGGCTTTTCCTTTGCCTAAAGGTTGTTGTTACCATGTGTTGTTTTTCTGTTCGATCTGGCAAAGCCTTGCAAAGCCTTACACTGGGAGGAAAAGCTCTCTTTGTGCTACCGCTCAGAACTGTCAATGGAGACTTAATTTGTCTTTTACAATTTGCTGCTCTCAGTTGTCTTGCTGCTCCAGGTATGACCCTATCCCTGTGGCTGTCGATACTTTTGGCTGGTGGAACTGGAAGTGATCTTGCGTGGGTAAAGAAAAAATAATCTTTCAGCTTGTCATTAGGAGACGGCTTTAATATTGCTACAGGTAAGATCGCAGGAGGGAAAGAGATTGCAAGGTACGAAAAATCCATGTGTGTCTGGAGGCTGTGAGCACAAGGCTGAGGGCAGATCCCTGAGGTCCTCATGTGCCTGATGGGCTGTTGCACTGGGAAGGGATGGACCCTTCCAGAACTGACCTTTCTGTTTAATCAGGTTTTGAGCCAGCCCTGGAGCATGGTGGTGACAGGAAAACCTGACATTTTCTGTGTGACAGTTGCAGAGCAGGGAAGTATGCAGCTCTCCAGCATTGTCTGCGCAGCCCTGTGGTCTGTACACTTATTTTTGTGAAAAAAGAAAAAAAAAAGATTGTGTTCATTTTTGGCATGTCTTCTAGAATCATAGAATGTCCTGAGCTGGAAGGGACCCACAAATAGTTATGGAGTCCAACTCCTGTCTCTGTTATTTATAGGAAAAGTAACAAAGGGTGAATTATTTTTTTTTCTCTTTTTTTTTTTCTTTTCTAATTGCTCCACACAGCTATCCTAGCTCATGTGCTGGTAGCAGTTATTTTTTATGTAAGTGAAGCAAATTATTGATTGCTTCTTTTCAGCTAGGGCTATCTGTAATGTCTGTGAACACAAGCCCCTTGCTGATCTCTCTGCTGGTGTTCAGAAAGTTTCCCAGAATCATGATTTTTTTTTTAAAATTCTGAGTACTGAAAAGACCATTATCTCCCAAGGATTTGTCACTGCCTTGTTAGAAACCCCACTAACAAAACCATGATTTATCTCATGAAGTACTCTAGAGAATCAGACAAAGCTTTCTGAGCTCCAAAAAACATTACCAGAGTTTCTTTCACAGGGCTCCTTACGTCTCTTTGCAATGCATTGCAGATGCCAACAGAGAAATTAGAGGGAATTCATGGATATTAAAAAATGATTGAATAGCAGGGCTGGCAGGAAATGCAGAAAATCATTTTGTCCCGTGTTTGCTCCAAGGCAGGAACCACTTATGTGAAGAGCTCTGGCTGCCCTGGTGTCAGAGAGTCCATGCCAGGAACCCTGATGGACCCATGAGCTCACAACTGTCTAGCCCCGTGGTCTTGTCCATCCCTCCTTTCCTCTAGGAGGAGCAGACATCAGCAGATTTTCATCCTTGTTGGTTTCCTCAAGTCTGTCTCCTTGGTATGTAATTTGCCTTTGCTTTTTTATTTGGGGGCTGGGAGGTGTGAAGTTGGCTTGAAGTCTAATTTTGTCCCAATGCTTCTCCCAGGGCAATTCTAAACTCTTGAGACTGACCCTCTTGAATTCATGAGCACAGGATCACTGCTCATGTTGTCTCCCTGCCTCGCACTTCTGGTTCCTGCACTGAAGTAGTAAAGTTTCAAGCTGAGACTTCTGTGAGATGATGGGAAAAAAAATGCCATCTTCCATAGCTCGTGTTTGGCACAGGTCCATTTCTTCGCCTTCACCACCTTCAGCTCATCATAAAAGCTGCTGATGGTGGTTGTGCTGCTGCTTGAAGTGGTGTTTGTGGTCTTGACCGTGTCACCCGTGCTGTTTACAAGGCTGACATGTGAAAAGTCAGAGAGTGATCCCAAATCGCCCCGTTCTCGTACTGTCTGGGGCTCCAGACAACCAGGGCAAGCGAGGCGCTAATCACTTTGAGCAACGGGCGCTCAGACACGCCTCGGCAGCTTCGTCATACAGACAGTTATATCACAGGATAAAATTAGATTCTGGCCTTGAAAGCTACCTGTGGCAGAGCAGGAGCTGGAGCCTTGAAGCCACCCACATCTCACACACCTCTCTGGAAGTTATGCACTTTGAAAACACCTGTCTTTCATTCTGACCAACTTAAATCTTTTCTCATGGTGCAAAGTGCTCCTGCCTTCTGTTCCAGACTTTGTCTCCCTCCTTCCCTCTCTGCTGTTCACTGTGCTTAGAACGTTTTTCTCCTAGAGCATCTTCACCAGAAAAGATCCTTTTTATCATGCATGCAGCAGCGTGAAAGAGAGAGCTGTGCTGAACCTCAGCTCTTCTCAAGAGTTACTGCAGCCAATGTGTTTATCTCCCAATCTCAGCTCCCCCGGCATTCCATTCACAAGGAAAAAAAAAAAAAAAAGAAGATGAAGAAAGCAAGACGGAAGCCTTGATTGTAAATAAGTTTCGCGGAGAGGCAATATTATCTGCTTAAAAAGCAAGTAAACAAACAAAAATGCACACAGAGAAAACCTGTCTCTCCTTTTGTCCTCTCAATGCAGCCTTACTGCTCTTGATGTGGGAGTAGAAACGAGCAAATCATAATATAATCAAATGCTTAGAGATAATGAATGTTTTGGTACCTGTATTTAGTGACAATGTCAACTGCCCCTCTGTTAATAATAGATACGTTTTCACTTCAGTGGAAGTGTAATAAATCTATAGCATGTCTGGGCAGATACCACTGATTTCCACTTCAATAGAAGCAAATAGCAAAGTCAGGTCTTTTATGACGCCTGATCAATGATAAACCACCCAATAACGCAAACGCAAAAGAAGTGCTAGAAACTCCAATAGTCCCCTGGAGTCTAAAACTGTCTGGTTGGACTTCCTTCGGTCTAGCAGAAGTTACTACCAGGTGTAATATGTTATCACTTCTATTTAATTTTATGCCAATTATCGTGGGCACAAAGCAACAGGGTCATACACGGTAAATCAGGACAGGAACTGTGCTTTCTAATTTGCACTGTTCCTTGCTCTGTCAAATTGTTCATTAACAATTATTATTTAAAATGTAAGTTTTAAAAATTAAATATTGAAAAATTACTTTAAAAAACACACTTCTCACAACAATTTTCAGCATTTTTCTCTGAGGTTTTTATTAAGATGAATATTGAAACTACTTAGACCCGTGGTTTAGTGGAGATATTAATCTACATAAAAATACATTAAAACCAGGACACATTTATTCTGAATCTTGAAAGCTAAAAGCCCTTTTCTGAAATACTGACATTTTAAAGCTCAAGGTAATAATAATGAAATCTGCATTTTTAAAAAGGAGGAGCTTATTGTTAGGGAAAACGTTTGATTGTTTTTCCTTGCAAATAGCATGCGTTCACTAAGAGCTGGGTCTCGCCACTGGATGTTAAACTCATTGTAAAACACTGTGAATGAATCCAACGCTGGATCATCAGAGTGTGAATCCATTTCTCCCCTTCTTTCTTGGTGAATATCATGTTGCTAACAAGCACTCTTAGCAATATAGAGTGTTTTTGCTCTTGCTGGAGCTGGGGACTCTGTCTCACTTGTAGGCCCCAGGATAAAATCAAAAGAGAGACTTGAATAAGGCTGGGAAATGTTTGCTCTTGCGGTGAAATGATTAAAATAATCTCACCATACATAATACATAATAAGAGTGTAGGTACCCTCGTGAGACAGCTGAGGAACCCTTTAATAATGAAACACTTCACCTCTGACAACGATGGTTTCTTTTTAATTATTAGGTCTTGGAAGGAATAATTTCTGGTTTGATTTGAAAGATCTAATTTATATACAGATAAACCCTGGGCTGAGCTGGACTTAAAATGTATCTTTGCTCACTGGGAGTATTTGTACTGTCCTGGACACAAATGCAGGAGGGTGGATGACACCTGGGGCTGTGCTTAAAGGTGTTTTGGGTGTCTCTTGTCGTGCACAAGAGCCTGGAGAGACTTTAGAAGGTTCATTAGAGGATATATTTCCACTCCCGCTTCCTCTCTCTCTTGATCTCATGATCTCTTCTTGCCTATTCTTCTGTCTTTCATTAGCACTTTATATCATTTGAGACTTCATCAGGATGATGGCCTGTTTACTGTATGCAAATAATTCCTGAATTATGCATGAATAATTATGAGTTTGCGTATTGGTTTCCTGAGCTGGCATATTGCCGTGTAAAATTAGCTTCACTTGAATGTGAGCACAAAAACACGCCGACATGGACAAATTAAAATTGAAAGAAGAGCTCACCTTGAAGGGAGCACAAACTACTGAGACATTGCTAGAAAAGAGCAAAGTACAGCTGGAGCCTGGTAGATGCAGCCATGATCCGAGGACTTGATGGGGCAATGATGTGCAATGGGACGTGGTCTTTTTGGATCAAAGGTACCTTCTAGATATATGGCAACCCCTGGCTTGACTCATTCATCCATGCCAGTGGAGTGATTTGGTGCATTGCCAGGGGTCAGAGACGGGCTTTAGAGTCCCATTTCAGTCACTGGAACTGACTGGGGCCAGTGTGGGCACTCCTGAGGCCACATGTGTCTGTCTCTGATGTGCATTCTGTTCCATTCTGGCAGAACTGCAGATGAATGATGCTGGATAATTGCAAGTTAATTGAATTGAAATAGGTATTCAAATTTTATTTTTCTGCCATTATAATCTCCTACAAAATCTACTTCAGAGTAGCCAGCCTGCCTCTGATGAGGTGAACCAACCTGCTTAAAAGAAGACTTCAAAAGCTGAAAGCACCTTGTTTTCTCTTGCTGCCAAGTGAAGTTTTGCTGTGCAAAACCCCTCAGCAGACCCATTTTGTGCTGCAGATCCAAGAAGGGAGATGGAGGTGGTAGAAGCCCTTTTACAAGAAAAGGTACAAATACTGAAAATATTTTTTCCATTCTAATATTTCTCCCAAGATGATGTGGAATATATTTAGAGAAGGGCTGAAGAAAAACATTCAGTAGGCACAGATAAACCATTGAAGAGCTGTTCTCAGTTGGCAATAAGGTCTAAGTCAGGTTTGAACCTCAGTTGCCCTTTATAGTAAGCTCTTTCCTAGATTTGCGTTTAATAGTTGCAAGCTCATGTGTCTCTGTATAAACGTTCCAGTTACCCACTTCTCTTTGTATTTCTTCCAGGACGGAGCTGTTGATGATGACCTGCTTGAGCAAATCTTAAAAAAACCTGCATCAGCCTTGGTGTGTTGGTATTATGGTGCTTTGTCCTGTGTTGTTTGACAAGGATTAATAAAAATAATTGTTACTAATCGTGCTATCTGAAATATTATCTGTATTATACTGACTGAAAGGTTTTGTTGGTATTGCAGCACAGGAACACCAGGAGAGGGGCATATTGCTGTCCTGGGATTGCAGGCGTCCTTGATGCTGCTTCAGATTTGGTGAGTGTTATGCTGGATTGAAGTCTGCTTTTTGGTATAGATCTGTCTAACCTCATGACTGTAGTGAGCAAAACGTTCACTATTTTCAAAAGCATCCATTAACAAAAAAAAAATTGCCCCTTTAAATCTTGTCAGCGGATACATTCTCTCAATAAGTCTGTCTTTCATCAGAAACAAAATTCACTGTAGTAATTTTTTTTCTATTAAAAAGAGAAACAGTAAAAAAAATCATGATAGTTTTATTACTTTTTAGTGTGAATCTGATTTCTTAGCAAATGGAGGCCTAATAATTGCTTGATTAGCCTTACCTGCTAAGCACTGTTTCATGGGGCCATAAACTCAGTCACATCTATAAAAAGGTGAGCTGCTGCTCCTTGCTCCATCCAGCAAGCAATGAACATGGCTACATGAATCCAATCAAATCCCACCTATGGACAAAGTTGAAAGATAATTTAACAACTAGCTCTACAGAATCAGCAGAGGTAAGGCTCTTATATGATATTTTGCTTATCCAGTATCACATTTGCTTCAAATTCGAAGAGCTGAGTAACTCCACAGTGCTTCCTCTTGTCTCCCTCCTTTTTCAACCATACTCCTGTCCTGGGATTCAGCACAGGAACCATCTTTTGGCTGCATGCATCCTGCGTAACTGAGCTGTGAGTGTTATTGAAGGGCTCCGTTTGCTTAAAAATATTGTGTTTCACCAGTGTTTTGTACTGCAGTGAGTGCTGGAGTCTTCCCACCTTCCCCCTTTAAATCCCTTTCTTGCTCTCTGCCTGGGGAGGGCTTGGGGGATGCCAACCATTGACGGCCCTTTCCGTAGCACTGAACTGCACTGATTTCTAGGCAAGTGGCCTGATCCACATTCCTCGTTCCCCCAGCATTGCATGGGCTGGTGCTATGCTGCCAGAAGCAGGCGGAAGTGCATCTGCACTCAGGCAGCGGGGAAGAGCATGCTGGGGAGCTGCAGAGTGGCTCTAAAAAGTGTCTGGGGAATGATACTGAACTGGTAGCAAAGGGAAACATGGGTGCTGAGACTGCAGCTCAGTTTGTGTAGCATCGTTCTCACCCTGTACGATTATTCACAATTTCAGTGGTTAATAGTCTCTTGGTTCCAGCTCAGAAAGTGGGGTCTGTGATCAACTTGCCTTTTCTGCTCACGTTTTCCTCTCTGCAGTTTATAATCTGACTCTGAATAACCCAGTGGCTGAGCCTGGTGGGGCTGGAGCAGGGCTGTGGGATCAGGAGGGTGGGGGGTGCTCTGGGCACCCACCTGGTCCTGGCTCACCCACCCCATCAGCCACCTCCCTTCTCACCCATTTGTGATTCTTCTCTGTCAAACGCTCTGGGTGCGCTGGGCCCATGGTTACAGCCTTGTCTCTTGATGTTTGTGATTATTTAATTAACAGAAATTCAAGACGATCCTCTCGGTGCAGACGTGCCTAATTTCCTGGCTGGGGATCTGAACTGCAGAAGTGTAGACATCTGGCACCAGGTCCAACCCACAAAGCTGAGCAGGTCCTGAGAGGGAGAGAGCAGAGAAAGAAAAAGGAATTTCTGGTCCCACCATCTAAGGACGGAGGAAACGGGCAAACTGTGAGCAGTTTCTTCCACAGTGCCAATGGGCACAGCTTGCTAGAGGACCGAGTTTTCACCTGCTGACTGTCTGCCCCTCTCTGCTGAAGCAAAAGGATGTTTAATTGGTATGGAAATGAGCCAGCAACATCCTACGTCTTCTTTTCTCATCCTGGAAGCTCACACAGAGGATGAATAGGGATTTGAGCTTTGCAGAGATCTGAGATATTTTTTCCCCAAACACAAATATTCAGCTTATTCTGCTCATGCTTTCTCTTTTTATATTTTCCCTGTTTTTCATCTGCTTTCTCTGTTTTTCTGATCGTAACAATGGTGGGAAAAGATAAACACTGCAGCCAACAATGCTGTTCTGATAAAGCTGCAATTAAAATAGCAAAAAGAATGCAAATTAAATACCATAATAATTTAGAAGCTGTAGTTTCTATTAAATATAAGTACACTCAGCTTTAGAATGTGGGTGGATTCTATTTAATTATTTTCCTAGGGGATTGCATGGTAAAGGTGTTTCAAAAATACACGGGGGTGATTTCTGTAAAAAAAGGCACAGAAAGATGCGTTTGTTAAATATATGGATGATAAAGATGCTCTGTTATCGACTCAACCTCTCTCTTCTGATGTTACTGTTCTCTAGAGCTCCCAGAAGGAACCTTTCACAGATACTGATTATATATTTATAAATATAAACACCACTAAAATTTGCTCCTTAGTGTGTTAGAATGAAGTTTTCTTTCAGCTTCAGCCAGAGCTGAATTGAGCACCCAAGAGCTGAAATTCTGCTCTCTGCTCAGCTGCTGCCTGTTTCCAGGGGCACTGCCGGTCTCAAGAGGCAACACTTTTCAACATTTACGGTTTGCACCTAGACATGTGAATACTGCAGCCAAGTCTTGGCCGACAGGAGACATTTGCTTTTCTTCTATGTCTTTGCAGGCATCTCCTATATGTAACCATGGTTGCGGAACCCATCCTGCGGCAACCTTCTCTCCCCAGGTACACTGCTTAAAGTGGAAACCAGTACTCAAACCCTCGTGTACATCTGGACATTGGTGACCATTTCCCAGGTAATTCCAGCTCCCGAGGAAACATTGCCATCCTGGTGCCTCTTCATAGCCAGCAGCTAAATGCTGTTGCTTTACAGGAATACTGAGCAAAGCCAACTTCTGGCAATTTTGTGAGTGTAGCTGAAGGCTGGCTGCAATACACCACAACTTCGTGCTGCCTTCCAGCTGGTCATTGGCTCTTCTTGAACCATCCTTTCTTGGCAATTTCTGTTGTCGATGTATTCCTCTTGAGCACTCATGGAGCTCTGGCAGAGTACGGACCTGGCTTTGCAAAACACTCCGGTGTTCCTGTAGTTTTTACCTGCCGGGGGCTCTGAGTCACCTTTTCTGTTTCATTTGTTATGAACTTCCCTTCTGAGAAAAAATTGAGGGCTAAGATATAGGAGATGGCTGAGGGAATGTCCTTGCCTTTCCCACCAGCCGGTTCACTGAGCTGTGTCTGCTGCTCACATAAAGATGCATTATGTCCAAGATCTCAGTGCCCATCCTGGTGCTCTAGGAGTGCTCCAGCACCAGTAATGACCACCCTCCAGAAATGGCCATGCTGATCTTGGGACTGCTGCAAATCCTCTCATTTTGTAGGCATTTGGTACAGTGTGGGAAGGCACAGCATCACCTGCACAGGGACAGCAGCACAACATGAAACAAAGGATACCACAGTGCGACACTTTCCATAGGAAGCTCTCTCCGACCAGAATTAATCTTGAGACAAAAATACACTGCACTGGATGGTGCATTTAAATTATGGCTGATAGGGAGAATAATAATTTTTAAAAAAAAAAAAAAAAAGAACAAAATTTTAGAAGTCCCTCTCCCAGCCTCCTGTCCATCTGCTCTGCAGCTCAGCAGCACATGCTGGAAACACCGTGAGTCCCTCGTCCATCCATGGTGGTTTTTGGGGCACAAGGATTTCAAAACCTGTGTTGCTTGTCTGACCAACCTGGTAGTGCCTGAGTTTGGGAAGGTCTCCTGAACACCTGAGAAAATTGTCCATGTGTCTCAAACCAGGACCCAACTCCTGTATGCACTTTGAATTAGATTTTCTAAAAATCCATGGTCTTGTATGGAGAGATTGCATCCCTGTGTGCTTTCCTGTTTATGTGAAGTACAGCAACTTTGCTGAAGTCAAGCTGGATATAAACATGGCCATGTGAGAAGAAAATTAGCTTCCACATTATTTCATTCTATGTAAGCAAAACAGTAAAAAGGCCTGAGGATATTTTTCACTGTTTTATGTTGAAAATAGAGTGAGAAAACAGATTCTGGGAACTGTTGGTGTTAAACCTCATCATTTGTGTATGCGAAGCTTGGAGAGTAGCTGTTAGTAGATCTTTCAAGGTTAATGTAACTGATCTTATTTTGTTGATTGAATAAATGATCGTTGCCAGAGGGATTAGTTATAATCCAGAAGTTAACATGTCATTTCATCTTTGCTGTTTGTACAAATCTTTTGCATATCCTTTCAGGCAAACAGCCCTGCTAGCTCAGCAGTTTTATTGAGGAAGGTGTTGCAAATCAGACACTTGTGGTGTATCTTCACATTAGAGCTCAAGGAGAATATTTTGATGAAGCGTTTTCTGTTTTGAAAACGCCAGTTCATTGAAAATGAAATGTTTCACAAAACTTTTGCCAAGATGTACGACCCTTCCTTGTTTCTTTGCCAGTTGGCATGCTGAGAGTCCTGGGTTTCTACACCCACTTTACTTGGAATCCTGGCCTGCATGTATCCTTTTAAACATCCGCAGCAGGTGGTGAAGGTCAATTCTGCAAACCTTGTGCTGAAAAGTCCCTCCATGGGACTTCGTGCATGCACAAACATGACTTGGCATGTCTAAGGAACATGAAACAGGAGCTAGGAGGAAAGGAAGCTACGCAGTATCTGAATGCACATCTTTTCTAGGAGCTCCTGTTGTACCAGCAGCCCACTTACTTATCTGGACGTCAGCTGGAATATGCTGCAAAGTGGAGTCCCCTTTAGGTCTACGCACAGGGACAAGGAAAATATTTTTAAAGCAAGGCATCTTTCCAAGCCTAATCAGGCGAAACGTTTTGAAACCTGACCGATCCAGCTTGCATAGCTTTTTATACTTAATTGGCACTATTAAGTTTGTAAGGAGAAGGATACACAATAATGCAAGTGTGGATATAGATAAATCTTCAAAATATTTAGAAGTACATCAATTTGCCTTTGATTGAGACATATTGCTGAAAGAATATGGCTTGCATAATCTTTGTTTTCTTATTAGGTTTTGCCAGAGGAATCACAAACATTAGAGAAGCTCAGGAAGTTCCAGCAACACTTTCTGTTAGGCTGGTGCTTTTTTCATCTTTGCAGAAGTCAATGCTTTCTTGATATTGCAATAAAATACAGTTCCCTTTCCACAAAAGTAAATTACTGCTTTATTTTTTTATTGCAATAACATCTTGCAGAGACAGAGAGTAGATCTCGGTATTCTAAAGTTGTGGTTTGTGGAAGGTATCTGGTGGTGTGTGTACCCAAGGCGTTGGGATGACTTCAGCACCCAGGGCTGGGCTACAAGCAGCACAGGGGCTCTTGGCCTCCTGAGATGCTGCTAAGGTGTGTTCTAGACATTTACAAGCTCCAGATCCTCCTTTTCATACAGACATAATAATGGTCTCCTCAGTTGCAGGTTTTGCCTCTGCCTGCTGGTAACTTTACATTCCTCGGGGTACTTCCGTCTGTGCATCTGCACCGTTGTGCAGCCTTCTTCCGAGCTACCAGCAGCATCCTCTGCCTGCCTTTAAAGAAGGTTCAGGAGCACATTAATCCCAAGGAAGGCCTGGGAGGTGTTTCTGGGCTTGGTCCTGTTCCCCATCCCTCCTGATGCGAGGTGCCTGCTGAAACCCTGGGTGCAGGTGCGACCCAGCTGGCTCTGCTGGGGCTCTCTGGAGCTGCTGAGGGTTGACTTTACGTTGCAGTCTTGAATGTAATTTATTACTCTCTTGGTAGACCGAAAAAAAAAAAATATATATATATATATATTGCTATTGGCACCGGGAGCAGAAGGAACATGAACAGCCCCAAACAGAGCAAACCCAAGGAAAAAGCAATTTTCTAGCTGGGGGCTTTTCTCTCCGCTAGGTTTCAGTGTCTGGCAGCAAATGGCAGAGGTTTAAGACCTTCTCAAAATAGGTGACAGGCATAAGTTCTAACAGAAAATATTAGACAAACTTAAGAAATGGGTTTCAGCAAAAGGTGATCACCCTGAGCTGGTTTACTTTCAAATGCAGTTCCCATAAATAACAGCTTCCAGGCTTTATGTGTGGTAATGACTTCAGTGTTCCTGTCAAAGACTAAACGAGCAGAGACCCTGTAAGCTTCACCCCCAGACTTGTATATCTAATATTTCATAAAAAGTGAAGTTTTTGCTGGTTCATTCTATTTACTTGTGTATATAAATAAGAAACGATATTGAATCTGTTGTACCTGTCGGGACGTGATCCATGTGGAGGAGATCCCTGCGTATGTGTGAGGATGTGCTGAAGGACAAAGAGGTGTTCCTAACTAGAGCTAGCTTGCTGTTTCTTGTTTTCTTTACAGAAATTTAATATTTTTATGCTCACACTTCTTTTTACCGTTCTGGGACATCTACCTAAACAAATATGTACATCTGTAACACAGAAAAATGTGGAAGCTCTACTCACTTCTGCGTTAAGCATTATGTTATACAGGATTTTCCATAACTAGCTTCCTTCAGTTGCAGTTTTTCTTGCAGTTTCCTGTCATCCACCTGGCCTAAAGTTTTCCTAACATTACTGTAGGTTAACAGGCTTTTTATACCAGTGGTGCAAAATGAGATCTGTAATTGTACCTGCAGATCCTCTTACGTATTGATTTTTATTACCTGGCATTGAATTAATACGTGGGGAAACAGGCATTACAGATTACTTTTCTTGCTGCATGTGGTTATGTAGTACATCATCATGGTGTGTTTCACCTTTCTTAGCAAGCTTACGGGCAGTTTTGTTTAAATACGTATTCCCCATCACGTACCTGATATGCACAAGTGTGGGGGATTTTTCAAAGCCCAGCATTGTAAAATAAGTGTGTTTTAACATTTTGCTGTTGGCTCTTCAACAGAAGGTGATTCTAGGAAAATGGAAGAAACTGACCAGATGTTTAAAAATTCTTCCTGTGAGATAATAAATCTTTCTCAAATAGAATTGTGACCCCTAGCATGCTTAAATTACTATTGATTTTATAGTAAAAAAATGTATTTTTATTAGTTTTTATGTTATTTAGCCTTTGCTCTCAGATGCTTCAATACCACAACTAGTTATAAAAACAATTTATGGTCATATAATGAATAGTCTTCACACTTTAATTAAAAAGTCAAGGACCATAACTATTTATCAAGCCTAATGAGTAAAGATCCTGCCATTTTAATGTCATAAATCAGAATATAGACTGTCAGTTTAATCTTTTCTGTTTTCAGCTAATACACCCATGGCACAACATTACATTGGTAAGAGCACTTGAGCATTTTCTAAAATGCTTCAAAGTTAGCCCAACAGCTGCAGTAAGTCTAGGCTGTATTTGTATTTCAGCAGTGGATTGTCCCTCCTCTTTGCTGGGGTCTTCCAAGGCTGAACCGTGTGTGGCGGCAGGTGATGATGAGTGTGGTGGTGTATGGCTGCGTGGGTCCCTAAATAAATGCATTTTAAACATCTTTTAAACATCTTTTTAAACATCTTTTAAACATCTGTCCGTTCTCGCCACAAGACAGTGACATTTTCTGGATGTGAAGGTTGTTTAGTGATATGGAAAGCCACCAGTGCCTATTGGCATATTGACATTTCGCTGCTGTAAAACTCTTAATTTAATACATTCTATCATTTATTGCAGACAAATTGATGGGTTCGTTCGCCTGTTTTCCGTGGAAAGGTCAGCCACGTCTGCCTCACTGGGAAAGGCTGGCATGTGGCAAGGAGGAGCACTGGCTCTTGTCTTTCTGCAGAAATCACCTGTTAAAATGCATCAGTCCCTTCCAAAAGGATCTGCAGAGCTCTGCAGGACCTCCAAAAACAGACGACTGGCAGGAAGATGTGCCAGGGGAGGTTTAGGCTGGACATTAGGAAAAGGTTCTTCACCCAGAGGGTGGTGGACACTGGAACAGGCTCCCCAGGGAGGTGTCACAGGCCCAAGCCTGACAGTGTTCAGGAAGCAGTTGTACAATTTCCTCAGACACATGGTGTGAATTTTGGGGTTGTCCTGTGCACGGACAGGAGTTGGAGGGCACCTGCTGTGCTTGAGGTGGTGTTGGCATCACGAAGGTGGTGAGTAGAGCTGGGTCCTTAAAACGTCTTTTTAAGGAGATGCATCCAGCCCTAGATGCCTTGCTGTGGTGCTGATTGCCCTCGTGCCCTTTTTCATCATCTATTGCAAACGTGAGCCTGCTTCCCTCTCTCTATGCACTCCCCAGGGTTTTCTCTTGGTGTTTCATTAATTTGCAAGTTATAAGTAAAACAAACAAACCCAACCAAGCAACCATCAACCCCCCAAACAAACTAAAAGAAAAATTTTAAAAAAAGAGGAAAAAGAAAAAGAAAGGAAGGAAAAAAGGCTACTCCCAAACCCAGCTGTGAGCTATGGGCAGGTGGAAGCAATGATCAATGCTGCTGAATCAGCACAATGGGTTGAGTGCAGGCAGCAGCCCCAGGTGTAGAAGAAGGAACATCCCTGCAGCTGTGGGAGGCTGTCTTGGTCATAAAGTGTAGCCAAGAGCTCTGCCCACCACAGTAAACACACCTTGCTGCCTGTTTTTCCTCTACTGTCTGCTCTTGCTGTTTATCTGAAAATTTAATTTCAGTGCTCTTTACCTTTATGTATTTGCAAAGGCATCAGTGGGGGGTTTTGCAGTACCTGTAAGAGAAACAGCCAGACTAACATGTTGTTTTGTTGCAGTAGGTGTGTTGCTCACATACCAATATGATTTTAACCTTCCCTGGATTTTATGATGGGAGAGAAATAAACTACATCCAGATGGGAATGTGAAACACGGCATGGACTAGTTGTATGGACTGGGCCAGGCCAAAGAAACCCGTGCAACCAATGTGCTGGTCCTGCTGGTAATTATGTGATGAATTGTAAATTGTGCATGGGAACGTAAGAGCTGCTACCTCATACCCTGCTAGCCTTGTTACTAGAAAAATCCATAAGTAAAACACTAAACGTGCAGGGAATTGAAATTCGGTTCAAGCGAAGCTGAGTGGGTGTTTGTTCAGCAGATTGTTTAGACTTTAATCATAGTCAAATCTTTTAGTTAGATAATTGTTCCATCAGCTGATAATTTGAATTGCATTGAAGAACAATATACTAAAACATCTCCAGTAAGAAGCAGCAAAGGAGATGATTTTTGGATTCCTTTTTGTTAATTTCTTGTACATCATCATGTCATTTCTTATGTTTTCTAATTAATTTGGTTGCACGACATGCATTTTTCCCCTACAAACACTGACTCCGAGCGCACATTTATTGCCACTGCCTGTGATACTATGGCTTGGGAAGCTGGGACTCATTACTAAAGGTCAAAGCCTCTCTGTAATTTGTCTTGGGTCAGGAGATGTTGTTCCTCTTCCAGCTGTGCTGTGGGAATTGGGGCAAATTTCCTAATGAGGACACGTCTGAGTTTTCAATTTGTATATTTTTAGGATTTGGAGTCCATGTTTCTCACAGGCATTGCTTTACTAAAAGCCAAGGTGCTTGGTATTTTCAAACTCCTTGAAGTATAATTATTAATCTTTTTTTTTAAATCGGAAATTAATTTAAGCTGTGCTTTGCTGTATGTTGTTTTCATTTTATGGCACTGCTGTGTGCTGGGATGAAAAGCATTACAAGTATTATGGCTTTCGCATTGTCCTTCTGTAGAACATGAGGCACTGTGGGGGGCTATGTCCCCCAGATGCTGTTCAGTGCGTAACAGTGACCCTTGAGCCATGCTGGGCTGGTAGTGCTTGGGTGCTTGTGGCAGCTGGAGGAATTACTGTTTCCAGACAGTCCCCTGCACCTCCCTGGGCCGAGGAAATCTGTACATGCTGCAAGTCATGAGATGTACCAAGTCCTCCATGTTGCCAGGGAAACATTCAGTTTTAGGCACAGCCCTAAATGTGCTTTTTTTGCTCAGTTTGCTCAGTCCCTCCTCCCCTGTGGACTGCCAGTCTGGCTGCTGGTGGTGAGAGCTGGGATTGCTGCAAAACCCGAGAGGGAAAACTTGAGTTTGGTTACATTGGCAAAGAAGAAACGTACAAAGGAAATGGGAAACAAATAGGGAAAATTGATGCTGGCTTTGGGAAACTAAAAAAAAGCTTCACATTTAACCAAGATCTGTGTCCTGCTGCTAATGAAGCCAATGGCAAAGGGCTGACTGATTTCAGGAGTAGGCAGACTGAGTCAAAATTTGCTGCCGTTATGTCTCATTTGCATGGAAGTTAATTATCTGTACCTTCAGGTACACTTATCTTTATGGAGATGAGCATTAAGTCTGGTCCCTCGCAGGTGTCTGAGTCTCTTTCAGACAGCTTTCCCAAGGCTCTGTGGCAGGACCCATTTCTCATCTCTGCAAAAGGCACCTCAGTTGGTGACAGTCGTGTATTTCTCGCTGTTCTACTATTCAACCTGTATGGAAATTTGCTAAGAATATAGTAGTAAGGTGGAAAATTTGCTTGGACTGGTAATACATCTGTGAGATGTGAAACTTGTAAATGCTTGTCTGAATACAGCCTAAAAACAGGGTTTCCAGTGGAAATGTTCTGTCTGAGCGTGCCACCCCAAGAAACTTTGTCCAGCTCTGAATGTGGCCCTTCTTTGAGCAGGTGATGGACTAGAAAGCTCCAGAAGTACTTTCTAGTCTCAGTTATTAAAATCTGTATTGGAATACTCCAATTTTGAATTAGTAATAATGGAAAGACACGCATGAGTTCTGGGTGAATGTAATTGAAATATATCCCGTGACATCCTCATTCTTCCCACCCTCAGCAAAACAAGATGATGAAAGTTTGTGTGCACTTCGTGTAGACAAATATTTGTGCACAGCACTGGTCTAAATGGAGGTCTAAAAATCCAGTTTTTAATTATTCTAAATGCAGCCTGAAGTGTTTTGGGGTTTTTCAGTTTTCAGTGCATTTTTTAATCTGTACTTGAATTCACTAATGAAGAGAGAATTAAAAAAAAAAAAAAAAGTCGTATGACAAATCATGAAGCTGGTAATGAAAGTATGATTGCTAATTGCCCATGACTGTCCAAGCTCATTTCAAGCTGTCAGCAGCTGTGATTCTGCAGTGGAATTTTTTACCATCCTGGCAAGTAAAACATAAAGTTTGATGTGTGTCTTTCAGATGGAAGGGAAAACCTCTCCTTAGATAAGCAACTCATTTTCCATGTTGGCCTTTCCACTGGGAAACAGCCAGTTAAAATTGCACGTCAGTGCCTTGCACTGAAGAAAACTGATACCTACAGTTTCTGGAGCATTACGGGCTTATATGGGGTGTTATGGGCTAATATGAGAGCTTCATGGGGGCAGCAGGGCAGTAATCGGGCTGAGGTGGCTCCGCTGTACACAGCACCTCTGAGAGCAGCCCAAAGTTAGGGGATATTTTGTATGGCTTTTGTATCTCATCTGAAAATACTTAATTTTTTTGTCCCCTGCTATCTCTGTTTTCCCTCTCTCATCTATTGCTTAACTAGTTTCACAGATTCAATAGTTAAGATTTACTATTAAGATTCAAGTGAGGTTTGCCTGAAAGATGATGAAAATGGAGTATTCTGTGGTTTGTATTTGAATTAACTGTTTTCAGGCTCTCTGCTGTCAAGATCATTTAATGGGTGGCACGTTCCTGCTCATTCTTTTTATTTGGCAGCGGAAGGGGAGTAGGAAGGCAATGAGAACAAAAAAACCCCTCACGTTAGATTAACAGAAAGATTAAAGCCTTTAAAGAAGAGCTGACACTGTTCATGTGCATGTGGTAAACATTAGAAAATAAATGCATTGATTAAAGAAAGCTAGATGAGAGTAGTAAAAAAGCTAGGAAAGCACTACAAATGTTTTTATTTATAAAAGAAAATATCTGGGGCGGTAGGAACCTGTGTTTCCTGAGTTGTTGTTGGACAAGGACTGTGACAGAGGCTGATATTTAGCCCTGCTGGCAACGGAGTGCTGGAGAAATGAAGAGCTCAGAGGGTGGAAGATACACATCAAAAATTCAGAAGGAGACAGAATAGCTGGTTTACTTCATGGTAAAGGTTGGCAGCCAGGACCTTGAGGTCCTGCGCTGGGTAACATGCTGCTCAACGCCTGTTCTAATGATCTGAATAGGGAATAACGTAACCATCATGTAGACAACACAAAGATTCAGGAAGGACTGTGGTGATCTTCAAAGAGAGATTTTAAATAAGTGAAAGAAATGGGCAATATGAGGGGAAACAGTCTTAAACCTATTCTGGAAATACCGTAGCCTGTGTTTTGCACTGAATGCTCTTCTTTTTCCCCCCCTCTCAGTGGCTATTACTAGTTTCTTTCTATTTCAAGGTTTAAAAAATGTATATCAATTTCTTTCCTAAGCACAGGAAGTCAGAGAGCTGAATTTTAGCTATTAAGATAAAGCAGCCTAAATAGATGATCACTGCTACATCAGGCAGCAAGTGTGCACCCATCCGTGTGGCCCTGAGAGAGAAAATTACTTCTGTTTCATATGATGACTGAGTTGATTAAAATATTTAGTAGTTTTTTCCTTCATGCTTTATCATGAATATTTTCATACTCCTCTGGGTAAGAAGGCAGCACAGATTTCCTTCTTGGCACAAAGCTTAAAAATGGCCCCATTCGTCTGCGTGCATGTTCAATGCACAGAATGTGCTGTGCTTGTGGCCAGAATTTCATGCAGATGTTCATGTCTGTCCACTGTTTTCACCCTGTTTCTACCCTGGAACACATCTATATCTCTTAACTGTCAAAAAAAAGTGCTTTTCCTTTTTTTTTGGCTCGTGTGGACCTGGTGTAATGCATGTTACCACCTCTGCAGGACAGCGCAGGAGAGGACTGGAATTTTCCAAGAGTCCTTTTGTGGGCACACGTGGTTAGCTGAAACTAATTGTGCTGGAGAAATCTTGCATTTGTTTTGGTAGATGGAATGTTTTGGCTGTGTGGTCTAAGCCAATCGTCTGGCCCTTTATGTGTGCTGAGGAATGCTGAAGAGCATGGATGAGCACCCCAAGGCTGCTGCAAACCCAAAGGGTGAAAGAAGTTGTGAGGAAGTGGGTGGGATGATGCTGCTGCTGTTGGGGTCAGAGGCATCCATCGATGGGGTTTAACAAGGCATTGTCCTACACCTTCAGCAAGCTACTGGATCCTAAATTCGTCAGGGAGGTGTCTTTAGCCACCTTCTGAGTACACGGCTTCACTAGACCTGAGTGTCTCTGCACAAAAACTGTTTGCCATGCACCTGTCTTGCTCCCATCGGTAGCTGAGATTTATTTCAGAAGCTTTAGTAAGTCCCTCAGAAGACACGCTCCTGACTGCCTGCAGGGGAGGTGCTAGAAAGCCGTTTCTGGCTTAAATTGTGATTAAATTTACCTGGTCAAAAATTCCTTGGAAACGCTACTGCCTTTTCATCTGGGCAAGATGTATAGCTTAACTGCCTTAACATTCCTACGGATTCATAACACTCGAATGATCACAGTATTAAAACAGTATAAAGAGTTCTATAATTCAGTGTCACCTCATTATGGTTAAGAGAAATGTAATGCCAACAGTGACAAATGCAGAATAACTGCAGTTGCTGATGGTACAAATTGGATTCAGCTGAAGCTTCATACACACTCAAAAGCTGGAGAGAATCAAAAGGCTGTTTAACATACTTAGGTATTTGGGAGTATCACAGTATATGAGTAGTATGAGTAGTTATAAGGTATGAGTATGAGTAGTTATAAGGTAGATGGTATTTCATGCTCATTAATCAAGAGGTAGGGGAGAGGCTGAACTGTTCAACATCAATAAAAACTGTCCTTGCTGCTATAACTAAAATACATCTTCACGTTGAAGACTTTCTTAAAAAGATGTCATTTAGACTGTGTTAACAGAGTCATGTTTGGTTTTTGCCCGGTAATATTTTAGTTCTTAGAACTGCAAGAAGGTCAGCTTTTGGCTGATACAAACTGCAAGATGAAATACAACAGCGTGAAAAGTCATCTTTCTAATCGACCCATCTGAGGCCAGTTGTCCCCACCGGCAGGAGCAGGGAAGCCGGGGAGCTGAGGAGCCAAGGCAGGAGCAGGAGAGTTCTCCAGGCTGCCCCTCGGTCTGCGGAGCCAGAGTCCCCCCTGTGCCCCAGCTGAGCTGGGAATCCAGCTTGGTCTGTGCCAAGAAATTTGGCCACTCCAGCAAAACACAAACACAGTTTCAAAGCTGTTTTAGTGAGCAAAACAAGCTAAATTGGCAAATGAAATTCAAGCTGGTGCTGCACATCTCTGCTATGTATTTTGCCAGCAGAGAAATGTGGCAGATAGAAGCAAGCATATTTTTTGAAAATTCCACCACTAATAGAGCTTGGCAGAGCCTGGTGCAAAACTGGTGTGAGATGCCAGCTCCCTTGGCCTCTGGAGTGCTAAGGGAAGGATTGAAGCAAACATCAGATCTTTCCTGGACTCACTGATAAGCTTAATGAGGGCACTAAACAGAGGCAAAGTCCCTCTCAACCTCCCTGCCAAAGCACTCCTTGTTCCCAGAGACATATGGGAGAGGAAATGGTATGCAAACTTTAGCACTACATCTGCTAAACGTGGGGGCCTGGGGTTGGGGGACGGATCTTGACAACCAACACACGCCAAAACAGGGTCCAGACCCTGGTGGTCACTGTGGACTGGGCAAGGCTTGTGCCTCCGTCACGTTCAGAAACCACAAAGTGACAATGTTGTTGCTGGATGGATCCAGGTGCTGCCAGATCCCCAGAACCATGCATTTCAAGGGGAAAGAAAAAGTCTTTAAATTATTTTTTTTTTCTGGCTTTTCTGCTGAGTGACATCTCCAAATCCCTTTGGAAAAGGAAATTACAAGCTGGTTTTCTTTGTTGGGTTTCATGAGTTGGTCGTTTTTGTCTGCTCTATGGTGCAGTGTGCTCCATTTCTCAGAGCTATTAGCCTTGAAAATGTGGATATTTGAGGTTCAGTGATGTAAGCAGTTTTTGTGCTTTCCTGGAGCCTAACATATTTTTGTTGCAAATGCATCATTACAAAACTTTATTAGGAGAAAGACTGCCATTGGCAGAGCTCTCTTGCAGCAAAGCCCAGATCAAAGTAGTGTGTAATGTGTTGAGGTTCATTTTCTCAGCTCATTACGCAGATTTTTAGAAGTCAGGCTTCTGGACAGGGGAAGGAAGGCTCTGTCCTCTTTTACCTGCTGGAATTAATCATAGCCAGAAGCTGTCAAGTGATGAAGGGACAGGAAGGAACCTGAGGAAGGAATAGGAGAGGACTGCTGCCCATCAGTGTTCTACCAGAGCTAAACTCCCCTCCGTTTTCCCCTCATCTTCTGTACTTTAGGCATTTCTGTCATGAAAGCAGAAAGTAAGGAAAAAAAAAGGAAAAATGGCACTAGATTACTTAGTCTCTGTCAAGTGCACGAAGGTCTGGCCTATGCCTGGGGCCATGCCCTTGGGGCATCAATGTCTGTTCTGCAGGGGCAATTTTTCTTGCCTGTCCTGTTCCTTCCCAGGTGCACGCGTTGATTAAAAAAAAAAACAAAAAACCTCTTTGCATTATTTCTAGAAGAAAATAGCTGCAGCAGCTTGATTAAAATCTCTGGGAGAACTGCAGTGCTGGCTCCAGCTCTGCAGGTAGTGGCTGTTGTGGCTGTTTGTTGAGGGGGTTGTGGGACCGCAGCGGAGGAGCTTGCTGGGCTTCACACTCCTGCTGGTATTGCATCTCTGCACAGTGCCAAATGGCACAGTCCCTTCTGGTGTCAGGAATACCACACCCAGCTCTTCCTGCAGTTTTCTTTTTTTTTTTTCTATTTTTCCTTGTCTTTCAACATATATATAGGTATTCACTGAAAGGAATGTGATAGAAGGAGTCAAATGGATAACTATATGTATGTATTTCCCCTAATCTCCCAAGAATTTAATAATCTAAAATCCTGTTTATTTGCTGCATCCAGACCTTTCCCACCAGAGCCGCTCTGCTGGACTCTCAGCCAGCAGCTCATGGCAAATGAATGAGAGGAGTGTGAAACAGGGAGCAGCGTGTTTGTCTCAAGGTGTGAAAGAAAGTGCTATGAGAGCAGAAACGGTGCCATATTACCCTGTGCGATTCTCGTTCCTGAGAGATGTGCTTCAGAGGGATACCCTGGGGGGGTTCTGCAACCCAGCCGTTCCTCAGGGAGCAATCGGCATCCTTGGAAATTGTCCATGGTGCACGGGGCAAAACTCTCTGACCTGATGCACTGCTGTGAAGGTTTTGCTTTCTTGCTGGGGAAAGAAATGGCAATGAAAGAAAGGCAGATAATCTGCTTTCTTTCTGAGAGAGGAAGGACTCTTGGGACATTCAGTGGAGTTTGTTGGATGAGGTGCTGCCTCTGTGTCTTGGGGTAGCTCACTTGTCCTGTGGATGTGGCTGCAGTCCTGGGGACATCACAAGCTGTGGGGTGTAGCACACTGGTGCAGCCTTTGCTGTTCCTACCCCTCCCAACAGGCAGAAGCTTCTTTTCCTGGCTTTCTTTGTGCCACTGCTGACAGCTGCATTTGCCCAAGCAGAAATTGTTCTTACGAGAATTACGTTTCTTTTGTAAAATTTCCTCCACTGCTGATTGCTTAAAAAGAAATCGAATGGCTGCCATGCCAGCTCTTAAATGAGTGCTGCTCAGAGAGCAACTCAAGAGCTCTCCAGAGAAGTAGCAAATAAAAAGTCTCTCCTGTTTCTGGATACCTAATCTGCTCTAAAGGAGGGCAGTGAGCCAGCAGGCAGGGGGGCAGCCGTGTCCCCCGGTTTGGTGCCAGGGACCGGGCAGGCTGGCTATGCTGCATGGCTTGCTCGGACTGAGAGCTGGTTGCTCATTCTCCCTCTCTGCTTTGGCTTTCCTTTTGATTTTAAAAACTATGTTTAGAGCCAGAGAGGCAAATTGGAGGCCGATTGTGTGAAGACACTGCGGAGAGAGACCTGGACCAGAGTGATGACTGTGAGCTGGGACGTGTCTTGTAGAGCTGAATCCTGCAGAGGAGGGGGGTGGAAAAAAGGGCTTTGGGTTGGGAATAAGGTTACTCTTTCCTGCCTTTGGCTGCCAGAAGGATGCTGGGGGTTGAGAGCTACTGAAATGCGAAGAGTTTTTCTGGCAGAGGGATGCGAGCCTCCTGGCTACATCCCTCTGCGATGAGGATTTGGCGCCCAAACAAAGTATTTCTGTGCTGAGGCACTCTCTCCCAAAGGTCTGTTTGAGGGGAGAAGAATAAAGAGATGGAGAAGAAAAACAGCCAGCAGAAATCCCTCAGAAAGAGCAGCTCCTGGTTAATGCTGCGCTACAAGCTTTGAAAATCAATGTTGACAATTGCAAGGTGCGGCACAAGAAGAATCATTTGAGTTGCAGGCACAGAGTTCCAGATTTTTTGCAGACACCTGGGCCACGTTGTTGGCAGCTGGCTGAAAAACTGTGTCTCACAGTGCAGAAGTAGAAATGTCATAGTGTGAGTCACAGGACAGCTCTCAAAATGTTATGGTGACACTGTTAAATAGCATGCCTGAAGCTCAAGGGTGCCTTGGGAGAGGTTCCAGCTTCCATCTTTTGGTGAACACCCTCAGAGCAAACAGCTGTGTCTTTTAGGTGGAGATTGTTGCTTGACGCTATATACTTTTCTATTTTCCCCAGTTTTCTCCAGGCCTGAGCTTTCACAGCCCAGTCACCCTAGCACTGGCTCTAGGGCACTGACTCGTGGGGACGGCTCGATGGCGAGGGGCAGGGACCTGAGCCACCAGAGAGGGACTGAAGCTCTGCAAAGGCTCAGACCTCTTCCTACAAGGGGTATCTGAGCCACCTCAACCCGTGTACATCCCTTCCTCATGCCAGCCTTGTCATGTTTTGGAAACCACATGAAAGTATATGTTTGCATTCAAATACCTTCAGTGCCCAAAGTAATCCCTTTGTGGCCAATTCTCAATTTTCTCTCTTGGTCACAGTTGCTTTTTGAAGTCTCTCTTCTCTTAAGAGCTCAGCTTTATCTTCCACCCAAGGGCTGCACTGGGGAGGAGGCATCCCTGATCTCTGAGGTCTCTTCTTGGGGTTTGGTGGGGTCTGAAGCTATTGCCAGGCTGCCAAAAGGTTTGACTGGCCCCTATTAGTTTGGTTTCAGTGGGGGTGTTGGCAGCAGAGGCTCCAAAGGGCTTATTTGTCTGCAGGGATGCGTTTGAATATTTTTTTTCCACATCCATGCAGTAAGGGAGTGGACTTTGTAAGCTGAATTTTTCATTTTGGATACATCAGATTATAGGAAATGGAAGCAAATACTAATTTTAAAAAACGGGAATAAAATGGGTATTTGCAAACCCAATGCTTATTAAACATTATTTTCAATTCCTAGGAAGCAGCATGCTGGCTTTATTATCATCCAAATAGACTACATTGTCTCAATGGCTAAATAATGACAACTCTACCTCCATTGCTCATCTCTGAACAATTTTTCATTTCTGCTGAGAAGAAGTTGTCTGTTATTCAGGACTAAGATCTCAGAGAACACTGATTTTTCAGCAGAATATTATGAAGTAATGAAGACTGAGTGGGTGCCACCAGTCTAAGGCTGATGTTATTTATATCCTCTGTGTCTGGTAGAAGTGATAAATCTGCAAAGGCAGTGAGGATCATATCCTGCAGCCCATACTTGTAAGGGTATTCCTTACCCATAAATTGAAAACTAATGTTTATTTCTCTTTAATTAAGCACTCCATTAGCCAAAGACTCTGTTAAAATATTTAAAAAGAAGTAATGTAATCAATATACCAACTGTGCCATCACAAAAATATTTCATATTCAGTAAGTGCCAGGTTTCCTCTCTTTGCTGAATTATGGGTTGTTTGAAATGGATGGGGGAACACTGTGGGTTGAGATTAACTGTAAATGCAAACACCAGTATTTTTTTCTTGACTCTCATGAGGGTGCTTCAGCAAGCCGCTGTCTTGATAATGCCCAATATATTAATTGATTCAATTTTTTTATGATAAGTAACATTTCTCTTAAACTCTCCCTCTCTTTCTCAGGTGTATGTGTGTTTGTATAAAATCATTATCCAAATATGTTAACTGTTGGAAGCAGTGGATTTTCTGCTCCCTTCAGGCTTACTCTTCATGTTGATAATTTTGTTTGTTTGTTTTATTTTTGTTGGGTTGTTCGTGCTCAGGCTAGAAGTCAATGGGAGCACAGGAGAGGGCATTGTAGCAGTGAAAGGTTCCATCTCCAAGGAGCTCTGGGTGAGATGGGCAGATGCTGGCAGAGCCCGGCTGCTCCCCGCTCCCTTCCCACAGCACTCACAGCAAGAACGGGCTCCTGCTCCTTTTCCTGCTCCTGTGTGGCCACTGATGTCCTCCCAGGCAGAACAGGCTTCACATCTCAGAGATGCCGGGTTCTTTCCCAAATGTACCCAAAATGGGAAGGGAGGGAGGAGGAGCGTGGAAACAACCAGGCAGAGGAGCGCAGATTTTTTTCTTCTTTGATCCCTTAGAGAACCAGGCTAAAATCAGGTTTTAAAACACTCAAGAAATAAATGCTTTATTTCCAGTAAAATAAATATTCTGCAGCCACTCCACTCCTTTACTCGTACCTGGAGGAGCTACACCAGAAGCATGATGTGTCTGATTTAGTGTCCACATGTTCTCAGCAGGTACTTTCCCCCCTCCTGTTATTGCCTTCCACGGTGTCAGTTGTATTGAGGTAATCAAGGTGAATTTTTGCTGTCGCTTCCTCTCTGCAGAAAAATATTCCTGGTGGTGTGATAAAAAAGTCCTTTGTGAAGATAGTCTATCAGCTAAATTAGTTTACATGTGCTTCTAATGCCAAGAACCTCGACTGCTTAAAAATAATAAAAATGAAATGTCAAGCAAATAAAAGTTAATTAAATGCACAATGAAGGAGGCTTAATTTTAGTCCTAAAAGGAACCAAGGATTTTGCAGAACATCTCTACAAAGGTAGCAAAATCTCTGACTGCAAGGTGTAAAACGTCCCCCACTCCCTGTCAAAAAATGAGGAGGGCACCTGAAGAGCATCCATACCCCAGACACCACCAGATGTGAAGGAGATTATTTGCCAGGGGTTTGGGGAAATAAGAAGGTAGTGAAGTAACACAAATACTCTGTGAATTGTTGTATATGACTAATACACTTGAAAGTCGTCGTACAGAAAGATCTCTGAGTTATTCCAAGCCTAACGCAATGCAAGATTTAAAGGTCAGCTCCTTTTCCTGTTGAAGTCAATGGAGGCGTGTGTTTCACAGGAAGTTAGACTGAGCTCCAGGCTCTTCTCAGCACACATGTTGCAGCATTTTGGACATGCTGAGACAATGAAGAGAGCCAGAAGAGCAAGTGAGACAAGACAACAAATACTGCACCTGACTGGAGGCTGCGGCATGGATAGAGACCTGCAGGAGTCTGCTGCAACAAGCGTTTTCCTGACTTGGGCACAGCAGTGAAGCTTTTCACAGGAACACTCATTTCCCTTGCTGAGACTCTTAATGAAGGTAATAAAAGGGTAATAAAATGCTTCTCCATTAACGTAACTCAATCAAGGAAGCAGACAAGGGGTGTGTGCTCTGCTCCAGGCAGCCTCCCTGGGGCCACAGGGTCCCAATGGGGAGCGGGGCTGCACCGTCCATCTCTGACTGTACCTGACCCTTCAGAAGCACAGACAGAACAGGGTGTGTTTCCTTTTAAATAAGGAAAAAAAGTACACAGGTCCACAGAGCAAGGACTGCCAAACCAAAACTTAAGCGATGCCAAAGCAAAATTACAGTGATGAGCAGGGCTTCTCTGATGGGCAGACTCCTGCCCTGGCCAGGACCCCAAGCCTACTTAAATGTCTCCAGCCAGTGGTCTTACACCTGAGGCTTATTGCTCTGCAGTCAAAATAGAAATGCTAGGACTTGTTTGAAAGCACCCCCCAAACCAATCACCCTGAGGTTTACACCTTCAGGTAGCACAAATGCCAGAAAGAGAGGGAGGGAGGAGAGGGTTTTGTTTCCAGTTTTATTTATGTTAAAGGGCTGGATGCCACATTTCCTGATTAATTTGAAAAAGCTATAAGTTAACAACAGAAGATATAAGACCTGCTGAGTTTAATTTCGGAGTCTACAAGACTTTCCTGACCCTTGACCCATCACTGTTGTGCATTAGGATTATGTGTGCTGTGGAGTGTGCTGAATTTCTTAATGGGTGGGATAACATCGTTTCAAATCCCAAGGCCTGATAAGATGCCCAAAATGTCAGAGCTTCAGACTGATGGGCTTCTGTCAGGTTCTTTTCTTTAGTCATCCTCTGCTTCCTGGCTGCTTTTTCTCTTAGCACCATCTAGGAACCGTTCACATCAAGTGGTTGATATTTTGGTAAACCCTTCATATGTAATCTTTAACAATATAACAGCTTTTTAAATCCCTGTAACAGATTAAATTAAATGTTCCCTCTCTGATCTGACCTAGTTTGGAGGCTATGCAGCTTAGATGGGAAGAAAAAACCTGGGAAAAATAAATCTCTTTCATGCTATTTGTGTTATTTTGCAATATGAAAGGAAGAGAAAATCAGCATTATCAGGAAAGTAGACTTCATCTTGACAGGCAACTTTGTTTTGAAATGTAATTATAGGACCAGACTAACAGCACGGAAGACCCCTAAGGAAAATAAGTGGTGGCTGCACTGCAATCGCAGGCGATGTGGTCTCCGGAAGGGTTGCTCTCCAGTCTGCTATCTCTCACTCAGCTTTAAGTGGGGCAAGGGTTGGAATTATAGGAAGGCTGGGAAAGAGCGTATTTAAAACCCAGGTTTGACGCTGGGTTACTTCTGCAGCCCCCAACCTGTATGTAAGCTGTTGGTATCAAACTGTATAGATCTGCTGATACTTTCAAAGGTATGGAGATAGAAACTGCCTCACTGTGGGTTGGGATGGGATGGGATGGGGTGCGCGGTTGCCTTTTCGCTATAGAGGAAGGAGAGACAATGTCTTGCTTGTTTTGCTCCAACTGTTTAAGGCCTGTGGGCTCCTGTGCTATGGGATTGCACACGACAACACGCAGAAGCAGCAGAAATGTTTATGGAATGCTCTCTTCGAATGCGGACAGAGCAGCTTGGACCTGGGATGATCCTTGGTGGGTCTTCAAGGTTGGCAGCATGTTCCCTGTGACATGGATACAAATATACAGGTAAAGCAGGTTAAATCTGATCTGTGGTCTAACATGATGATGCTTCTGCTGCTGAAACTTAGGCCTCCTGTGGTCTCAACCCTGGTCTGAGAGGCACAGCCCTGGTCACGGCAACGTGCTGAAGACAAGCTGTCTCTGTCTCAACCACCCCTGTCAGAGGTCTGCATCCTCAGAGTGTGGGAGAAAGAGTGGGAGTTAAGAAGGGGATAATAATGAAACCACAGTAAATTTTTTTTTCAGTTTTCTTCATTAATATTTGCAGAAGAGGCAGATCTTCTTACTATGTCGATGAGCTTGTGGTGCAGTGCAAATTAAAAGAGCCAAAATGTTGCTGTTAGATGCATGATGTGTTAAGTATATGAAGACACCTTTGTATGATTACTCTGGGTTAAAAAAGAAAGGGGGCATATTGCTAGGCTTTCCCACCAGTGACAGATCGTGTTGGCTTGGGGTGAGAAGGGTTTTTCAACAGGAACCTGTGATAAACTGGAGGCAGCACTGCAGAGAACGGCTGTACCTGCTATGTTGTCCCCGCTGTGGCAGTCCTTTCTGTGTCCCCTGACCGCTCACTGCTCCATGTCACAGCAGGACAGCTTGCAGGGACCTGCAGGGAGGTGCCAGTCAGCCTGAGGCATGCGTGGGACGGCATTGATTTATTAAATGCCTTTCCTAATTGTGTGCCATTAGAGGAGTTTTAACCAATCCTGGGAAAGGGCATTTGTTTGGCTGTCGAAGTCATAAAAATTAAGTGACATTTGAATTACCACTTTGCTCCTTTCATTTTTAAAGAGGGGCCTATGAACACATTTGCATTTAGTTTCCCCCCTTGAGACACTTGTCTCCCCCATGTCTTGTCCTGCAGGACTAGCAATCAGCGTCTTTCCTTACGCTGTCTCTGGTCCCAGTATCTCCAGTGATGATGCAAAGCGCTGGATGCTGCCTGCTCCTCTCAGACTTATCAGTGCAATCTGCATATGGTTAATATTTGTGCCTCACTGACATAAAACTTGATTATTATTGGCCTTTATTAACTTTTTTTTTTTTTGGTGAAGGTCATTACATAGCTTTATGGAGGTGTTTAAAATCTGCAGAACTTGATGTAGACACTTTGATTACATGCATAAAACTTGTAGAAGATACTGTAATAAAGCTTATTGAGCAGCTAGTAAACGTCCTGTTCGGAAGGAACTCGATGTGCTTCGTGTTTCCTGATGAGTGATTCATCAGCATTAAGGAAGAATTTTCCATTAATCAGGGTATATCTCAATTGCAACCTGCCCCGTGTGTCTGTGTGGGTTAATAAAGGAGCAAGTGTCATTTCCTTGTGAGCCTGGGTCAGCTGCTGGCTGTGCTGGGAACCTTACACCCCTGCCTCTTGCCAGCAACAATTTCTTCTGTTATATATTATGTAATTCTTCAATTTTTCTCTTCTAGCAAGCAAGCAAACATAAGAAATGAAGAAAATTTACGACTGAAGAGAAACCACTTTTTCTTTTTTTTTTTTTTTAATCTTGCTGGCTGGATATTATTGTTCTTAAAAGGAAAAAAGAAAAAGACCTCTTGTGCTTGTTGGAATAAAAATACAACTCAGACCAATATGAAGCATGGAGGAAAATTTTTCTGCCAGATGCAATACATCCATCCAAAACACACCTTCACATTTGGCTGTGCATCTCCAGTGATCTTTTATGGCTTCTAAAGATGTAAGACAAGGAAGAATTGGACTGAGCTGGACAAGATTCCAACCCCCCCTTAGTACTGAGCTTGAAAATGTCTTGAATGATCCATAATTTGTCTTCCAGGTGTAGAGGTTCCTAGTGACTTATTTCTAGCTTGCATGTTCTGAACTAGTGTCAAGAATCAATGTTGTACAATTAATTCATTAATTAATCACATTTAGTAAACGGAGATTGTCTGACCTGAATTACAGAGAGAAAAATTAAGCTGATTAATGCCTTTTCTCAGCTGAAGCAAAAGTGGTGATCAGAGATGGCTGAATGATCCACAAAACAAATTGCCATCATTTCTGCAGACACAAGTGGTTTCTGTTCTATCTGGGGTCATGTTATTCAATGTCCACAAAGCAGTCAGGCATGTTGGCAAAGCTGGGACATTTCAGAACATCAGCCCATGTGGTAAGTCATACCAGCCTGCCAATATCCGTTTTTTATTGGCCTTTATCCTTTCAAAGGAGGAGGAATGGCTTGGTGTTTTCATCCCTCTCTCTGCCAGTGTGCCCAGCTGTTACGGGAGAAACTGATGATGGAGCCAAGGGGCTTAATTCATAGATCACAGGCAGGTAGCAGAGAAACCTCCCTCCCACAGGGGGAGCCTCCACCTGCCCCCCAGCCAGGGACCGGACCCCAGCACGGCTGGGGGAGGCACCTCCTGTGAGCTCTGGCCCTTGGCATGGGGCAGCAGGAGAGGAACCAACACACTCTGCTTTGACAGTGCTGTATCCAAAACTGCGGGCTCCAAGTGGAAGATATTTGTTGTGCAAATAGAGCCAGGTGTGGTCCTAGAAATGGGCATTGATGGAGGCAGCAGAGACGCCACGAGGCAGACAGAACATGCCTAACCTCGCATCTTGCTGCTTATGAGAAGGGATTGTTGAACTACTGACCCTCCTCCCTGGTTCCCTGCTGCTGGGGAAGGGGCTAAAGCCCTGGGGTAGGAGCAGAAAACGGGAGGGAAAACGAAGGTTTTTGTGCTGCTGAGTATTTAGGATATGCAAACTGAAGAACCTGGTTTTTTTGGTGAGTTCAGAAAATGCATTCAAATATTAACAGATCAGTGGGGTGTACGCTGCCTGCTAGTTATCAGCTCCATGCAACACCTGGGGTGGAAACGGAAATTGGTGGAAAGACCCTGGTGCTTGGTGCTGGTTCAACTGGGGCTCCGAATTGGTGATGCCCTCCTGAATGCAACAGGGGAAAATAGATCCATCCAGGAGAGTGAACAGTGAAATGGGCAGAGCCAGCAGCTTCCCTGCCACAGGCAATAGTGTTAAACCACTGCCTGAAATATCACCTCTTGGGAGCGATGCAGAGGGGAGAGGAGCAGCCAAGCTGATCTGTTTGGCCCTCATCTCCTTTTTATTCCTGAACCAGCTCATTGCATTTAGAGCTCCTGAAAGCAAAAGCCTGCCCAGAGCTGAGCAGATTGTGGGAAAGCAGCTCCCTGCCAGCCCGCCGGCAGGCAGCAACCCCAACGGGCCATCGCTGCCCTGCTCCCGTCGAGATGCTGCCAGGAGAGCTGCTCGTCGTGCCAAGTTTTGTCGTGTACTTTCGTGCGAGCAAGTTGCCCACTGAGAACGCAGAACTGCAGAGCTAATCTCTGTTCTTAATTTGCCATTAAAGTTTATTTTCAGCAAATTATTCATAAAATCCATGGCGCAGCTGTTCCACATTAATCTCTTCATTCTTGCGAATTTTTCTTCAGCAAGAGGCAGTTTCTCACTCTCTTTGTGTTGCAGAGCTGTGGATAAGGGACAGGAGTCTGACCTGAGCACTTGGGACACAGAGTGAGTCTATGGAGGTGGGTTTTATCCACAGGGAATTTGCAGAGGAGATGAGGAAGGGAAACCCATCACCTGAGACCTCTGTGCCCCCCATGCCACGTCAGATGGGAGGGGTGCGGGTTGCTGGAGCACAGATACACCAGCCTGCTCTGAGATTTGGGGGGAGACGGCTTGGTCCAAATTATCCTGCCAGGCTCATCACTAACAGCTGCAAAGGCCATGCATGGCCCATCTCATTTCCTTCTCTAATGACAAAAGGAGATGAATGCTGAATGTTTCCTTAAGAATCAGATTAGTGCTGTCTTGGTCACTGCACCAGAGAGAGCTGCACTCTTGTTTTGTTGAATACCAGTGTAAAGTTAGGAATTTACTTCTAACTTTTTAAAACGCCTCTTTTAGGCAGCTAAAATTCAACCACTTCTGGCATCATGGAAGCTTTCTGCAATAGAGCAGGGCATGCCCTTTGCCAGCAGGAGATTTTTTTTTTTAAGTAAGCCTTTTTTCTATTCATTGCAAAGCTCTGACAAAGGCACAGCACGATGCTGTAACACAGGTGTCAAGATTGCATTGCCTGGCCAACAGTTCTCTAAAATATAGACCTTGGTCACAAGCCTTAACTATCAACACAGGTCAGGGCTAGTTAACAGGAGGTGCTTGGCAGCCCTTGTCCCCAGTGCTTGGGTTTGCATCATGCCACTGGTCTGGAAGAGCTCTGTAGTGTCACCAACAGAAGGTTCGTTATTTCTAGCAGTGACCAATTCAGGAGCATTTTAAAGCAGGAGTCCTCGCTGATATTAATGGAAAGAGTTGCGTATCGATTGATAGCGTGATAGAGACTGTGGGTTAGGAGGGGTTTTGAATCTCTGTAATCAAATTCTGGTAGAGCTGTTTTCTAGCTCTGGTGCAAATTCTTTCCTGAGAGGACCATGATATTGCAATAGCTCACTGATGTTAGTCTTGAAAGCAAGTTCTCTTTACACAGGTCCCTTACACATTACATATGCTACTTGAATTAACCAATAAACTATTACTGACTTTCATTAATTAATATTTGTATTAAATAATAATTTTCAATTTTCAATTCACATTTACCCCATTCAATAGCTTGAAAGCCATGTGGTGTTTCAAAAGGGATATTTTCCTGTTCCTTAAATCCTGTTGGAGTCTAAGACAGTGCTCCCTTGTGACATTCAACCAGAAACGTGTTGCAGTGCTATTTGGAGACTAGACAGGCAGGACCAGGACTTGGAGCCTCATACAGCCAATAACACTAAAATGGGACTAATGTGGGAAAATATATCTGAGCAAATTTCAGGTCTGTGAGTTCAGTCTCCTCATAGGACCAAAACTCTCGAAAGGTCCTTTGATGAGAAAAGATTGGTGGGTTTTCATCTCTCTTGCCTTGTTTGGCTGGGAAGACACTGTGCAATAAAAGTTATTTTTCTTAGATACTCTGAAAGAGATGCAAAAAGAAAAAAAAGGAAAGAGAAGCAGATGAAGATTTACTGGAGCAAGATGGTGCCACGAAAAGAGACATCAGAAAAGACATCATAAATGGGGGAAGGATTAAGTTATGAGGACAGCATGTAAAAGAAGAGGAAAAAGTGATACTCAGAAGGAAAATGTCCGCACAGGAAGTGAGAGATGTGGTCAGTATTTTGGGAGGAAACCATGACTTCACCTAATTCTATGAGAATTTTTCTGTTGAGTTCCGTGGAGCCAACATTTCTGTCTTTTGGCTTGTAGTACCATGTTTTGAATCATGAACAAAGTGCTTTTTCCCATCTAAGCATAGCTTGCGGTAGTTAGTAATATTCCTCAAAAAACTTGAGATAATGAAATAGTAGTTTTTAATATTATTTTTTCTACCAATTCTTCTGTTCAAAGGTTTGATGTTTGCATCTGAACCACCCACGGAGTATTGGATTCACAAGCTCTACGCAGACTTCATTACTACCCGTGTAGGCCTGTGTGACTATCCACAGGAGGGAAAAACTCACGTGCTTATTACCATCTGGCTTGGTGTTTGATATGGAGCTGAGAAGCATAATTGGTAAGCATAACCTGGGATAACAGTGCTCTGAATGTTTTCTTATCTTAGATCTGTTCTGTGGATTAGAAAAAAACAAACAAACAAACAAACACCAAACAACAACCTGACAACAGATGTCAGTTTTGTTAAAGTTAATGAAAATTTGGTTCAGGTACAGTTTTATGGAATACTTTCCTGCATATGTTAGTCAAATAAAATGAATTCTTTAATTAGAGGCAGTAAGAGAAGCTTAAAAAAGACAGAAAGTTGAATTTGAGCCATTGCAAATTAAACTTCAAAAATTTCAGAAAAGTTGTGTTTGTTGTGCAGCCTTAGTTATGTATATCTCATTTTTTTTGATTCATCTTGTTATTCTGAAGCAAAGGGCTCGTGGGCCTGGATGGCTGTTTGCAAGAAGGAGTCACCAGCTTGGGAAAACAGGGACTCTCCAGAGTATTTGTAGGAAGGTGGTTTTTTGTGACATCCAGGTTGTTGCAGAAAAGTGGTTTCACTGAAAAAAAAGTTAATCTAAAGGTTGCACTGACACTGCAGAACTTTTGTTAGCTTGGCACGTGTGTCCTGAAGCACCTCTGGAGCAGTAACCTTCGCTGAAGTGGTGGACTTTGAGGTGGACTGGAACAGTTTGTGTTGGGTGCTCTCATCTGGATGACCCCAGAAAGAGCAGTGTTCATACTACACCCAATGCTGAGCTTTCCCTTCTGGCTGCTCTTTGGTTTCCTACATGTCATTCACATTTCACAAAATACTGGGTCCTGGCTCATGCTGCCAGATGTGTAAGCAGGGTTACTGAGATTAAAAATATATGGCAAATTAAAACGTTCTGCTGAAACCACAAGGTCCAGCATAGCACAAACAGCAAGAACCAAAACCCCTCTGTACTTTCAGAAACCCTCATGATCCTGCAGCTCTGATGTTGTCCCCAGCTGCCACACAACCCAGCAGACACCCTGGAATGAGGTGTGATCCCTGGTTCATCTAAAGATGCTGCTAGCACCTTATGCAATATGATGTCTGGGAATTTGCAGAGGCATATTTACTTTGTAAAATACCCATTCCCTGAAAGACAGTATTAGTATTCTCCCTTAAACTGCAAATAGCCTTGGGCAGCTGATTGCACAAAGTCTGGGAGAACGGCTTTATCACCCTGCTGCATCTGACTCAGGGCTTTGTGTGGAAAGTCCAACATCCAAACTGCTGTCCCAGTCGTGAAGCTTTGGGTTGCTCTGGGAAGACTTAGTGAGTTTTGTGAAAACGTCCTGAAAGCACTTCTGTTTCATCTTGATGAGGAATGGGGAATCTCTGAAACCTCAGAAGGTGATCAGACTAAAATCGTACCCCTCTGAAGGCATAGGGGATCTTGTGTAAGACCTTATCAGATAGCACAGCAAGAATATACCCTTTCTTTAGGCAAGTTGAGTCTTTCCTAAGCTGTCCTCTTCTGTAAGTCAGAGCTGAGCTGAATTTCTTCACATAAAATGGAAGTAATTTCCTCTTGACACAAGTTTGTCCTGATGTAAGGGCTAATTGATAGCTTGCAGGGCACTTGTGTTTTCCAGGCTGTTGGTTTTGCTCTAAGCACAAATTTAGTCAGTGATGAGAATATTTTGACAACTCTGCCTATCTGTGCTCAGGAGCTGCAGTTTGGTGTGAATTTTCTGGGTGTGTTGACCCAGTTTGAAAGCCTAAAATGAGCATGCTCAAGATTAATATGGAAATACCGTAGCTGGCAAAATAAAACAAAGAAACAGGGTAAATAAGCAGAAGTACAGTACGTTCTACACAAGAACTTTCTGGAGAGGTTTTGCGTAGCTGGCAGCGGGGTGTTTTTGTCCTTACACCTTCTCCAATTGTTAAAAAATCATGTGATTCAGCTTTCAGAAACATGTCATTCTGACCCACTTGCACATCCCCATGACCACAGCTCTTCAGCAAATCCCTACCTAGCTGTAAACACACGAAAATGAACATGTCAAATCAAACTGAATTAGTTTTGAAGAGAAAGCACATACTGCTACATTATTCCTTTGTCTTCCTGGATCTAATAAATGTCTCATTTAGAATTCTTTCTCATTCATATATTCGGTGTTTATTTTTACATGCTTCTTAACGCTCATTTTTAGGTAAATCATGGCTCATTCTTTAGGAATAAAGAAATCCTTTCTGTTTTTATACGTTGTTGTGTGAGCAGAGCTGGGAAGACTGTGCTTGTTTTCTTTAGATGATATGACAAATTATCTTCTTCCAAAATATTATGCTCTGGGGACTATGATCGCAGGAAGCATGAGAGAACATTAGAATACATTACCAGAGCTCTGTGAGAGACACACATGTATGTTTGTTGTGTACAGAGCAAAGTTTTAAGTAGAAATATTAAAATCATTTTGCTACAAACTCTCCTAACAATGTTTTCATGAATGTCCACGCAGTCAGAAAAAAAATTTCCTGTTGCAAGATAGTTGATTTTAGTGCATGTTTTGAACGTGGACAAGAATTTATACTGATTGTACACAAAAATAGAAAAGAAGCTCTGTGCTTCTCTCCTTTATTTTTTTTTTGATCCAAAATCTGGCTATAAATAAAAGTGCTTTTTCTTAGAAGTATTATCACTTTGCTTCACTGTTTCTCTATTAGATAAAATTAGCTGGGTTGCTAAGCCATCATAATGCAGCTGAGAGGATAACGATGATGAGCCCAGCTATGTACCTTGTGCTTCCATGGAGCAGCTCCTTGTCCTTTGTTCTTTGTTGCCTTTTGTCTCTCCTCATCGAGGAGCACACAGGTTATGCTATTGCCATTAAATGTGAATTCACCTTTGTCCACTTTTTATTCCAGCAGCTGGTGGGAAGGGGACGTGGATACCTGCTCACAGTTCTTCCCCAGAGGCTTTTTGACCGAGGTGGGTAACTAGATGGCCTCACTGTACAAAGGCAACCAATTAGTCATTGAAGCGGGTAATCACACTGCTGAACATGGCTCAGAAAGTTAACATCTTGGCAACTAGTTTAGTTTTAAAATAAAACTTCATTCACAGTGTGTTCTGCATGCAGAACAACTCTGCTATTTGCATTTGCTCAAGCCAAAATATCACATTTGGATCAGACTTCCCTTGCGCTGAGATAATAAGAGCGGGATTTCACATCTGGCCTTCAGGCTGGGCTTGTTTTGATAAGGCAATTTCACTTTCTGAATAAGGCCATCAGAAATTGCTTACCAGGGTTTTGCAGCATGGTGAATAGCTTCTTATGACTTCCAGCTCTGACTTGATGGGTTTCCTGTTCATCCGTTAGCTTCCATAATGGAGGATAGAGTCTAAGATGACAAAAACAGCAAGGGGAAAAAAAATTGTGTTGGCAACTGCAAGCTGTGTGAGCATTTAGATCGCTCCAAATGTGGGTGTCTGCAGAGTTACTGCAGAGAACGGCGATGTTCATAAGCAGATTATTGAGTCATGAGCGTGTTTTCAATGTGATTACAAGCAGAGAGACAGAATTAGTCTTTGATTTCCATAAAAAATTAATGAGGGAGACAGACGGGGACAGACAAATTGAAGAGTTCACTTGGTTAATTTTCTAGCCAGCAGCTATTGTAAATGTTCCTCTTATTTAGCAAAGAAAGATACTAAATCTATATTGGTTACGTTGGCCAAGAAAAACTATTTATTGTGCTGGAGGTTTACCTGGGGGCAAACTGTCAGCAAATTAAAAAAGGAACAACATGCTCATTTTGGGACATTTTGATGTATCTTCCACAAGTGCAGTCAATTCTGAGCTTCTCTGGAAATTATGGCCTTCGTGTGAGCACCAGGGACTGTTTTACTCTCTTAAAAGTAGAGAGTCTGCTTGTATTTTAAAGGGATATTATTTAAGTTATGACCTGTTACAGATGGGATGAGACCTTCATTAATACTACAGATACACCAAGTGCAATATCCCTAGGTTATAGTTTTACTTCTTTTATTAATAGCTGCAGGGCAGCTTATAATTAAAATAATACAACTCTAGGAGTGAGTCTCTGATGCAGGGTAGTGTGGTTCACACTCTTTCCCATAGACTCTGTTTCGAATTTACCAAGGCAATATTCACTGCACCGTGCATCAACCACGCTCCCTCAGCTTTCACTCAAGGCAGGCAAAATGCCACCATTTAGCAGAAATATCTACTGTTCCAGATCTTTTGTGAGGAGCAGAGAGTGCTGATGGTGTCATGTACAAAATGGAGTTAGCTCTAATTTGCACAAAATATCAATGAATATTTTTTGCAGAGATTTCTTATCCAGATCTAACGTCCTATATTAAGACTATTTACACATGTTTAAATGATGAGATGATGAGTCCAGTCCGTATTTAAGTGCAACTCGCGACAGAACAATGGAATCTATGCTTTAAAACGAATAATTGCCCTCACTATAGAAGACTTTGTTCCCATGGATAATGGCTATGAAAGTTATACTTTTGATTTAAATCTTGAAAAATGTTGACTTTTCAGTGGGAGACATTAAAACTATTGCAAAGTTTATCATGGAAATGGGCATATCTGGCTGGATGTGTTCAACAGATACTTTATATAATAACATTAACAACAATATCATAACTTTTTAAAATAACATTAACATTAATAAAGATTCAGCTTTAGGCTGAAAATCTTTAGTATGAGGATATTATTGTAGTCTAGATATGGGTCCGTCTTTTGAAGTTCTTATGGATAACAGCATTTCTAACAAGCTTTATCTTTGGTGGAATTACAGCCAGATCTCAAGCCCTAACTCACTGGTATGTGAAAGAGTAAAACTGGAGTTTTGTGCCGAGTGAACCTGGAAACCTGCCCAGAGCAGAGTGTCAGAGCAGAGCCATTCCTCCAAGGGGGCTTTGAGATCATCCCTTCAACTGGTTTGGACCCTGAATGCCAAAGAAAGTAAGTATGGGAACAGGGTCATGATGTCTCTCAGTGGATGCCTCTGACTTCTAGATTTACTGATTTATTGTGTACAATCCATCTGCTTCTCCTCTCCTACAAATATTATAACTTGTCTTCCTCTGCTAAAATCCTTAACCTAAAATATGTCAAATGGTCTAAGCCTTGATTATATATGCCATCAAGCCTTCTTATTTAGAAAAGAATATCAGTGTCTGTTGTTTGTCTAACAAAGGTTAAATTTAACCTTTGGGGCACAGTGCAAAGAACATCTGTTTATTCAGATTTCTAGCCTGGGGGCTGAGAAGCACAGTTCGTATTCGGGACCTCTATCTGACATTTGTTAACTTAGTTTGCATACATTTTAATGTGCTTTCTCATACCCAGAGGCAGTTGTTTAGAGTATAATATGACAGAATATAAATATATATATATGGCCAAATCATTATTCCTCCAAGTTATCCATGCTGGAATCTGAAGGATAAATTGAGTTTTGGAGATCTTAAAATCCTCAGAGGTCACTAAGAAAAGGATGTGGAGCTGGACACACTGAAATTCAGCAGTATATGAGGCAGACAAAGAGAGGAGAAGCAGTAAACCCAGATGGTTTCAGCCTTTTGTTGCTACTGTTGGGGACTGATGGATGGTGTCCTGTGTGCCAGAGCATGTAGGAGCTCCAATGGCTGTAAATGGGGGCTCTCAGATGGCCCAAACTTGCCTGTGTGGCTGGCTGGTAAGATTTCTACACTATGTGCATGCCAAATATTACTGCACCAGCATCATGTCAGGCACTGACACCAGTGCTTTGTACAGAGAATACGGCTACTATGTGTGCACAGGCTGCATTACTGCTTGGGAGGGGGCACCTGGCCCCCATGAGGTGGCCAAGTCCTGGGTGACTCCGTGAAATCTCTCAGTCCCATCCTCGCTGTGCATGGCTCCTTATCTGCCAACCCAATGCTGCATGATGTCTGCAAAGAAATGTGTGTTTGCAAGAAAAATCTCTTTCCAGTAGAAATTATTCTAAAAATTATTTGGAACATTTTTATTGTTTTTATGATTATATAGAGTTTCTCTTAATGATATCTAAATCTGGGGCCAAACTGGAGCTGACGGCATCTCATTAAAGCCAGCAGAATAAAAATTCAAATGTGTATCTTCCTCTAAATGTTTATCTAGCAGCAGGAGCCTATTATCTTGTGTGACAATGTTATCTGCCAGTGACTGTATCTATACGAAATTGAAGACAGACACATTTAAACACAGAGGATTCTGAGTGTTTCTGATGATCAAGATAACCAATAACCTGCTTAAAGGATCAGTGTAGCTTACTTAATGAAGTCAAATACCCAAATGTGCTGGTTTACTCTTAGCATCATTGCACTAGAGAAGCTAAATGGGAGCTTCTTAAAGTGAGGTGCTGTGTATAGACAGCTTAGATAGAGTTGGATGTGTGTGTATATAGCTATGCATAGAAGCATATCCAGCCTACACTATCTTTCTCCTGAAGCACTTCACTTCTCTGTAGTAGCGCTCCCCAAAGATAAAAGGAAACTATTGCGGTGTCTGTTTTCAGATGTTTTCTTTCAGAAAACATTTAAATGGCAAACTCCCGGTTCTGTTCCTTTGCAGGGCTGATCCTACTGGCTCAGGCAGTCCCTTGCTCCCTGTACGCTGCAAGGTGCGAGATGTACCTGCAGCCCCTCACCTGCTGCTTGCCTTGCCCTGTGCTCCCTCCCCAAGCAGCTTCCCTAGCAGCACAGGGGCTTCAACCACTTTTGGTCAGGCTCCAAGCGGCCGTTCTCGTGTTCTCCACTTCCTTGTAGGTAAATAACGATTTCCATCTCTGAAATTGAAGTATACTCACGATCTTCTTCTACAGCATCCCTCTAGGAAAAGTCTCAAAAATGGGAAAGTCTCTTATATCTTCTTATGATAGAGCCACCTTACGAAACCCTGAACCATTTGCAAGGACGCCTCGAATTACCACACTAAGATGTTGTGGGAAAAGTCATCTGGATCTTGTTTCTGGTTTTTAAGGGACGTTTGATCCTTGTAGATGTTTCTCTGAAGCAGTAAATGAAGATGTCTTGCAAGACATGCTCTGAGCCTTTTATCACAACTTTCTAAAGCTCCCGTGTCTTTCTCCTGTAGATTGAGAGACATGCCAGCGCTCCCATCCCAGCTGGCTGGGGAGCAGGGCTGGACCCTGGCTCTGAGCACACACGCTGCTTCTCAGCTTGTGCAGTTGCTTGGCATCTTGGCTGCTCCATGCAGTTTGCATTTAACTATCCTGTGCTACGCCTGGTGTGAGCAGCTGCAGTTGTTCATAAGTAAAGTGTACTGGGGATCTCACAGGCATCTCAGCCCTGTAGATTTCTTCCCCTTTCCACCTGAAAGTATTATGGTCTGATGCTAGTAGCTGCAGGGCCAGTTTGCAAGCAGACAGTGCACCTTGCTGGGCTGCGTTTTTTAGATACGTGTTAAAACAGGCAGCCCACATGGCTGGTCAGGCCATCTGGCAATTCACAACTGAGCTTTCTGGAGCCATAGTGCCAGGCTCAATCTGCGAGAGCCCTTTGACTTCCTCTCACCTCACTTCTGGTGAATATGCCCTCCTTTGCGAGAAAGCAGTTTGCCAGCCCAATTCGTGTGGTTACTGATTCTTTCTTTCTTTCTTTCTTTCTTTCTTTCTTTCTTTCTTTCTTTCTTTCTTTCTTTCTTTCTTCCTTCCTTCCTTCCTTCCTTCCTTCCTTCCTTCCTTCCTTCCTTCCTTCCTTCCTTCCTTCCTTCCTTCCTTCCTCTCTCTTTCTCTCTTTCTTTCTCTCTCTCTCTCTCTCTCTCCCCCTCTCTCTAAGAATGGCAAAAGCATTCTTTCGTGGCCTGGCATATAGGTATATAAAATTATCTCCTCCGTGGATGAAGTGTTTGTGTCCCTGTAGAGGTTCAGAGGAAAAGTCAAGTTATTGCTTGGAAACCACACACCTGCTTGAGGATGTTCATTGGCAGTGGAGCTCTCTACCCTCCAGCACTCAGTGCTTAGGAAAAGAACTCTTTGGAGGGGAATGCAGTGAAAATATCGATCCCAGTGTGACAGGAATGAGAAGGATCCCCGCAGAAGCTATTTCACTGCCTTTTTGTGCTTGGCCCTGAAGGAGGTATCTACACCTAAAAACCTCCTCTGAGGTGGGTCCTCTGCGGTGGAAGGGAGGTTGGCTCCAGCTCTGGGGTCTGCTCCAGACCCTTCAGTGCTGCAGCTCCCTGCCTGATCCAGGGCATGGGACCTGGCACTGCCTGCTGCTCCCACTGCCCCTGGGGGTTGTGGCCCCTCTGCACGGCTATTTCCCACTCCCAGGGAGAGGGTCAGGGACACTGTCTTTGCTCTCCAGTACAGCCCAGAGGGTTCTCTGCTTTCCAGGGCAGAGAATCTGCCTTCTTGGTCTTCCATTTCACAGCAGGCTTCTTTGTGGGAGAGCTTCAAAAATGCACGGCTGAGCCAATGTCCTTACTCGGGCAGTATGTGTTATATACAGTAAGTCAACATATCGCTGCCTTCAGGGTCCCGTGACCCTTGAGGTGTATTTTATTGACTCTGTATACATTTCAGTATCACTCAATAGGGTGAAAGCTTATCATCATTAATTATGAAGGTTTATGTTGGCAACCACTTAGTTCCTATGGTTACATCTCTAAAAAAATTGTGAAATAGGCACTTCAAAGCTCTGGGCAGAGAAACAAATTGACTGTTACAGAATTCATGAATGATAATAATGCATTTACTTATAATGCTAATAAATAATTGGTGTAAAATCATCTAGTGCAGCCTTAAAATACGTAGGGTATTTAAAGGTCAGCGCTACTCTTAACTCTCCATTAAAACCCTCAAATCGCAATAATGCAGCCCAGACAGCAATTACAGCGTTTCAGAGTATTCACGTAGTGAATCAATAACCTGGTCCATTCTGTAGGGCTGCCCTGTGGGTGTTCCCCTTGGCACCACAACACACTTTCTCGCCTGTGCAGGAACACTGTTAGAAAAAACCCCATGCTCCTGGACATGCTAAAGCTGTGTCATGGGAACAATATACACTGCCTTGTTGTCTTGTGCAGCCCTTTGTCCAGACCATAGCAGGATCCTGAAAGAAATGGTGCTCTGTGGCAGATAAATACTTGGCCGTTTGTCTATAAGGTCACCTGTGTTATGCCACCCCATCGAGAGTTCTGAATCCTTCTGGTATTTGAGTTATTTTCTTGGTTGTTGTTCTCATTTTGTCTATGTCACATTTTTCAGTGTTACTGGGTCCTGGACTATCTGCTTTGTGTTGCTGCTTTTCTAACTCACCTTTCCCCGTATTTGCTTCTGGCTTGCATGTTTTTCGTTTTGTTACCTTCCCTCTGCCTGTCTTACGTGCAGGCAGGCACGTACCAGGCTTTGCACTATTTTAGCATGATCTACCATGTCCTGTCCTATTTGTCTCATCAGCACATCTAACAGTTCAATTTTTGTCACTCTTTCCCTGCACAGATCTTGCTTTGTCTACAATAAAATTTTGATTCATTTTCTCCAGCTTGCTGCTTTTTCTGCCTTCTCTGTTGAGAGCTGTCTTTCCACAGTGAACTCTGGCTGAGGGAGCATCATCCATTTCTATAATTCTATATTTGCAGTACTGCTACTTTGCAACCAAGATATCCTCACATCTTGCTTCTGTCCATCAGCAACACGTACAAAGCATAGGTTTTCCCCAATTGCCCATGGCAATGCCCGGTGACTGCAGTTAGTTTAGAGCTTACCAATACATTGAGTTGACTTTAAGTTATTCCTTCATGATTCCAGGCGTGGGATGAATCCAGATGAATCACACAGTGATGGAGGTAATTCCTCCCATCAGCTGAACAATGAATCAGTTGCTATTTTTCTCATAGTAAAGATGCCATTTTGTATGTGGTACTAGATAAAGTTCTCTGCTAAAATCATGAGGCTGAATAAAGTGGTCAGTTTGTTAGCAGCTTACAGACTAATAGGCAGAACGAATTTCAGCAATACAGCCTTCAGTGTAAGCAAATGGTGTTTGATCATTTGGAGGAGAAAGTCTGGCTCCAGATCAGGAGCCATCTGAAAACACCATCCTCTAGAAATGTAGGAAGAAGCTGCTGCTTCAGGTGGGAAAACAGGACCATCACAACCCAGATTTCCTAAACTCCCTGTAGGTCCTGAAAGCAAACCCAGGACTCAGTTCTGAAGTACATGGCTGTCAGTAAGTGTTGCTGTCTGTCAGCAATGAAGTATATTAAAAAAAAAAAAAAAGGCAAAAAAAAAATAATGCAGAGATTGACATTCTTTCGAAATTATTCATAGGGATATGATGCTACCTGTAGCCATCTTAATTTTATTTGAAGTCCATGTGTTATCTGTTTAATGCATTAGTTGTGATTTAGCATTAGTGTTGGGGAAAAAAGTTACTTCTTTTTGTCCCTGGGCCAAAACCAAGACATGGACTCTCTTGAGATAAGGATGTAAAGCCTGGAGATGCTCTGTGCAGCTGGTTGCTTGTTTTCTGTCACTTCAAATTAGGCTGCGATATGGAGGGAAGGAACATACCAAAGCAATGCAGAGAAGTTGTGCTGTTGGGAGTGTGGGGTAGCAGGAGGATAACCTTGGAGTTAAGCCAGGGAACAGAGCACCAGAGAGGGCTCAGGAGCACTCAGCTCAGCAGACTAACCCCTGGATCTCCTATAGACACTCATAAACTTTCTGTGTTGCTACTTTGCCACCTCTGAAATCGCAGCTGACTGGCTGCATGTGTTTCATGAGCGCTCTCCTGGCTAGGAGGTGATTGCACAGCAATGCCAGAGGGCTTCAGTTGTGCCGCGCCTAGATGAAAGAAGAAAAGTGAGGAGGTGGAGATGGGGTGAATCCCCAGGCTGCACAGGATCTGACTGGTTCCATCTCTTTTACACAATCCTTCTCTTCTGGGTACAAAACAGCCACCTTAGCTTATGACTTGACCCATCTGGGAAATGCCCTCACCTTCCTCTAGATTTAAGGCTGAAAGATCTGCAACACAAACAGGAGCTCGTGCCCTTTGTTCATTATGTCACTGCCAGCATTAGCTAAATAAAGAAAAACCTTGCTTCACTTAAATTTAAAATGACACCGAATCATGATTCAAACTTGCACTGACATTTATCCAGTTAGCTGATGTTTGCTATAGGTCAAAATGACTCATAAATACAGTTGTCTTCATGTCATAGGCACATTTCTCGGTGTTCCTTGACAGTTATTAAGTAAATTAATTCTTCCGATGCTAATTTCTATGTAGTACTGATGAAAAATGCATTTTTCCCAGGGACCTGGCACTTGGCAAATATCTTGATGGCAGTAAATTAAAGTACGAACTAAGTTTCTGTTGCCATGGTTTTCTCCTCTACTGATACAAGCAGTTATTGTATCTTCACTCCAACAAGGGCAGAGAAGCAAAAACCACAGCCCAGATCACCTCAGTGCACGAAATCCTCTCTTCTCCGGCTCTCTTTTGCGATTTACCCTGCTGCTGCTCTCACTTCTTGCTCGTCCCTGTACAAACAAATTATTCTTATACAGTCTCACTGTTCTCAGGCCCCTGAGAAGCAAGAAGAAGAAGAAGAAAATGGATGTTGCTGAGGAGTGCGCCCACACGTCAGAGCGTTCCCCTGTGCCTTTGGCATGCTGTCACCTGCTGCAAGCCAAACGGTGCCACCACCGACCGCTTCTCGCGTCTGCATCCCGCTGGGGGACGAAGCTGAAAGCAGAGCCACTGAACACAAAAAACAAAGGAGGTAGGCTCAGTGTTTGATGCCCTCATATTAAGTTTCCTGAGGCTTCCCAGGGGCTTTTGAGGGAGTGATGGACTGAGCTGTGCCCTGCAGCGGAGGTTTAACTACTGGGCCCCATCCTGCAAAGACACCTTTCCGGCGTTTAACATGCAGGGTTGTAAACCAGTGCTGCGTTTTCCAAAAAAGTAAGGAGAAGTCGTGGAGATGATTGCAGTGGTCAGGACACGTCCTTAGACCGTGGATGAAAGTAAAATATTGATTTGACAGGACCTTCTGCTGCACCTACAGTACTTCTGCAGTAGCATGATGCCAGTTCCATATGCCAGGAAAGCTCTTCTCCAGCTGGTATGCAATGAGTATCTCTGGTTGGAGGAAAAGTAAGTCCTCAGGGCTGCTGCTGAGGTCTTCTAACAAGCACGGATACTGCTATCAGCTAAATTCAGACAGGATCATAGACAGCATATGGAAGTAAAACTTCCCAGCATCCTAACCAAATCTTGCCATTTAAAGCAATAATGGCAGCTATCTTTATCCAAATTGAGCAAGATCCTTGAGATCATGTACTGGCTCACACAGCTGTGCAGGATCCTCTAATATATATATTTTCTCCGTCATCTCAGCTTTGTCTTCTACTGACCAGAGCATGTGACCGTGGCGTATGCACCATTGTTTTCGTTATTGACCTCTTGCATTTGAAGGGAAAGAAACCCTGCAGTTATACAAAGGACACGCCGAGAAATCAGTATGTACATAACTTTTACTGATAATCTCCTTATTAATGCAAAATCATTCACCCAAGGAAAAATGGAACAAATGCAGCTTCACAGAAGCTTGTTGCTTTCAGAAAAAAAAGTAATAATGGAAATTGATTGCATGATTGACCAGGTCTGTGCTGAGTTTCTCTTTTTGATGGTGACAAAAACCTTTTTCTCCCTTAAAAGAAAGACTACAAATAAGTTGGATATTTTATTTCTTTCCAGTTATGAATGTATCTTTGCTACTGTATAGAACTACAGTTCTGTTTGTTTTGCATTCAGAGATGTCTTATTTTGTTAGTTTTACTAAGGATTACTTTGTAGTTATTTTTGTTTAAAATGATAAATCTAGACAAGAACTTCCAGTGACATTTTTAGCCATCTGAATATGGCTATATGTTTCTCTTTGAAACGCACAAATAACATTTTCTAATTCGAATACAAGAAAAGTCCTTTCTTTGCACCGATTCAGACGTACATCGTCTCTCTGAAGCAAATAACAATGATGGAGTTGCAAAGTTTCTAGTCTTAAGATATATCAGCTTTACTAAATACATTTGTATATTTTCAGCAGAAAAAAGTACTTCTGAGAGCCAAGGCAGAGCACAAGAGGATAATAAATTATTCTGGGTGGTATTTTTGGGTGATTGTACTGGCCTCCTTGGCACTGGGTGAGCTTGACATAGCTGGAAAACATCCTGAGCCTCATCCTATCACGTGTCAGCATGCGGGCATGGGAACACCGCTGCAGAGGGTATTATTGACAAAATTTGGTTTGTGTCTTTGCATCTTCAGAAGGAGGTAAATGGCTCAGCCAGGAAACCTGGTCTCTGCAGAGGGTACCTGAGGTGTTGCTGCAAGTCCTCTCCCAGGGGTTCAGTTCTGCCTGAGGTTTACCCCTCATCACTCCAGTGTCCTTCCAGATGTGGACATCTGTTATTGTGTCTAAAGCAGGCACTGTGCTGGGAGAATGGTGATTTCTGCTCTTTGACAGCCTGGGCTCGTGCTCCTGCAGCCTTTCCCTCTGCTCAGAGAGACGTAGAGACGTGGCAGCAAACAGCTCCTCCCTGAGATGCTCCTTTTGTCCCTGGCTTAGTGCAGCCAGACCTCGCTCTGCACTGGGCAACCCAGGGTTTCACTCAGTCAGGAGTATGCAAGATCAAGCCCTTGTATAAAGTCTGATGGTGTATTCTGCCTGTATCAAGACCTCCTCTGAGAAAGACCGTGTAAAAATATCACCAGGAGAGATAAAAGAGGCCTAATCCACAGTGGTTGAAGCAAACTAGGGTCCTGCTCTAGCCAGCACTGAACAGAAATACAAATCCTGGGTGCTGGGGTACAGTTGCTACCAGGCTACACTGCTGATGACAGTCACCTGAGGATTACAGTACTGAGCTGCTATATGATTTTATATTTATTAATGCACATAGGGCTTGATTTAAGCACAGCAGCACAGCAGCGAAATTACCATTGATTTATAGTGCAGGCAAAAGGTCACAGTGAGATACACTCTGTGACACGTGGGTTTGCAGCCAAAACAGAAAGGAGAGGCAAAGGGAAATTATTTGCATGGTTGCAGGTAACTGGCAGTTCATATATGATATCTGTTATCTCATTCTATGTAATATATCTTTAAAATTTTATCGTAGAGATCTGATCATAGTTTTTTCAAAGAATGTTTGTTAATAGCACAAAGTCCTTTCCTTTTTCCTTGCATCTACTTGCCAGTGCAAAAGTAAAAAACCAGCATTCCAGCTCTTTTACTTTAAGAAATGGTACATCTATGCTTCATCCATTATTGAATGTTTCTATTTTTTCCCAGTGAGCTTTATTTTTTTATTATTATTATTATTATTCTAATATCACCTGATCTTTGTGCAGTTAATTCTCTTGTCACCAAGCCATATAAGTACTGACCTCTGGATTTCGGAATAGCCTTGGCAAAAAATCCCACAAAAAACAAAAGGCAGCAGCTTAATTTGCATTACCATTGCTAAGGGCTTTGCGTATTTCCATTATAAAAACACAGTTTCAGTAGGCTGGACAATGTGGATTGGTGCGGCTGCATTCGGCTTTCAGGAGGGAATTTATTCTTAGAATTTGGGTCAAATAATTTGCTTTGGCAGGACCGACTGAGTGTGGCTCTAGTTCAAAATAGAAAATTTGCAGGGCAGCTCAGTAACTTCAACGATTAGATTAAAGCATTCTTTATTTTAAGAGTGAGAAAAAGGTTTCACTAGCTAAGTTTTCTAAAGCTAAACTGATATGTACAGGTGGAATAAACAAACAGGAGCTGTCCAGAAGCCAGAAAACAAAGCAAACCACTGTACGGATTTTTTAATATTCCTTTCCTGTCTTGCTTCCTTCATCCTTCATAGTGTCAGTAAAACTGGGTCTTTCTCAATATTGCATGTCCTTTGTGCAGTTAGCTTTGACATTGAAGAAAAGGAGTTATGAATTACACATCTGGCTGGTGGAGATGGGCTCTGAACCTCCATGGACACAGCCCTTCTGGGAAGAGCTGGTCAGAAGATCAGGTTCTAAAAGTAAACAGATTGAATTCCTTCTCTTTGCTTCCTTTTTGTCCTGATGACAGAGATCTGCAGGGGATCTGTAGGAGATGTGGAAGCGCAATAGCAGTGCCAGGGTGGCTCATCTACCCTGTCACAACGAGGGCAATGCGATCACAATGCGAGTCCTCGGTTGCTTCTGTGCTTTCCCTGTGCCTTCTTTAACGTGTCAGGGGTTCTTAATGATCCTGAATCTGCTTGGTTGAGAGTATATTAATTGGACAATTCCCCTGAGTTGCTCAAGCACACAACATTAGTGAACACTTGTCAATTAACTTTTTCCTTTCAAGGACTAATGACTCTAAATGACACCTTGAGCGCTGTGCCTCATCATCGCTGTGCTGGGGCGGGGGACCTTGCCATCAGCACAGCTCTAGATCTGGAAATGTACCTGCTAAGAAGATTAAGTCTGCTACACTAAGCATTAAACCCATCAATGTTTATACAGTAGGCAAAATTCGTATCAAACCTGTCAGGTAGAATCTGTCACTGTGGTGTTTCTAAAAGGTTACCAGCCTCAAGATATCTATTTTTCACTTATAAACAGGTTCTAAGATTAATTGTTTTGCAATTTGAGTCTTAGTCTACTGGTAAACTGCCGGATTCATTATCGAATTAATACTTCTGCTTGGTCCATCCTTAGGCACTGCTCTAATGCACACAGTGAATAACAATCTGAAGGATCAAGAGGATAAGCTGGAAATGTTTCCACGTTAGAGAAGATATCTGATTTGTTTGACTGCCTTTATCGGAGTTTCCATACAAAAGACAAGCTCACCGGGCAGAACTGGCCTCAGCGATGTGGCCTCTCTTCCATGCAATCTGCCCTTGCCAGCAGCTGCTGCGGGGAGCCTGGAGGAAAGCACAGGTACCTTTTTAAATATACCGAAAAATCTTAGTTGGACATTACTTCAACAATTATCAAACTGCACCTCTGCCCCCAGCATGCCCCTGTGTGTGCTCTCCTCCCCCAGAGCTGGGCTGAAGAGTGGAAAAAAAAGCAAGCAAGACGAGCCTTTGCTCTCACCAAGTAGAAAGGGAAGATTCACAGTAAAATGAGTGGCATGGCAGAGCAAGGTCTGGTATAAGAGGGATGTTAAACACAATCCCTCTTCTGAAGCATTCTTATGTGATGGATGCAAAGCCAAGGAGGAGGTTACTGAAAGTTTATAGAGAACGACATGACCTGGACAGTGTCCTTTTAATTCCTGGCACCTCTGACAAGCACTTTCAGCTCACTGCTCAGCATCCCTGCAGGGATACCTGTCCTTTTTCTTTCACTCTAAGACATGCAAACCAGGGAAGGGAAATTTTTCTGATGTATAGCATGACACTGTGAGAGAAAGAAAATCAGCATGTAAGAAAACCATCCAGGTGATGTATTTGGAGGACCGAAATCCCTCAGCCAGCTCACACTCTCCCGGTGCTGCTGCAGCTCAGTGCTGCAGTGTGCTGGGGAGCAGGTGACAAGGGAGGGATGCAGGCAGTGCTGATGCTGTCCATTTTCTGTTTTCTTTCCTCTGTCAGGCTGCAATTCTGTAGTTTTGACTCAGGTTCTCTTTGTAACAAAAGTTGTTAACCAACTGTGTAACCAGAGCATTATCTTATTAGCGTGGCACAAGAGTTTCCAGCCTCATGACAATAATCTGCTGTAAAGGCAGAACATTACCAAGCCACTGCATGATAAATACCCTCAGGCTGCTGAAAGTAATTCATACAAGCTGCAGCTGTGGCTAAGGGGAATTTCTGCAGAAGACTGTCAGGCTCCTCTGTATCATCAGGATGATGTGGCTCTGGAATTTTTAGTTTAGAAACCAGGAATAAGGGAGCTCTGAAAGTCCCAGAGCTGTTTTTTGCTCCAGGAGGTGGGTGAGGAGGGCTCTGTGATGCTGAGGTACCTTGTTTTCTCTGCCAGCTGTAGCTAAGAGAGGTATGTACGTAAGTCATGGTCCTGCTGCTGGTGCAAACACCAGGCTTGCTCTTTCCTTAGTGTAAAATTTCTGTGTGAATGGAAAATTAAGAAAACATTGAAAAAGCAAACATAGTACTAGCTCTTGATACATCACCTGAGTGCTGCTTTTTCTTTGTAATCTGTTTGCTCTGTTACATGAAATTTGCTCTGCTTTTTTTCCGCCTGGCCTACAAAAAAACTATGCTTTTCTTCTAATGGGAAATTAGTTGTACAGTAAATATATTTGCTGAGGCATGGAGACCTTGATCCATTTCCTGTTTGAATCAATAGAAAGGTTGCTATTGATTTTGGTGCTTTTTTTTGAGAGAGAGACTGTATGTTTTATTCATTTTTCAGTAGATTAATTCCCTGTTGATGTGTGCTTTGTTGAGGTCAGCCCTCATTGTGTTTGTGTGTGTTTCAGGAAAGAATAGGGGCATAGCAGAGAGTAAAAATGGTCATTTCATAAGCTAGAAATGTGCCATTAGAATATGAAAATGTGGGTTGTACTTGGTGGCTACTATCGCTTTATCCTGAAGGTCTACCAATATGATGCTTGAACTTGGTAGTTCTCATCCATGGTGTAAAAGCTGCCAATTCCTTTTAAATCTGATGCAACATGACATTTGTGTCACATTTTGTCTGCTTGCTTTGGTTTGCTTTATGTCAGCTGATGTGATGTAACCAGACATAACCTAACAGCTGTGCGCACAGTGATGTGCAAAACAGGCATTTTTTTTTCCTTCTTCCTGTGTTTAAGCCTAGCATAAGATATCACAAAAAGCAAAATAATCTTTGACTTCATGAATGTGACATTGTCAGGGGGCAGCTACTGTAGGGTTATACACTATGCGTGACCCTGTAATGTTACCCATCTAAAGATGCAGCTCAGCTTCATCTTGAAAAATGATGATGAGGCACATGAAAACCCCCTAATGGCTTTGGTGATTCCCTGTTTCCAGGCATCACCTGCAGTTTCTACCAAGGTGTTGGTGCCCGGTGGTTTAATCCAATGAATATATATTAGAGGGTTCTTTCAGGCTAGCAAGTGTGGAAAGAGAGGATGTGTGCAAGGGGACCACATCCTCCCTCATGAGGAAAGGCTGAGGGAGCTGGGTCTCTTTAGTTTGGAGGAGACTGAGGGGTGACCTCGTTAATGGGTGCATCGGGCAGGTCTTGGGGTTAGAAACCCTCACTAGGTGGAAACCCAAAGGTGTGATGTGGCCAGTGCAGTTACTTTTCCAATGTTGACTCACAATGAGTCTAAATACCATAACTCACAAGCACAGTATTTATTGTGTCATTTTTAATTTTACCACTTCCATAAAACAATGTATCAAATAGCCTTGGTGTCCCTCACAGTACCAGCTCCAGGCATAATAAAAACTATACAAAACTATATATAGAAGTATATAATAAAAATGATATAAAAACTATATATATATCTATATACACCTATATATAGCCAGGTATTATTGAAAATTGAGCCAAGGTAGCATGATTGTTCTGAAACACCTGTATTTTGATGGGATTGTTCCTCTTTTAAGTGACAGATTTAGACCAGCTGGCCACCACACCTTCCCTTAAAGACCACATATTTTAGTCAATATTCCACCTGTTGCAAGATGAAATATGGCTGGTGGAAAGATCTTTAAGTAGACTCCACATGTACAATACCAAGTGATGTATTTACACTGTGCTGTAAAAATGTTAGAAAAGGTATTTGTCAGGGAAGTAGTGGGCTATGTTATTTATATATTTTATGAAAGGTCACTTAGGAACACTTAAAGAAAATCATAATGATAGCTGCTTTTCTGCAGTAAGTCAGTCCTTTTATTCATACAAACCCACAGTCCAACACGCAGGCAAGAATAAACTATCTCAGGGCTGCCAACATGAAAAAATGAATTTATTCACTGAGCAAAGCACGGCAGGAGACTTCCTGAACGTGCACTGAAGCATCATTCGCTTCTCACCATCAGTGCATGGTGAGCATGGTGTGACTGCTGTCTGTGCTGGATAACCCTCAGTCTGGCGACAGGCTAAATTCATAGCTAAATATGGCGGAGAGATGGAGGATTAAAGGTGTCAGGAGATGCAGCGTCCAAACCCAAGCTGGGAGACTGGCACATCTGCTCCTTTGCTTAGCATTGTTATCACAAATTTATTGCATCTAAGTTGATCTGCAGTGCTGTCACCAGCGCTCTCCTGGACAGCTTCATCTGCTGCGCATCTGGCTTTCCTTCAGAGATGATAATGATATTTTATTAGACTAGCAAAATGTACTTGATAATATCAGTTCTAGCAGTAGTTTAGGGAAATAAAATACAATAAAAACCTCAGCTCTGCTGGGAATTTCACGCACGGGCAATTTAAGCCGGTGTGTGCGCCTGGAGAGTGCCCAAGCAGGACTGGTCCAGCCCAGGGGCAGTGAGGAAGGTGGGATCAGTCACAAGGACACCGCACTTGGCCAAGGCCAAGCCGAGGTTTGAGCTCCTCTGCACAAGCCCATCTGGACAGGGCCCTACAGCAGCTGCTCCCTGCACAGCAAAGCTCAGCAAAGGTGGGTGAAACAGGGCTCAGCAGTGGGCTCACCCCGCTCACCCATGGCTCTGTGGATCTTGGTCAGGATTTAAATCTGGTTTTTGTAAAGTCAGTGTCAACCCTCTCCTGAAACCTGTGAAGAGTAGAGTAGGAGCAACTGTTTTCTTTTTCCTTCCCTGACTTGAGCTGCACACACATTTGTAAGCTCGAACCCAGCTAGATGGAGATATGCTTTATTAGCGGTGCTGATCTGATTAGGCTGGCAGCAGAACAGAGACAAGCATAAACGCTTCCCAGTAGTCATTACTATGTCAAAAATATGTCTGTGACGCTGTAAAGCTCCTTTATATTATGGCTAGCTGCTTTCCCAGTACAAGCCAATGATTAATTTCGATGTACTGCTTATTATTTTTTCAATTTAAAAACTTACAGGATTGTTGTGATAACATTTAAATGGCAAGAGGTGGCTGAACTCTACCAGCATTGGTCTGAGAGTCTCTGCTAAACCCGCTGACATTTCCGGAGGACTCTCATTATCCATGCTGCTCAGCTGTTTCCAACAAGATCACTTCTGTAACTTTTTCTTAGGGAGACATATTTTCTTCCCTGGCACTATCTTGTGCTTTCTATAACTCAAGCAACTCTGATGGGTGGATGCAATTTGATAGCGGCAAAGCTTGGAGCACACTGGTAAATGAATTGGCATGTTCTGATTTCTCTTTACTGAGAAAATCCTGACTGCTTTGAGACGGCTGCTAAGCAGAGTGTGCAGGGTACAACCAGGATGGTGTTTTGAAATTATAAATAGTGATCAGATGGGTATGTTCTATAACCAGTTTTTAGCAACACTTGGCTTATTACAGCAGAAAGTTCTGTCAAATGTTGTTTTCTGCTTTTTTGGCCATTTATAGACATACATACAACTCCCTCCGTGATTTCTCCTCATGCTACTTGTAGCTGCTAAGGCAGATAATGAGGTTGCAAATCTGCACACTGACTTTGTCTGATATCTATGGCTAGTTTCCTATGGGGACAAAGTTCTCTCCTCCAGAGAAAAGCACAAAGCACCTCACTGAGACACCATCTTCCAGCAAGACAGAATATTGAAAAGCAGAGAAAGACTTTGGAAACTCCTCTAAAGGAGCGGAAGATTCAGTCAGGGCTCTCTCACATTAATGTTCACTGCTTCTCTATATTACACCTTTAATATGTGAACATTTATAGGTGCTGGTTCTCCAATTCTATGTGTTGCATGCATTAGGGAGAAGAGCATCTGCAATGCCAAGAGAGTTTGCCACTCTGTGACTAAGCCCAAAATACTGTGTTAACCATGAATAATAAATGGTAGATAGCTGTTGCACCTTCCGATCATTGTTGGGAATGGTGCCCTTTCTGTGCTCAGAACTCTGCCAAAATGTTGCAGCAAAAAGAAATACGCTCTGCAATCATCCATTTTCTCAGCTCTCAGAGCCTTAGTACAATAATTAAGTTATTCCTGATTATTCTGGTCGGCTCCTCTAGACACAGTGCAACAGTAGTGGGGCAATTGAGCACTGAGCACTGTCCTTAATGTAGGGCAGAGGACTGCAGCAAAAACCCTGCAGGAAAAAATGTCAGACATCACTGACTGTAAGGATTTCTGGGCTTGGTGATCTGGTTGTTCCAAGCCTCTTCAATTTGAACCTTGGATCCATCCATTGAGCCGTGGGATTAATCCAGCAGCTGAATTCTTGAATGCATTCCTGCTGCAGACAGGGCTGGGGCCTCCCAAGACTCTGAGCAATTAAAACTCTTCCGATTTCACTTCAAGTTCAATAATGTATTTTTATATGCAGGAAGGTTTTGGGCGTAATGTATGAGAATTGAGTATTTGGAGGAAGGTGAAAAGGAAGGAGCAGTTGGAAAGTGTCTTTAATAATATTTTATCATTTTTTGTTTTAATATTTTATTGTAATTTTATTTAATATTTTAGTCAGAATTTGTTTAAAAAGTCATATTCTACGTGAAATGAGGAGGTCAAAGCCCAGTATCTGGGACACGGTTTAAAGAAAAAAGACCAGGATTCTTAATATCTCTTGTGCTGCACCAGGTCTGACCTCACTGTCCCCCTTTCTATGCAAGTTGCATCTTGCACATGTGTTATTGGAGGGACTTTTAATGGGGGAGATGCTATCAATGTGCAGAGCTGATGGTAGGCACAATTATGAGGCTGTGGTTTCTGATTACTGTCTTATTCTGGATACCTGGAAATCTGCAAAAGCCAGACTCGGATTTCAGACTCCTGAGTCTGTAAATCCTTTCATTGCCAATGTTTGGTTTTAGATCCAAGACAAGTCTAACATTTTGTGTAATAAAAGAGATGTATCTCTGTATATATAGGTCCTTTATGTTGTTTTGAAATCCCGCTTGTGTGCTATATACTCCTCCAAACACTTTTACTATATTCGTTCATTGTAACAATTTTTGTAAAAGAATTCCCCATAATTTTCTTCTGTGCTGAATCTGACAGTATCCGTTATTTCCCTCTAAAGCCCTGGTTAGAAAACCAGGCATTTCTTCTGTGATTTTCTCCATTGTGCTTTTCATCTCATCACTGAAATGGAAATATTTTACTACTTAAATGGAGAAAAAAGCATTTAAAGCAGATGCTGTTTCATCATCTGGCTAACACAGAGCTCCTCAGCATTCAGAATGGTGGTTTACTGCAACAAATTAAATGCACAAATTTTTCATGTGGAAGAAATGATTTCTGAATTCCCTCTGAAACTCCATTTCTTCTGTAGCAAGATGAGTTAATGAAGAAATTTACAATTTAGTGTCAGTGCTATAGAGAAGCTTATTCTGGCTCTCAAAAGTAGTTTTGCATTATTTTCCGTTATTTTAAACTCCTTCAGCCGTGATTTGGAAACAGCAGCTGCCATCATTCCTGCAGCTGAAACTTTTGCTTACCTACCTCTCTTTGCTCAAGCCTAATGATGCTCTAAACTGACTGACAGGTCTTTAACCAGGTGCTTGTGCTTTTAGTACTGGTCAAAAGCCCATGCAAAAGGGAGAAGGAACCCACTGCTGCTGGGATTTGATCTGAGAGAAGCAGCTGATGCCATTCCCTATGCAGACATGGATGTGTTTTTCCAGGCCTGTAATGCTTGTAGGAAATGATGCCACCGAGTCTGGTTTCTCCTGAAAGGCAGTAGTTACATTCTAGTGCCAAGCTTTCATGCTTTCAGAAATGGATGCACCCAGGGATTCTATTGAAAGGAGGAAGATGGATGACAAGCGGAAAAAAAAAATAAAAATTGATCCAGCTTAAAAATAGAAATTTAATTTTATTTCTAGCTTTGGAAGCTTTCTTCCTGTCTTCTTGATGGCACGCTGTACTGCATTTCTGTCATGTCCTTTCTAATTGGGAAATAATTAGATTGCTAAACTGGATAGTTCAAATATTATTCTTGATTGCAGTTTGATTCCCTCTGACACAGATAATACATTATAGACCCATCTCAGCCATCACTAGCATCAGTAATCTTGTTACATTGGTCCAGTGTTGCACCAACACGTACCAGGGTTGGCCTTTTCCCTTCTCTAGTGTTTGCATAGCTCAGAAGAAACTGCTCCAGCTCTGGTGCAGCTCTGGGAGGGAGAACGGTTGCTCTCTGAAGCATAAATAGAGCAGTTTTCAAAAGGCTAAAGAGAAATGCTAAGTAAATTAACAAAGAGTAAAAAGGAGTAGAAAACAGAAGCAGAACAGTAAAGTTAGAAGACATTAATCAGCTAGATATGCTAAATGGAAAGTGCAGGGTTTTCTGTTTGCAGGACAAAGACTGTATGCCCATTGAAAAAAGGATTGAAGAAACTGCAGAAATAAATTGAAGCTACTCTTTTGACTTTAGAAGCAGAGGCACTTGAGAGTGTATTTTCCAAAATACAAAGCAATGAATTCCACTTTGTGGTAATACTAAGCCTTTAAAGTATACAGCTAAATCTGAAAATAATAGCAACATTAAAAAAAAAAAACAAAACAGGTTTTAGAAATGCAGAACATGATGAGATCGTGAAATCAACTGAATAGGGAAACACCATTCCCGTAAAATATTAGACTCAGGGGAGAAAGTTCTGTCTGCAACTTGCATTCCAGCAGTAAGAAATAGATGTAATCTAAAGCACCAAAATGTACAGTCTTTAAAACAGTAGTAATTTAGCACGCAGGAGCTTTGCACCCGAGCACCCTGCTGTGCCGAGGGATGCTCTCCTGCTGTGCTGCAGTCCCTGCTTACTCCCTGCATCCGTCTGGCTGCTCAAAAGCCGGGAAACAGCAAACCAATACACTAATTTTCTACTGTTTTTTTACAATAACTTTTCTAATTATGTCAGTTTATTTTTTTCTTTAATCTGCCCATTTATTTACAAAGCTGATCTTGAGACCTGAATTAATCTGTCAGTGTTCCTCTTCAACAGCAAGAACATCTAGACAATTAGTCTACTGCCCAGGGAAATTGAGGGATCATTGTCATCGGCTCTAATGACAATCCTATATTAAGGATGCTTTAGGAATAAGAAATCAATGAGACAGTGGTTTGAAATGACCCAAGGAGTTTCCAACTCAGTGATTTAATAACATGATGAATAAAAAAAAAATCTTAGTAAATACTAGTGGCCTAGAACAGAATCTGCCCAAAGCAATTTTCTAATATTACTTTTATTTTCTTGTCATAATATATTTCAACTCTGTTTTTGCCTTTCTGTTCCATGTATTACATTAAAGATGAAAAAAGTTTCATATTCAGTTTGAGTTTTTCGTAAGTCTTTTTCCTAACTAGTTAACTAGAAAGGTATTAAAATACAAATATTTAATTAACTGACAGAACAACTTAAGCCAAGGTTGAAAGTGGTTCTTCTAACCATAGACGGGTGCCTGGAGAAGCAACAAGGAGAAAATTTTGCACTTTGAGAGGCATTTAAGTTTTTCTTTCTTCTTTTGTGCAGAGATGAACCTTTTTGATCTCACTCTTTTGTAAAGTAACTCTTCATCAAATTAAATATGGAGATTCCTATCAGAAAGAACTTGGTTTTCACAAGCGTGACAGGGTCCTATGTAGCCTGCAACATGGTAATGCCTGGCACTGAAATTGAAAGAACTTGGATAATGAATAAAGAATATTTTAGTAGCATGACTCATAAGTAACACAAAGGCAGCTCTGGCAATGTCTGTACTAATTACAGACTAGTTGCTACGTTGTAACGATCATGAGTATTAAGTGTGGGGGATGCTGAAGTGTGTAGGCATCCTGCTAAGCTTGATCTCAGTTCCTTGCAGCTAAAATCCTGTCTGTCCCAGCTGGAAAGTGGGCAATGTACGTAGGTGCCTAAATATGGACTGATGGTGACTAAATGTGTGTATCCATTTTTTTTGTCATTGTTGTTTGGCTCTCCTGGCCAGGAACTTTTTGAGCTGTCAGAAATCACGGAGAGGTTTACATGCTGCACAATTTAGCAGCCAACAGTCCCGTTGCAGCCTGGTGCTTGGCGTGTGATGGAAGAGCAGAAGCAGCAGCATTTCCAAGCTATGTTAGCTCTGTGCAGGCAGATGATACTTATTTTACCTCCAGGATTTCAGGGCGTGAGGTAATGTGGGCTGCTGTGGCTTTGAAAAGTGGAGTTCTGTTCAAAAGGCTGGTATTAAATCTTGGATGGGCAACTTGGAGCTGCTTGATGGGGATGTCTGCAATGAGACAGCACTGCTGAGCAGCTGCCTCTCTATGGGACAGGCTCTCTGGTCTGGTTAGAGAGGGGTGGGCTTAGGCAGTAAGATGTCCATGTGACTCAAACCTGCAATTTAATGAAGCCAGGTCCAGATGTGAAGTTTGCTCCATTTCAGTAGTTAATGAATTGGAAAATTATCCAAGCTCAGTTTTCTGTTCCCTTCAAGGTTTTTGCTTCCTAAGTTTGGGTGATTATTTCCCTGGGCACCATTTGCCCTTGCCCACTCCTTGTCTTTCTGTCCTTCAGACAGCGGATTTCTCTCAATTTTCTGAAGCGGGGAGACCCTTCGCCCATTTTCCATATGCTTTAGGGATGTGAAGCATGGTGCATGACTCCACAGAATGGCTCAAAAGCTCCTCTGTCTTAATAATATTGTGGGACTGTCTTTCAGGTGAAGATTTCTGTATTTAGTTGGTGTGTAGTGAGGAAAGTGGTCCCTGTGCTGGGAAATCTATACGCAGAAAATACACCCTTGAGTATTAACTATCCATGACTACCATCTGATGATGATTTAAAAATCATCTGCAGCATGCCAGAAAGCTGAAAGCTCACAGACTGCAGTAAGGAAGGAGAATAAAAGGTGTAAGATGTTGGGAAGAAGGGATAGGTTTGGTTTTGGATCAATGTTTCCAGTAATGGAAAACTGAGAGAGGACAGAAAATTCCTCTAGCACTGTGACCACCTTCTCTACTCACGCTAATGTGGCTGCAATGAAAATCACATTTAGCCTGTCATTATTCCCCATGTGATGCTCCCCTAGATTCCCTGCTCTGCTGCCAACATTCCAGCGAACAAAACCAGGGATTTTTTCAAACATCTCAGTTGTAATAGAGAGAACAAGCTGCCAGCAGACTGTGCTATGATGCGCTTTCTTTGGCACCAGCTCTCTTCTGCTGTATGGCGCAGGGTGCCAGCGAAGGCTGAGCTGGAGCAGAGCCAGGGGTCTGTGGTGCCCAGTTTACTGCTGCCCAGGGACTGGTGAGCAATGGGCAGCAGCCCCCGCAGGCACAGCATGCCTTGCTCACTCTGTCCCAAAGCTCTTCATCACTTGGTGGCTCTTTGAGCCAGCAAAGCAGCACAGAGGATTTGCAGATTGTGCTGTGAACAAATCATGCGGAAGCCAAGGAGGTGCCTGTTCTAATGTCTGATCACCTTTTGGGTAAAGGAGTCTCCTTCTTGTTTGGCAGGTTCAGTATATCACTGCTTGCAGTGAGCTTTTTTTTTTTAATTTAAACTGAACATACTCTTCTGTAAACTGCAGTGCTGAGCACCAGCATTTTGTTAGATCCTCTGTAGGTTCAAATCAGCCTGTACTTCCTTCACAGTTTCCCCTTGAAAGGGAGACAAGCTGAGACCAACCAACAGAACATTTTCCAGCTATTTCTATAAGCATATTTCAACTATATAACCACAAAATCCCTATAATTTTTTGTTTTGTATTTTGAAGAACATAATTTCTCATATACATTTAAATGAGTGTTGTCAACTACAGCAATGATGTAGGTTGTTATTTAGTCCCCAAATACACACATGAAGTATCCTCAAGAATATCTGCTTTGTCCAACACCTTAATCAAGAGCTGACTGAGACAAAAGCCCAATTTCATGTGGGTGAATATTCATAGGTTTACACAACTGAAATGTTTATCTCATTAATAATCTTGGGAGCACTTACAGTATTTCTTTTCTTCCAGAGGAGTAATGGGAGGTTTGCTGGGAGAGTCCCTAGATGTAAAAATTGGGAGCAACATCCAGAATTTTGTTTAGAGCATGTTCTGAACAGGCGGTAATGTTGCAGCCAGAGCCCGTGATGACACAGCACACAAGTATGGACCCAGTCTCAGTGTGGCTGTCCCCAGTGTGACTTCTCTCCGCATCCCAACATGGCCCAAGGGTGGCAGCTGGGTGCCTTCTTCTGCAGCTGGGGCTGCTCTGACACTGCCAGAGATGAAGAAAACTCTCTAAATCTTGCAACAGGCTGGTGTGATTTGTGTAATGGGCAAAGATATGGTGGTGTTTCCAGGGGTTATAAGCATGGAGAGCTTTTCAAACACAGGGACCACTCTCCAAGCAAGTGTCACTGCAACAAACGAACCGAGGAAGCATGGGGAGAAGAAAAGGAGCAGTTACCTCCATCACAAATGGTCCTATGACACCCCAATTTCCACTCACAGGGAGTAAAATGCAAGCCAGGAAAAAGAAACAGGACTCCTATTCAACCACTCAACTCTGAGCTACAGTAAGAAAAGGGAGGTGGGGGACAGACATACTTATAGTATTTTGCTTAAATGTTGATATCTCCTTGTAGTGCCTAATACATGAAGGGCTTTGGAAAGCTGGCAGAACCCTCTCCCTTTCGCTGATGTGCATCCTGGTGAAGGTAAGCCATGAACTCAGCCCAGTGCTGGGTGATGCTGGAAGATGGTGTCCTGGTTTCAGTTGGGATAGAGTTAATTTTCTTCTGAGTAGCTGGTATAGTGCTGTGCTTTGGATTTAGCATGAGAATAATGTTGATAATACACTGATGTTTTGGTTGTTGCTAAGCAACATTTATGGTAAATCAAGGACTTTCCAGCAAGGAGGTTGTTGGTGCGCAAGAAACTGGGAGGGGACACAGCCAGGAGGCCTGACCCAGGTTGATCAAAGGGATATTCCATTCCATATGGTGTCATGCTCAGTATATGAACTCGTGGAGTTGGCTGGGGGGGGCAACAATTGATGCTCAGGAACTGGCTAGGTATCAGTCAACGGGTGGTGAGAAATTGCATTGTGCATCACTTGTTTTATGCGGTCTATTATTCTTATTCTTCTTATTTTCCCTTTCTGTCCTATTTAATGGTTTTATCTTAACTTATGACGTTTACCTTTTCCTGATTCTCTCCCCCATCCCACTAGGTGGGGAGTCAGTGAGGCTGTGTGGTGTTCAGTTGCCTGCTGGGTTAAACCACAACAGAGGGGGACAAAGCAGATGTGGTGGGTGGGGGCAGATGGAGGGTATCCAGTATCCTTTCTATTGCCACGGCTCAGCCCAGGAGACATTGCAGCCCCATGGGAGGGTTGAAGTAGAGCAGGCAGAGGGAGGGAGGATGCAGTAGGACACAGTGTCCTGTGAGCATGACAGGCCCAGTGCCTCAAGCCTGCCTTTATTTTACAGGCTCAGTTATTTCAAATACCTCACCAAGGGTGTGCAGAAGCAGGATAGAGATTGTTTTAACATGTGCAGTGTGGCAAAGGCAGGTAGTAATCATAACCCCAGTGCCCCGTCCCTCTTACATCATGTGCAGCTCCCAGTAGCTCTGCAGCACAAACCCTGCAGGCACTTGGGACAGATTACTGTGTTTTTGACAGCCCAGTCATATGCCAGGAGGTCACAATGAGAAGAACACACAAATATAGCTGCACAGAATATGTTTTTTTATACATCAATATATATTGCTTGAGAAGGTTTGAAAGTTGCATAATACATGGCCCTGCAGGCAGTGAGGTGTCATTTCAGTAAACGAACAAATTAACTGGTGTCCCCATTCAGGAGTGTCTTGAAATGTCTTTCGCTACCAACTCTGTCACGCAAGGTCAGTGCATACGTGGAGGAATGAGCTCTGCTGTCATTTATTTGGTACACGCTCAGATAGCTGTGCTGGCAGACAGAGCAGAGCTGCCCTTCTGGGAAAGACAAACTCCCGAGCAGGCCCTGGGATGGAGGGAAGGTCTCCGAAAGGCTCAGCCCTCGCTCACACGCCTGCTCTGGGATGGTGAATTTTCTGGAGGCTGAGCCAACCAGATGACCTTTACATCAACACCACTTAACTACTGACCCATCAAATGTCTCTGTACTTAAATAAGGAAAGCTCTAACAGGGCTCTAATATTTGTATTTACTTTCCAGGTAAAGTTTTAAAGGCTTGCTGGCGAGAGTTGTAGAACTCACATCCCAAAGCAGCCTTGCAAGAATTACCTTTCAGCAAATGAACTGGTGCCGTATCCACTAGTTGCCGTATCCACTAGTTGCAGCATTCATTGCTTGTCAGTGCGCTGCATGTTGAATAGCAACTGCCCCTCGTGCTCTGCAGAGTGCTTGTGTTTGGTTTTGAACAAGAGATGAGAGCAGACCTTACCTTAACTATTCACGAAGAAATGTCAGCACAGATGAGGTAGTACAGTGGGAGGGATGGAGGTGGGCTTGGTATAAGTCGTTTATGGCCACGAGGCCTGAATAGCTATTCTGGTCACATCATTCTCAGCAATATTAGTTTAATAATGTAACGCAAGTCTTGTCTTTAATAGTAACCTGTAAATAAAACAAGCACTTCTTGTTGGAAACCTGCTGGCTTGGGGAAACCTGACTGGCAGCTTGCAATTTTAAGAATTGTCATGGGACTCACGTTAAATAACCTCACGGGGAAAGTCTGCCCCACTGCAAGCCCTGACAAAGTTAGTTTTCAGAAACTATCTGCCCTCACTGCTGGTGAAGGCAAGAGCCCAGCTGCCCAGGCGTTTCGTAATTTCAGAAATACCTGAAATACCTTTGCACCCAGAAGCACTGAGCAGCCTTGAATAGGTGATACTTAGCCAGCCAAAGGTGAATTTTACATTCCTTTCATGTGCAGCGCAACTGTACTAGTGACGGTATTCGTGGACTTTAAAGTGACAGGTGTATTAGGTTAAAACAAAAAATCTCTTAAAGATGGTTTTGAGTCCTTGGTTTCTCTGTGAATTCACATCTGCCTTTGCTTTCTGCAGCCGTCTTCAAGTCTGAATTGCTGGCTCAGCTTTGCTTTACAGCTTTGGCACAGTACAGATGTGATGCAGCTGCATGACACACTATTCGACTCACTCACTCCTGGGTAAGTAATTCAGACTCCCTGCAGGTAACCCCCTGTGGCTCCTCCTCTGCGTGCTGCTTCCCAGGGGCTGTGTGGGGCCGGTTCTTGCATCTGAAGTAGCCTAACGTGTAGAATTTATTTGTGCTGTTTTGCTGGGGTAATGTCAGATACTTGGACAGTCTCCTTGCCTGAATCACTGCTTACTTCATGTGGCGTGTATTTTTTTACTTGGCTTTTCTTGTCTTCAGGCTTTGATATAACCATTTGTCTTGCTAGAGTCATTGCATATGACTTCACATATGAGACTTTTTTCCATTACTATAATTTTTGCCCATGTACTAACAAGGCTTCCTTTCCAGTTCGTTTATCTCCTCTTCCATATTTTTCAGGCATTGTATTGATTCTGTGAGGTCCTAAGAGACTCATATTTTCAAGCTTTCCTTAAACTTATTGGAAAAAATCAATGTTTTGCTGGCTTCTCTTGGACTCTACTTCTGGACACAAGCTTTCTCCATAACATATAGCATGGTAGACATGGCCTGGCTTCTCATGTTGGACTTCTCCTATCATTTATAAGAAATTTCTTAGTGATTCAAGGATAGAAAAGACAAAAAGCTGTCTGGTCTTAGCTGAGCGTACAGTTGTGTGTATCAGAATTAGTTGGACAATGCCACTATCTCTCTTCTCTGTGGGAGATCGTGGCTGGATAACCAACAAGGCAATCAGAAGCAGATAGTGTTGATGCTTAGACTGGTGGTTGTACATCCTAGGTAGCAGAGAATGCCAGAATTATTTGGAGAAATCTATGTTGAAAGTGCAAAGGAGTCACGTCATTGTTTTACACGGTGCTAGAGAAAACAGGTTGGCTTGAGGGATGAAAAATACTGGAACTGGGCCAAAAACTGAGTCTGGGGACACACAAGTAGGAAGTTGGTTGTTCTCTATTAAGAGCTGTTATTTAAAATACCCACTTCTGTCTGTGATTTTCGCTGACATGGAAAATCTAAGCTGCCAGGTGTCATCTTAAACTTCCTATTCCAGTCATCATTAAGGTAAAAAACCTCTTGAACACACCAGGCTTATGTCTCAAATAGTGAGACATCTGGAAAAGGCACATGTAATTAGGAATAATGCTTTGAATTTTTGTAATACCCGTGATAATTTTATCAGAGAGGGATTTATGTGGTGATGCATTACATTAGCTTAGTGCTGTGCAAGACATATGAAAATTAGTGATGGATTAGATTTCAGAAAGCTTATAAAAAGAGTCTTGCAAGACCTTTAACCTTAAAAACATCCATATCTGAGCAATCCATTAAAACAAGTATTGAAGTAATCCTTGGCTGGTACAGTAGTAAGAAATATGCTAGTGATTAATGGGCTTTGGTTACTTTCTTAAAAGTTTAATAAGTAGCTGTACAGAAAATATCTCTGGTAACAGCAGCCACAAGACCTTGCTCTGTTGTAAGAAAAGTTGGATGTAGAGCTGTGAAAGTTGCACGTGATTTCTGCTAAGAGCACATAAATTGGCTAAGCACTTGATGCTCTTGCAAGGCTCTTTGCAGCCTCCCTGGTCTCTGCACCATAGCCCCACACAAGCACAGTTGCTACCAGTGGCCTAAGAAACCTTCTGTGAGGGAGACCATACCACCATGGTTTTGGGGGCTTTGCTTCATGTAGTCACAGCTCAGACACAGCGGTTTCACGAAGTCACTTTGGCTTTGCTTAAAGATGCACGGTGCTGGCCAAGTCCCCAGGCAGTGGTGTCTCCTGTGTGGCCCACCCAGAGGCCCCAGGTCTTGCAGTGGCAGCGCTGATGTTACACACTCACGCATGTCCCTGGCTAGGTCAGGGCTCATTTTTACCAGTACAGCGGTTTCCTCAGTGTCAAAGCAGATTATTCTGCCAAGGCAGCGATCTGACAGTCTTGTCTACCCTGTTTTATGGAGCCTGGCTGCCTAATGTCACCCAGCATAATTTTCAGGGCTGGAAATAGAAGCTTAATGGTGGAAGTGCAAATCAGATTTTCCTGTAGGACACTCAGAGCACTGGCAGCACGTGGGGCTTGCTGACTCCGCAGGGAACAAGATCACTGTGAAAAGACTCATCACCACCGACGGGTGCTGGAATATATATGTCTGCACAGAAAAACATTGCCAATGGTCTGCATTCTGAGCTGCTAGAGAGAGGTTTAGTGCTGCAGAAAAGGAATTTCTCTTGTGATGCAAAGAAAATTCAGTTCCGCTGTGAACTCGCCCTGTTCTTGGTGCCTCCTTTTGCTGCTGTTGTTAAATGCCAGGTATGAAGGAAGGCAGGCTGGCAGCAGCATTTTTTATCAGCAGCAATGGATGCACAGTGGGGAGCTGCAGTCTGCCGAGGGTCACAGGCAGGGCTGTGGCCAGGCCACCGTGGGTGTCCCTGGCCTCACCAGGCGGGTCTTGCTGCCACCCCACGCTGAGGGGCTCCTGCAGGAACCTATGGTGTGAAAACTGATCTGACAGTGTCACTGGCCTCCCTTAAAGGGAGGACAAGGGCAAGGTGGTGGCTGTTCCCGTTGAGGCCACATCATCCAGCTGAGCTGTACCCATAGCAGAGAAGAGCTGGTACGTCTGTCTCCCCCTTTGCAGCAGGGCACAAAGCAGAGATGTGCTGCTCCAGGCTGTGTGTCTGCGCAGCTCCCGCAGAACCAACATTCCCTGTGCAGTACCAGCCTGCCAGAGATCATGGCCATGCAAGAGCTAGAGTATATCCTTTGTTAGATAAGCTAGAAATTCATCTCTTTACAGTTTTTCTGGTAGAACAATCTTCCATTTAACAAGGTAGAACAATTATTTCTGTTCCTATATGTGCCTTTGATTTGATGTGTGCTTGGATGTACACTGTACACTTGACATGTTTTTTTCTGTTCTTTTTAAAAATAATTCTCCATCTCATGCACCCACTTCTGACAAATTACCTTAGTTTAAATAGGGATGTGTTGCTAATTCTAGTCACTGCCTATTCAGCGCAACACATTGTTTGATGGTATTTTCCATCAGTAGTCACAAGAGTTATTTGTTTTATCATTGCATAAACTGAATTAGCTCTGCTGACCAAAAAAGGCCATTGCCCTTGGCTACTGGAACAAATGAGGAGACCATCGGTGTGCATCACACAGCAACTCTGAGAGCTTGCTTTGCCTCCCACCTTTCTCTTCCAGATGTCAGGTGTTAGTGAAATGTGCTAGGGTTTTGGAGAAGTAATCACATCAATTTAAACAGAGAACAAGCTGTCGTAATTCACTGTACTAATGAAAATTATGATGACAACATAACAGAAAGCCTTGCCAACATAATCATGTCACACCACCGTAACACAAAGTTATTTAAAGACTAATGTTCTTAGTAGCATAGTAGCTTAGGAACAATTTCTGAAGGTGATTAAACACCAAAGCAAAGTGGAGTGTTTAGTTGTTTTCTGGTGAGCATGCATTCTTCTAAGCACCAGCATTATTCCTACTGTAGTAGAAAAAACAAGTTCAACAAAGCATGACAGAAGAAAAGGTGGGGAAAAACCACTTTTGGCCAGAGAGATGCTGGGGATTCAGTGTTGATGCCATGCAGCATTTCACTAGGGAACATATAAATAGGGATGCATACTCAGTTTACTACCACTGAATTTTCTCACTGTGGATCATAAAGTTAAATTAATTGGAGAAAAAATGTTAAGAGAAACCTTCTGAGGAAGGAGACATGATTCAGACTTTCTGTGGTATGTTAGCTTAGTACCTGTGCACAGGGAAAAGGAAAGAAGTTGTGTGTCTCCTCCATCCCCAGCATACAGTTGTCACCATGTGCAATAAATGCATTTACTTCATCATCTTTTGGGGAAAGCGTGTGGAGGAAAGAATCCACAAAGGTTTATCAGGGTGAAAAGGAGCATGAATTCAACTTAGTTTTAGAGAGCTGTAAGAACCAGTTTGTGTGATTTGATCTACTTCAAACTCTATACCCAGCGGTGACTCATAAAACAGAATATCAAACTATAGTATATTCAAGGAGTAGATACAATATTAAAAAGTTGAAGGAAAGCCAAAACGAATGTGAAAGTGGGCAGTCAAAAGAAAAAAGAACAAACAGGGAGGCTAGTAGGAGGATAGAGGGGGAACAAAGGTAATTTGAGGCAAGAAGGTGAACTGTGATGGTGACAATACAATGGATTCCACAGAAATCTTCTCATATTTCATTATATAATATTTACTACCTTATTTGGTGGTATTGTTTCTCAATAGAAATGTGAAAAAGTGTTTTGAAGGGAGAATGGGAGCCTCAGGCAAACAAAGGGACAAATCCGTTCAGATCAGTTCCTCCTTGGCTTGTGGACAAGGCCAAGAGAATAATACTCGGAAAATGTGGTAATGCACAACTTGAGCTTGCCACTTAACTAAACATCCAATTCCTATGTTTCTGTGATGTACAGAAATGCAATTCAAGGCACTGGTAATACTTTTTCCAGAGGCCTGTGGTCTTGCAGACAACCTCTGACAGGACAGTGCCAGGAGCCCTGCAAGCACCTGTTTGGGTTTGCGCAAGTTCTTTACTTGGTGTTTTCCTGGGATGAGCTTGCATGGGCTGGGAATGGGGACACAAGCAGCCACAGCCATAATGACCTCAAAGGAGAAGATGATGAGTTAAGACTGAAAACAAAAACCATGGAAATCCACAAAGTTCAGCCTGGGCTGCTGATGAGGGAAGGCTGTATATATCTTCACAGCTCTCAGTATCCTGCTTATTTGACTTTAGAGGCTGCCATTCTCATCTCACACGTACTCAGAGCTGCTCACAGCCAGCCCATGTGTGCTGCGAAGATTTCTAGTCTGATTTCTGAAGGAAATTAAGCATTTTCAGTCAGCCTATCTTTTTTTTTTTTTCCCTTGCCTGTCCCTGACCATCCTCTAATGAAGTGTGACAGAATGCGTTTCCATAATTCAGATTTCACTGGACTATGGGACTACTTGGCTCTACAGCAAGGAAAACCTGCAAGCATCAAAGACACAGCTAGCTTGCTTAGGAAAATAACTGCAGATAGCTCAACCTCTCCAGCTCTGCAGATATTTCTGCAGATCCCTCACACAAAGATGCTCCAACCATCACTGTACAGCCACAAGCTTTGTTACTGCTTCCTATACCCAGGCAACTTGTGTGTATCAGCTCAGTAAGAGGGATTTCTATATCACAGAATCACAGAATCACAGAATGTTAGGGATTGGAAGGGACCTCAAAAGATCATCTAGTCCAATCCCCCTGCCAAAGCAGGACACCTAGGTGAGGTTACACAGGAAGGCATCCAGGCGGGTTTTGAATGTCTCCAGAGAAGGAGACTCCACGACCTCTCTGGACAGCCTGTTCCAGTGTTCCGTCACCCTCACTGAGAAGAAGTTTCTTCTCAAATTTAAGCGGAACCTCTTGTGTTCCAGCTTGAACCCATTACCCCTTGTCCTATCATCGTTTGCCACTGAGAAGAGCCTGGCTCCATCCTCGTGACACTCACCCTTTACATATTTATAAACACTAATAAGGTCAATATTACCTAGAGTAACGAGAATAGCTGCTATTGTTGTTAAACATAAGCCAGATCCGCACAGAGCCAGCACAAGTTTCTCTGCTCTGTATTCTCCAGTACATCCAGGCCCAGGGCAACAACAGTCGCTCTTCTTGGACTATTTCTTGGTCCGAGATATTTTGCCACATGGGAGAAATACATACAAAGGCAGCTTCAGTGGCTTCATACCTGCTCAGCTATGTGCCCTTCAAGCAGCTTGTGGATACTGGAGGGCTGGCTATACTCATATGATAAGCTAAGTGCCTGTATTTATAAGGCATGAGAGCTCTTATTATTGCACAACATACTGAAGTGCTTACTATATATTTCTCTCTATTGATCTAGAATCACTGTATTTCCTTTCTCGGGATTTTAAGCCTCTCACTCAGTTGAGGCGAAAAGAATATATCTTTCCTGTGCAAAAAGGCATTATATTGTCAGTAAAGCTGTTCTGCTCATGCTAGAGTCTCCAAGAAATGCCTGTGTGTGCCTGGAGTCAGCAGTCAGGAGGCTGGTAAAGAAGCAGTGACCACATGTAGCTGTGCTGCATTTTCTCCGAGTGTTGGTGAGCTCCAGCTTCTTGCCTAAAGTGCCACCTGTCTGATCTGAGACCCATCAGCCCTAGGGAAAAACTCCCTTACCTGTACAGAAATTTTTTGGAAGAACAGCTAGTTAAGTATCAGTGCATGCACTGTCTGAATTGCTGAACTCTCTTACATGCTGGGAATCTCCCCTTCAGTAAAATCCTAAGATTTAACCAAGAAAGAGCTAAAGGGTGTTTTTTGATTTTAAAGAGGACAAGAGGGAAATGCAAATTGGAGAAATCTTTCAGAAGAACACTGGATATATGATGGTGCTCTTCAAGGCTTATCTTGCATCTTAAATGTAGCTTGCAAGGTTAACAAAATCCACAGACAGCCACATTGGGAGTGCTGAATCATTACATTTTACACAGTCCTTTGCATTATGAAACCTGGATGGTTCCCAAGAGTGAGCTATCTGGAAATAAAAATGTGTCTGATCAATAAAATGAAATGGCTTGAAGAAATCTGAGTTTAGCGCTCTGTAAGTCCTAATTGGCTTTGCAAGTATCAGAGGTGACCTTGCCCTTCACAGCTTAGCTATTATAGCAGTGTGCAGGGTCATTACAAGACAACAAAAGCACAGTGGTGATCCTGGTGCTCTTGACAGCCCAGAAGACACTGGCCATGGGAGAAATCGGCAGTGAGAAGGGCCAGTGAGAACAGCAAAGTGTTCAAGTGGCACCTGACAAACTGAGGTTTTTGTGCCCCGCTTGGGTTAGGAAGCCATAACATTAACTTTCTCTCTATCAGACATCGACTCATATCTATTTGTAGCCCTACATGCCAACTGCTTACTTATTTTTTTTTTTCAAAGGTACGAGCTATAGACACACAAATCGCTATCGTGGGTGAGCTAATAAAAAGGCAAGTACAAGTATTCAAGCAGCACGAGCTATCTAAATAGGGAAGTTAAACAAAATCCATTCCATCTGGCTTTCAACTCTCAGCCCCATGATCTAAAAATCAATTGATCCTACTTACAGAATGCTAAAACGTCCAGAGGAAATGTTCCTCTCTTCTCAGTAGCACGTGTGGATGGAATAAACTCCAGAGGTTTTTACTGTGGTTAGCCAACAGAGACAGCCCAGCAGAGCCCAGCCACCTCCTTCCACAAGTGCTCTGGTCCCCTCCAGCACACTGACCTGCCCTTTCATCAGTGGCTTTTATTCCATTTGACAATACAGGGGCCGTAGCTATGAGATTTGCTGAGTCTTGGGGGCATGGAATTGTCAGCAGAAGGATGGAGATCTCTTTTATTTGAAGTCTTCTCCCTGCCTCCTCATCCCCTCCCCCTCCCATTCACTTTTCTATAGCTCTAGCCATAAATCTGACAACCTCCAATGGCAAAAGTTGTAACTAGAGACAAACAGCAGTGCCTGGGCTGATATGCTACTGTATAATCTTACGATGGCATGGTAAACAACTAGTGTCATTTTCTTGCACTTATTACTTTATCAGGATAGACATTAGAGAATATATCACATTTCTTCATGTTTTTCGCTTACTATTAAACTCCTGGCTGCTTCAATGAGCCCTCTGTACACAGCTTGACTGCAGACTGGTGATCTGTAACTTTCTGCAGTATGATATTATAATTTCTCAAGTCCTGTTCAACTCCATCTGTAACTTTTCATGGGCAAAGATGGATGCCATGAACAAAATTCAGGCACAGGCAAAATTTATCTCAATTTATCCTGGACAGAAAAAGTAACTGAGGGTGCCTTGCTGAAAAGCAAAATATACTGCTCAAATGAATTTACAAGAAGTAGTAAAATATAGCAGGAAGAGACCATTTACTGTAGGGGAATAATGCAATATATGATGTCAGTAATTCACTTTAAAATTATGCTATTAAGGAAGTGTGAAGGTGATTATAACATTTTTTAGGCATTAAAGTTATATTTAAAAGACAGTTGGTGTGTGACATACACTCATATAAAAGTGCCATTTTTAATATCTTCTGGAAAAACTACATATGTTTTATGCCACTTCCAGGACCAACAGCTTGCGCAGCAATAGCAGAGGACCAAGGCAGACCCATGGCTGTCATGAAGATAAAGTCCACTATCCTCAGGACCAGGTTATAAACAATGAAAAGCAAAATGTCTTACCTAGGAGGAAGTGCCGAGGCCATACCAGGAATCAAATCAGTTCTTCCGGTATTAGTCCCCAGCCCAACGCACAGACTTCATTCCAGTCTTGCAGAAACCGAACAAGAAACACCTGCACAGACATCACAAGCCAGTGCTGTTTAGCCAGCAGCATCATATTACAAAACCATATTATTTTATCATAGATTTAAAATGGAATAAGTTTTCATAATGATACATCCATAGATCTTCTGTAGACATTAGCTCTTTGCAACTTTGGGCTGGTTTTGAAGGACTCACTTGGGCTGGCTTTTGGCTCCTCAACCCAGAACCACAGTCCAGCTCACTCTTTGCTCCGTTTGCCCTGAGCACCCCCTAGTCCTGGACATACCCAAATAGGCCACCTGGACCCCTATTCTCCACATTTCTCCCACAGATTTCTGTCTTCTTTTTTTGAACATATGCACTGGGAATTATACAGAATATTCTTGCACAACAGCAGTAACACTTCTCAGTCACTACAGCGAGCACATTACCTGCCACAGTGGATAAGCCACCTCTGAACCCCTGCGATTTCACCAGAAATTCTGATACCTGGTACTGTCTGTGGAGCTGCAGCTCCCAGAGGCAGGTGATTACAAGGGGATCTCAGAGTCTTCTTTGCTTCCCTGAAAGGCTCAGAGTAAAGCCTGAATATGTGCACTCTGAAGACTTAAATCCTAGAAGGTAAAAAAACCCACACCAGCTATATTACTTTCTAAATCTCATGATTTGTAAGTCAATATCACGATTCCAGGGCATTTGGGCTTGCCAAGCAGTCTTGGAGCAGAACCCTGCCCCACACCAAACCTCAGACAGGGAGATTTTCCAACATGGGCTTGGTCCTTCTGTTTCTTCGCAAGCGAATCCTGATGTGTTTCTGTGACCTGGTAATTGCAGGATTAGGTTTTTCAGTAGCTGTTCTCTAAAGCAACAATCCCTTAGTGCAGGGCAGTTTAAGACTGTCTGCGTGATGCTGCAGGAACAGCCTGTGATCTCTGTTGCAATGGATGCAGAGTTCAGTGCCAGAAAAGTCATTGGAAAGAAGCAACCTCAGCTCCTTCAGGTTGTTCTTGTTCCATGGTCTAACCTCCAGGAAGATGCCTTAAGGAATGAAATACCCCAAAATGTAGATAAGCTGGAGGCAACGCTCATCCCACTTACTGTTTTTCATCCTATTGCTCCAACACGTACACATGCCTGTATTCTAAATAGCTCTTTTAAGTGATACCCAGGCTAATTATAGTTAATTCTGAATGGGGTTTTCCAAGCCACAGCTGAATTGCAGCAGTGCAGCCTGAGGGACACACAGCACGAGCCTCCTGCTCCGCTTAAGCTCTAGCTCTTGTGAATATTTTACAACAGAGAAGGCTGAGCAGCACGACCTGTCTGACACAGCCCCGTGCTTTGCTATAGCACAAATGCACTCTAGCAATACCAAAATCAGCAATGTCCCTGGTAAAAAAACAACCAAACAAAACCAGACTGTATCTCCATGACTGAGGAGGGCAGTGGGGACGCACCATCTCTGCTCCACAGGGCATCTTGTCCCATGGGCAGCATTGTGCCCAGCGGGATCAGATTAGCTAAGAAAGGCATGAGGAGTGGGAAAGGAGATCTTTAACCAAAACCCACCTGAATCGCTTGATGAAATGACCGCTGGCTCAACGGTTCCTTTCTTTAAAACAGTAGCTCCTTTCCCATCAATAAGAGGTTGTACTCCAGCTGTGGAAGGCAGAGAGGACCTTTACTCTCCAGGTGAGGCACTCCTGTTGATCGCAGTTTCTATAAGCACATTATAAATATTACTTTTACAATTAAATGATCTGCATCAAAGCAGAAGCATCTTTATTAGCTTACTTAGAAAAGCCCATAATTACCAGGGTTTAATTTATTAACAAGATGGGCAATTTAAACACTATCTTTGGAGATAATGAAATTGTGCTAACTCTGAGACTCAGAAAGAGGATATGAATACCATGGAACCTGTTACCAACAAAAGCCATAATACTGCAGAGAGGTAGTTTGCTCACCTGTTGAAAACACCCAGCTCATTCTCTTTCTTTCTATGGAAACACGACAAATATTGCCCAGGCTGCATGTGATGCTGACAGAGGAAAAAAGGCCAGTTTGTTGCTTGCAACGGTGGTTTCCTTTGGTTGCCGCTGTAGCTGTAGACACGTCTGTGGCTCTGACATCTCAGAGTGCCCTGAGAGAAGCCAGGCAGGATGCATTTGCTGAAAATTCCAGACCATGTCGAAGATAATTGCTCTCTCCAAGCACTTTCCAGGAGAATGTTCACTTCTACAGAGGCCTATTAGAGAAACGGTGAATAAAGAAAAATGTGTTGCCCCATAAAACATCCAAACACGAGGCATGAGGAAAGTCTTATTTTATGGTGACAGAAATATTTCTGCCTCTTAGATCAGGAGCAGAAATGTTGCCCTGTAATTATTCCTGATCCGGAGCGCTAGACAGCAGATACATGCAAACCAGGCTTCATGCCATTAGACACTTTAATGAGGAGGTCAGTGTATTCTGCACTGAGGGATTTCGGGTTTGTACGTTAACTGGAGTGGCATGTGTTAGAACGACACGTGAATTAATGACATTATTTTGTAACCCGCCTCATTATCACACGCAGCTTGATGCCTCAGACAGCCACTAATTCTCTTAACCAGTTTCTATTGCTGGAAATAAAAATGCTTTGCTTCAGCTGTGATCTCTTAGAAGAATGCTGTTGTTGTTATTGTTTGTTTTTTTTAATGTAAAAAGCTCTTTTCAAAGAAGGGTTCCATGACTGCATGATGCAACTCCCCAGAGTCCAAGTCTCAGATACAAAAATATTCATGTTGAGTCTGATAGATGAACAATGAGCAAATTACATGCTTGAGTCCCCTGCTTTGCCTTTCTTTTTATCTCTAACATTAGATTGCTATAATTGTTTTTCAGCTCCTTGTGTGCATATTACCAATGTGTACGTTGCTATAGAAATATAAAATTCAACATATTGTCCCTTAGATTTTAAAAGAAATGTGCCCCTCCTTTTATTTCTGTCCTATTCTTTGACACGAAAGTAAGAAACCATTGTCTGACAAATATTAAAGCCTCAGATATTATTCCAGCCTTTTTCCTTAAGAGGTTGTACCACAGGACTGGCTTTTCTGAGCCTTACAGCTGAAAAGGGAAACTGAGGCATTATACTGCTTATATAGAAAACAAGCAAAAATGCATTTTTTTTGTTCTGTATATCTGTACATTTTCAAGGGGTTTAATGACTTAGAAGCATAAAGAAAAGTTATAAGGAAACAAGACCATTTTCCTAAACACAGACATCCAGCAGTGAAAACCATTCTTTCTCCTGCCAAGAGAAATCACTATTTGCAAAGTTGGCTGCTCGGGGCAACATCTCTGACCTGTCTTCAGTTTCCTCCTTCCATACTTGCACATGATGACTTTCTAGGCAAAGAATAGCAAGTGTCTGTGGATCTGCTGTGGGGTAATTAAAGCTCGCTTACAAACTGGGGCGAGGGAAGGATTTTTACTCCTCCTTTATGCTTTGAGCTGGGACTGGGACCACTTGGAAGATGCCAAAAAAAGTATCACCTCCCCATGTTTCATCCTACCAGCCCCTCAGAGCTGTGCAGAGAGGAAACTTGCACTTGAGATGGAGGCACAATGTCTTCATCTTGCCCTAACTGATTGGAAAAGATAGGAGAGGGGAAGAGCAGGGCTGGGGGTGGCAAAAGCTTCTGCTCAGCAGTGAGTGATGCTTTTCCTGCTCCTGGGAAAAATAAAGAGAATCAATTAGCTCTGAATACAAGTGAAAGTAATGTGACTTATCAGGAACTAAAATTGTTTTAGTGATGGGAATGGAAATGAATTCATTATGACTGACAATAATGCTAATAAATATCCATTTCCAGAGATGGTGAGGAGTGGAAAGGACCGTAATCACAGCAGAATGCTCTACACTTTTGCCTTCCAATGAGATGAAAACAGAGCTGCTTGCTTGCTAAGACTTGCTAAAGTGGAGCAAAAAACGGGACCAGGAGGATGGACCTCGACATTACCCCATGTCGGGGCAGTGTTGAGGTACCAGTGATGGGGCCTGGGCTCCCCCAGCCTCCCTCTGCTCCCCGGTCTGCTCAGAGCCAGGCTTACTCCCAAGGGGAGCCGAGGAGAGATCTCCTGCCTAGTGGGAGGGAAAGCCTTTTTTGGAAGGTATTTTTGGAAGCCCCTTCTGGCAGCCTCTCCATGCAGGTGCTATGCTTAATTATAGCCTCCATCAGCTGGCAAATCTACTGCCTTCACAGCTAATTCTCCATCCCTGCTGCGCCACTAGTAATCATCTCAGCACAAAGCCCTGCTCCGAAACCACCACTTCTCAGTTATATCTCAGAAGCATCATTTCCTTTGCACACACCTCTTTCTACTTTCTGTCTCTTCTACTACTCAGCTGCTTATCAAGCGGAAGAATAATCACATTACACATTGGGAGTGGGTAGGAGTTGATTTACATGTCTTTTCTTGCCCTGAGACCACTAGGATGGAGAATGGAGGACGAGGATTCAACCACTTGTGATATCTTTAGGCTAAAATGTCACAGACAAACAGGACCCCACTCAAAACTGGTCAAAGGACAGCCTTTTACTGGTCAAAGGACAGCCTTTTGCAGGACTTTCAGAAAACTTTGCTCCCAGCGAGTTGTTCCAGACATCTTCCCCCACAATGATCCGTTGCTCTGAGCTAATCTGTCATGTTAATTTAATGCAGCAGAATATGAATAGATTGCGCTTGACTCTCGCTAAAAAACAAGTATTTACTGGTGACTCTTTTCATGGAGGAAAGCCTTTTAGGTGCACTTATACGTCTCCTCCTCCCCATCCAGACTGGCCAGCAGTTTCCTTGCAGATGACTCAGTGTGCAGTGGTGTGACTGTCTCCAGGAGTGTGGCTGTAATCCATTATGTGGTGACACCACAGGTTTTGCTGCCTCTCACTGCAGAAGAGCTATTTGTGTTTTTCTCAGGCCCTTGTGAGGCACAGCCTGGCACACTTCACAGGGTGACTTATCTAACTGGACTGGAGCAAGTCAGAGTTCTGCTCTGGCTCCTTAGCGGAGGAGCTACCTTTTCCACCCACCCTATCAGGAACCCAGCTGTACCGGCAAACCTGCCTACCAGGTTGCCCAGTAAAACAGTGTTATCTCACTACCAGAAGTAGCATAATGTATGCCACCACCCCTGCTGACTCCTTTAAGGATACGGAGTTGGAGATGGCCAGCATTGAAGTAATTAGAAACTGCCCTCTGCACAGAGCTACACTGGTATTTGGGAAGCATTGCTCCTCTCGAATAAGCTGAGTAACAGCGTCTTTCATCCAGATGTGTGTCCATGCCTGAAATGCCTTTTTTTCTATATTTTTTTCTTCCACCTGCACCAAAGCCCATACTCCAGCTTGGTGGCTTTCTCTCCTTGGGTTTTCTCTCTAGTGCAGTTTCCTGATAAACACACACTGAAGAGATCAGGTCTGCCCGTGTACTTTGAAGCCCTTCAGAAGACAGATTTCTCACCTTTTTTGAAGCAGCAATTACTTGTAGAGACACTAATTGGTGTGCTGCTATCTCCACGAGAGCAGAGATAAACTCAAGGAGAGCAGTATTGTTACATGATGTAAAGGGCAGGGCTGTTAACAATAATTAAAGCACAAGCAAATACATAAAAATGCACCGAACATTCTGACTTTGGTGTATTAGCCAAGTGAAGCAAAGCAAACCTTGAAGACCAAACCTCCCATTTTCCTCCAAATCAAGGGTCAAAATTCTGCTGCTGCAACTAACTGCAACGCCACCAAAGCTGGAACACTTGTCACCTGGTTCTAATTTAACCTTCATTAGCTGATCTGACTCCCAACCTCCCCAAACATGTAAAATCTCACCCCAGTCAAGTGCTGGAGGCTGGGAAGCCACATTTCTCCCCTGTGCTCTGCAAAACAGCTTGGAGAATTTACCTTGAAAATGAAGCCTTAGAGCCAGTCCTGTCTGGCACATGCCACAAGTCGGAGCCTGAAGAGATTTCCCTTGGCTCTGGGTGACCTCAAAATAGGAGGGGATGCAACCTTGCCCTCCAGACACTTCCAGAGTACACCTGCCCAGCACAAGGGGCTGCGAGGCACCCACCACCCACAAAGACGATGCCGTAATCCAGATCTGTCGCCTCAAATAAGCCCACCACCAAGAGGGGAACAGACCTTCTCAGGGACTCCATGGGTGCAAAGGAGCATCAGGAAAACATTTTCCCTTCTGTTACAACTCATTTCTCAACATCATTTCTGCCTAAAGAAGCTTTTGCCATGCTGTATCACTGTGCCTAAACACATTGTTTTAAATGCAAACGGGGAAAAGCAGGAAAGTGAAATACGCACTTGGGTGGATATTTTCAGAGCTTCAGCAATTGCCGAGCTGGAGGGAGCCGCTGTGATTATCCCTCCTGACACGATGCCCTGGCTGTCCGCAGTGCCGCCCCACTTTAATTCTTGCTGCCAGTCCAGTCACTGTGGGAGCCAGAGCAGAAACTTTAGAGAGATAAGTCTGGTTGTATTTGGGAAAATTTCCTGTAATAACAACTTGACCACAACTCTTCTGCAAATTGTTCTCAGAGTTAATTTTCCTCACTCCAGAAAAGCATAGTTTGTTTTTTCTGTTGTTTGTTTTTCTCCCAGTTTGAAGTAGCTTCAGTTTTCACTGAATCTTCTTGTACTTGGTCCACTACACTACAGAACCTGCTGTTACCAAATCACCCTCCATCATGAAGGCAAGTAAAGATGGCCTTGGCAGTGTAGTCCTGCCAGAATTAATTGCACCCAGGCAAATAACTCATTTTCAGTTCTTAGAAACATATCTTTCCTTTTTCCCTATCAGGAGAAGGTCAAATACAGATTCCTCCTGTGCCAAATACATTTTTTGAGTGAGCAGATTGTCATCTGTAATTACAAAATATTTCAAGGACGTTTTAGCAGTGACAGCCTGAGACCTCCGTGTGTCAGTCAGAGTGAAGTCCCTTGTGATAGCTCAGCTTTCCTCCCCGCAGATTACAGGATGGAGCATGAGGACCCCATCACCCTGCTCCTCTGTGGGACACGGTGGCCTGCAGCAGTGGTCAGTGTCCACTTTCTGGGCCATCTCCCATCACATGTGTCCACAACAGCCGCGGTCACTTGTTTCTGCACTGTCAGACAGTATCCTACAATCTCTGGGAAGATCTGCCTGCTCATCCTTGCTGTTTTCAAGATAAACAGATTATAGTCTAAGAGGCTGATCACAGGCAGCAGTGATTTCTTTACCTCAATATAAGCTTTATGCTTAGCTTTATGCACTTACAACAGGGAAGGCATCAGCTACAGTTTGGAAAAATATTCTGTATTAATTGCCATAGAAAAATTAGGAAAATATTTATACAGATTTAGTGAGATGCTTATGAAAACTCTCTCAAAGCATTACCAAAATACCTGGCATCTAGTTTTTATTAGTAGTATCTAGTTTCTGCTATATAAAAAATATCCTAGAACCTGAGTAATAAATTTTTTTCTAGAACCTTTAATAAAAAGTATCATTAATATTGCTGAGTATTTAATCAGTGAAAAGTTAACTCTTCCTGAGAAGCCGCCAAGCGAGTAAAAACAAAGGTAGAAATAAGAAGCAGCTGCATTTGCTGGTGAGTTGTCTCAGGGTAACCTGAGATAAATGCAAATCTTGCACAGATGAAACTGTCATCTAAAAATGATGGCTCCTGATGCAGCTCAGCAACTACCTGTGCCTCTCTTCTGCCGCATGGGCAGCACACGTGGGCAAGTTTCTGCTCTCCTCCACCTGCCTTGCATCAATCCCAGGCAAGCATGGGGAAACCATTAATAAAATATCAGGTGAGATAACTGCCTGCCTAATGCTACATATTAAGGAAAGCTAATAAGCAGTACTTGAACTCTCCTTACTTCTGACTTAAACTGAGATTTTCTAGCTCATGCATGAACAGATAATTACCTCTCACTATTTCTTATTCTTCCTCTGCATTATAAGCATATTTAAAGGGCACTTAGAAAAAGTAGTCACAAGCTAAATTGTAATATGAAAAGAAAATGTTCAGTAGGCTGTATGGGAAAGTGATGTAGCAGGTATTACACACCAGAGAAAACATGGCCTTTTCCTCCCAAGAGATTTGCCCTTGGGCTTCCGTGCTTGCCTGTGTTTAGAGTTTCACAGCTTTTCTCTGTTGCTGTGGCAGGAACGGTGCCATAGGCAAGGTGAGGTTATTGCATGTGATGCAGGGGAGCTGCCACCTCCCCACCCGTGTGCAGGAGGATGCAGCCCCCCCACTAGTGACCCGGCACCTCCCCAGGACTCGGGGCTGAGCTGCCCCAGCCCCAGTGAGCAACCTCTGCCTTTTCCCCAACATCTGCTTCAGAGCATCTCCCTGGCAGGAGGAAAACGTCTGATCTCTTATTCCTCAGCTCAGAATTTCTCAGTCTCAGCAGATAATGAAACACCACAAACCAGTCTGCAGAACAGCTGAGGAAAAGAAAATACAAACCCGAACCAATATGTCCCACTCAGGCATCGAAAAAAGGGCAATGTAGAGGCAGCTGCAGGCCCTGGAGACCAGCACAACTTTGGTTTGGTTATAAAGCCACCTATTTATCCTTATAACGTTAGAAACAACGAGCTAAATGTAAATCCTGGAAGATGGAAGAAGCTAAACAGGTAGATGGGAGCTGTCAGGTCACTGGAAAACTGTCACATAAATAAATATGTATTATCTCCCCAAGAAGGGCCAAAGCTAGTGTGAAACACCCCAACTAGTGTGAAACTGGCTTTAATAATTAAGCTTGCAAAAAAGTGAAGATTAAAAATTTATTCCGAACTAAATGAAGCTATTAGCAGAACAGTTTTCCCCCATTATACATTTATGATATATAATACACTAATACAGATGCCTTCTTTAGAGAACAATAAAACCCATTGCTCAGCCTCCATGAGCTCTTGAGCTGCTCTGTCTCTGACACCTTTGCTGCTCACTGCCTGGACTCTAACACTTGAGGATCCATGAAAACACTTCATTTTGATAAGTCTTTAAAATATAACAACCTCACATTTCATGATGAAAACTAATTTCGACTCCCTAAGTGGAACACTGTGAGTAAATGTTGGAAAGGGATGTTTCAGGGACTTCAATTTATTTTTTTTTTCCCTTTTTCATAGAATTTCCAAAGCATAAAATTCCTTGAAAACATGTGTTTATATATAAAAATTATGGAATAATTAGCATAATCTGGGGTTATGCTAAAAAAAATGCAGTAAAAAAACCTGTCAATCATTCTTCTTAAAGGAACCTAGAAAGAACTGAGCATCTGCATTGCTGAGGAGACAATAGCGAGTTATAATAACAAGTCAACAAAAGAGAAAACAGGATTATTCATGTTCTAATAAATCCAGATGCCCTATGATGTGCTTAATTAGCGATAGCAGGATTCTGCTGCTCAGCAAGGGCTGTATCAGAGCTGTGGAGCTCCAGTCCTCCTGTGGACACCCAGGGCTTGGCTTCTTCATGCCCAGCAGAGCCCAATATCCCTTGCAGCACAGTGCTTGTCCCTCTTCGCTCGCCAGGTCACAGCTCACTGGGTGACTCCTGGTCTCTGTATACCTCTAACTTACCAAGTCACAGCCATCATGGTAGCATCAGGCCCACATTTAAGGTCTTTGGTAGAATTGCTGAGTAACAACCAGAACAAAAAGGAGTGCCCAGGTTTTAAATGGCATAAGAGATTGAATTTCTGGGCTGTCAATGGCTTGTTGCACCCCCTCACACCTCCAGTCCCTCTGCAGCCCTCAGTATTTTGACTGTGATGTTGTAGCCATCTGGACCAGGTAGATTTTTGTATTTCTTCCTTTTCTGACAAGCTCTAACAACTGCACTCCCGGTGTTAGTTAACACTGCAGATAGTTCTACTAAAGACAGAAGTAGCTTTAAGTTTTAAAATGTTAAAACAATGAAACGTAGTTTTTAATCTTTCCCCTGGTTAAGGTGCTTGCCAGTACATATAAATTCAGGACAGATTTGCTTCCCTATAAAAGTTTGATGGTGTTCTCGGCTGGAAGGCTGACAAGACATTGAATTCCAAATTCAGGAGATGTTCAATTCTGTGATGTGTTTATGATTAAATTTATTTCCCTTGAATGCAACCGAGTGTCTCCCTGGCTTGTTGTGCAAGGTGGCTGCATGTTGAGGATTATGCCTGTGGAATCAAATAGATTGATTACATGATTTAGAACCTATCAGGAAAGATTAATTGAATTAAATATAACTTACGCAATTTGGCTTAATCCTCTGAAGAGTGCCTGACTAACTTAACACTTTTGCTTTGTTCTAGAAACCTTATTACAAGAGAGAGGAGTGATTGTTTTATACACTTAATTAGGAGCTTTAAATGTTCAATAAATTACTACTATTTTGGAAGGAAAATCTGAAATATTGTCTTGTCCCTTGTTTTGCCTAGTTCACTATTTTTTTTTTTTTACTTCTTTATAAATCAGCAGGGTGGCTGCAGACCTTGTGGTGGGGCTTCCAGGACCCCACAATTTAAATGACCAGATTTTGGCATCACATGCAGGCAAAAAAAAGCAAAATAAATCAGCTTTGCATTTCTGGGAATTTTGTGCTGCTCTGCATAGTGAATCCCGTAGATCTGCCTTAATGATAAGAGACAGCAGTGAGCCCTGCCCTGAACTCAGGGAGCACAAACGCAGGTAAAGCATCACTCCCAGCAGGTGTCCCCATGTGGGTGCAGTACTTGGTCCATGGATGGAGCCGGAGGAGCTCCGAAGCCCACTAAGCACAATTCAGCTCCTGCACCCTGCCAGCAGCAATTGGGATTTTTCTCACTTCTTTGAACACTGATGGATGTTTTGGGTAAAAGATGCAGGCTGTCCCTGCTCTGGGAAAGAGGAGCCTGGCAAGGCCTGGAGGTTTGAACAATGCCAAATGATCCCCCATGGGGTTGGTGCTGAGCTGTTCATACAATACTCATACACGTGACACTGCCATTTCCCACATTAAAATTGTGTCTTCAAGCTCAAAATAGCATGTTAATAAATGTGACTTACAACAGTGCAAAGGTTTTCTCTCAATAAGACATAAGGGGCTCACCCTGCAACATGTGTCATCTGTCAGTTCTGGCAGAGCTTTTCCAAAGAATCTCAATATATTTTTTTGGACAACAGGGTGACTCACAGCAGACTTGTAGCTGCATCCTGCCTTTACACACCAGGTTCACTTTGACTCCCACTGACCAGAAAGCTGGGGTAATGGCCTGGTGAAGGTAAGAGGTCCTCAGGCCACCAGTCCGCACCTACCAGGGTCCCCTGGCAGAGGCTCTGAAGGACTGGCAAAACGTCACACACTACATAGCTTAGGTGCTCTGTCACATCACCTGCCTGCAGAGCAGAGAGCAAAACATATATAACATACATAACATTTTCAGGGCAAAACCTCAAGACGTATATTCAGATGTAGCAGCAGGGACAGGTTTGTATGCAGAAACTCACTCTTTGGCTTGGATTCGGGCCAGGCAACAATAGCTAACATCCCTACTGGGGTGGGAAATGGGATTTTAAAACTCAGAATCTTCAGCCAAGTAATTAGATGGACAATAAAATTCACAGCCCCTCTCCCGATAGGTAGCCAAGGGCTTTTCACTGGTAAATACTGCTGTTTTGCTTGTAATATCTTTAATGAAAATAGCATTGAAGTGTAATATCTCATCACTTGCAGTTTGAACACAGCTTTAAAATGCATAATATTTCATTAATTATATATTTTATTACTATGGCCTTGCAGATACATTATGAGCACATTTGTAACTATGTAGAAAAGTAGCAAATTTGCCATACAAAAAAGAAGATATGCAAAGACTTAAAAGTGCAGCATCTTTTAAAATACCAGCAAGCTGCATAGCACTTCCAGTACAAATGCCTGAATGTTCAGTGCCACAGTATCTCTGCTGTATAGTCTATTCACCACATAAATATTTGTGTGTAGAAAGAGCGATGTTCTGCAAGGACACAATTTGTACAGCATTTATGTATAATTTGGCATTGAAATAAACAGCCTCCTTTTGCTTTCAGTTCAGATCTGGCATAAAGCCGCTAAATTTGCTCCAGATTTGTAATGCAAGTGGGATTTTGCCATTGCTTGTGTAAGGCAGCTAAGTTTCTAGTGTTGTATTCTGTGTGAAATGATTTGGATAAAACAGATTGAATTTAAAGGTCAAAAAGTCAAGCAAATTGACTGACTGAAGAAAGTAAAATATTTTTTCAACACTGATTTAAGAAAATTGAAAGAGCTCACAGAAGTCACAGAGTATTTTATGAAATCTGTATTTCATAGAAGGTAAAATTGAATCTAGGTGCCAGAAACAGCATTGGTCATTGGTCTTAGCACGCTTGCCTCAAATCAGTGACTTCATCAAAAGCTGTTTTACTTGTGGCAATACTGATGACCAAGAAAAAAAAAGATTACATCTGCACCTTGAAGTCCACAAAGACAGACACCAGAAAAAGAGCAAAGAACGGAACAGCATCCAGCCCTGACCCAAGCCACAGATCTGACTGTTTGGAAAGTGTCTGGGGCCAGATTTCAGTTTCTACACAAGTCCTTTCTTTCTGACAATGATGGATCGAAGTCTTGGATGCAAGCATCCTGAAAATAGCAGTTTTCTTATATTACAGCCCAACCACACATGCAGCTTTTCTTAGTAACACAATACAACTTCTCTTTCCACGAATGAACATTCGTATTTCTGTTGCAATATGTTACGAAGACAAGCAAAGGCTTTCTAACCTGTAGTGATACAAGGAAAATTACTAATTCCACATTGCAGGCAACTACAGTGGATTTTGGAGCAAATCTGCACTTTGATGAGGCTGCTGCAGCATGCCAAGTGTCAAGTGACTTGGAGTCTCAGTGACATGAACGGGATTTCTAAGGGATGTAGAAAATGGGCCTTGGAGTTAGACTAAAGCCACTGTACCTGAACTGGGCTAATTACTGATTATTGATAGCTTGTGGCACGTAGAGTCATGTGCTTATGTGGGAGCAAATCAACTGTTCCACTCACAAGGTGACAAGCATCTCTGAGGATAAAAGCTGACTGCAAAGTAGAGTTGTTCATCCTTGTGACTGGGCATGAAGAGTGGCAGCCAGTCCGTGGCTCCTGTAGTTTTTCCAAAAACAAGCTGCTGCATCTCATTGTGCGCTTTTTGCCCTGTGCAGGTGCTGTCTGGGTGTAGGATAAGAAAGATGCTGTCCCATCCACCGTGTTCGTACACATCCCTCTAGGTGAGCTGGAGAGTGCCAGCCCTCACGCACTTCAGTGCAGTGACAAATCCGCTCACCTTGCATCGCTGCACAAGCACCGCAAGGCCAGGTCCTTACTCTTCTGCTGAGGGACACAGTGCCACCACGCTACTCAGTTTTGGACATGTTATTTGCAGGGCAAATTCCTCCTGGATTTACTCTTACAAGGCATCTCTGACCTGAGCAGTGCCCGTGGGCTGTGGCACGTAGTGCTGAGTTCTCAGATGCTCTGGTGTTCAGCACAGTGCAGGGGCCCACGGAGGCCAAGAGCCATCAGAGCACACTGGGCAATGCCACGTGAACCAAAGTGACAGATTCGCAGAATCACAGAAAATAAGGCTGGAAGGTACCTCACAAGTCCAGCTCATACATTTTCTCGCCTCAGGCAGAATCAGCTAAACCTCTGCCTATGAGAGGTACCTCATCTGTCCCTCAACCACCTCCTCAGACTATTCAAGTACTTCTCTACACTGCCCACTAGGAAATTTTTCCAGATATTTGATTATGATCTTCATTGCTGCAGTGCAAACCCAGCATCTCATAGCTGACCTTCAGGCTCTTGCCTTCCTTTCCTTTCCGGTGCCAAAAACTTGTGCCACATTTTACATATCTTCCTGGGAGGGGTCCCAGTGGTTATACATACCCAGGGAACAGAGCTGACGTCACCAGCAGGAAGGCCTGTTCATATGGTCACCTGTGCTATTACAATCTAAAAAATGCTGGTTTAGCATCACAGCTGGCAGGAGCCATGCAATGCCATGGCTACACACTCACACATCAAATGCTAGTGCATCATTCCTCTATTTCATCACCCAAACAAGTATCCACACCAGGCAGGATTGCCAGCCCAGAATAATGCTGGAGACTCTGCTGACCGTTTGCTAACCTGCTCCACAGTCCTGCAGTTAATCTGTTTTCTGTGAATCTCACATATAGTAAAGTGTTGCAGACAATGGCTTGTCAGCAGTTCAGTAATATATACACAACTGCTTCTGTTCAAATACCCATACGCATGGGGAAATTAAGGGCATTTTACACCTAACAGCAAAAAAACAAAGCAAAACATCTTCTGTCTCTAGTGGCAACTAATTAAATGTTATTCAGAAGAAGATAACCTAGGTTTTTCAGGATGGCATAGAGCTACACTGGACAATTCTCTTACAGAGAAAGGAAATGTATGTAGGGTTCTTTGTTTTCTATAGATCACATGTTGGGGACAAATTCATACCTACTATACGTGGATGAAAGTAGTCCTAAATGTATTTGGACACACATCTATATTGAGATTCTTTGCTTGAAGGAACCCTTTTGTGAGTTCTGCCCACAACAGGCAGGTAGGTTTTGGTAAATCAGAGAAGATCTCGGACACAGCCTCTTATAGCTGCTGAACACCAGCGTGCATTGCTGAGACATACCATTGAACAGAAGGAGCACATTTGTCAAAAAGACTCAGAATAAGCACTCCTTCCCTAAGTATTTTTAGTGCACTTGAAGCTGTGTTCTTTTGAAAGCAGTGTCTCAAATGATGGACCCGGGAACATATCGCAAGCCTCAGGTGCTGGTGCTAGGTCCATCCACACACCCACAAGTGAGCCCATTTATGTACTAGCCCTCTCTGTGCCACTGAAGAAAACAGTTCCTACTGCTTTGTTAAGTTTTAATGACCTTTTCCCACAGTCTCCTTTGCTCCTGCACTGATTTATAAACTTTCAAATGCAATATCCTCAGTCCAGTAGCCAAACCCTGTCACCTGATGCTACGAACTGTCCCCAAGGACTGTAGAGCATGTACTTAGTGGTTTTGGTGCAGGAACACAGAGGTGCAGCCACTGCCATCTCCCCCCTGCACAAGTGCTATTGGCCCCAGATTGCGACAACATCACCAGAATGCTTTAGCAGCTGTAGGAAGGTCCCAGGTCCTGCGAGAGTCGAATCGAGACACCCACCTAGCTGAAACACTGCATTATAGCCATCCTGCCCCAAAAGCCCATCCTGGCAACACGCAGCACAGCATCCACCAGGAAACCTCAGCCTTCCAGTTTCTAGGGCTTACCAGATGCTAAATGGCACCATGGATCTGAATTTAAAGTGGGAATTTCCATCTCATCTTCATCATTAACATCCTACAGAACTACTTTCAGCTTTGTCCTTGGGGGACAGCATGCATTATGCATAGTGAGAATTTCTCCATCCATCTTCCAGAATGCATTATCACTCTTGATAAGGGCTTTCCAAGTCACCCGTCTCATTTGAAAGAAAGGTGAGCTGACCCATGAATACCACACACTGCAGCTCCAATTGCTCCTCACTAGAAAAACTGTCAGAGGAGCACAAGGGGCAGGAAGGTTGTGTGCAGACCCTACAGACTCTGCAGCCAGCTAACCTATCCTGGACTATGCCTGACCCCATCCCTCAGGCTGTCTGTCCCATGTCCCGTTACTGCTACACACAACAAGCACCTACATGGAGCTGCAAAAGCATGGAAATGGAGGCCGCATCTTCATGGGAGTACCAGGGAAAGAGTCAACGTTCAAGGGAACTCCAAAGGTAGTGTGGCTACAATAAGATTAAATTTAGCATATTATGTAGTTTCCTTGTAATGGGTTGCAGGATAGCTGGGTGTTTAGGGGTGAATAGTATACATATAGAAAGAAAACCAATTAAAGCTTTGCAGGGCGTGCTATATAAGTGTATACAAATACATTAAAGCAAAAATTGCTACCTTATTTTACCTCCCATACCATAAACAGCAAATTTCCTGTTTCACTAACGGAACGTGCAAACGTGGCATGGAGTCTGAACCCACACTCACAGAAGCTACTTTTACAGCTTATAGAATCAGAGAAAAATACCTCCCAGAGACAGAAAGCAATGCAATCAACTACGTCCGGCACTTAGCTGCTCCCTTAACGAGCAGGCATCACATCGATGTTCCCAAAAAGGCCACTCCAAGTACAGCTCTGTTCCGATTTTGTTCTAATCCCACCCCCCATCAAATGCCAAAAGTATTTATGCCTGCTGTATTACATTATAAATTTATATTTCTGAAAAGTAATGAGTTATGACATTACACCAGGCATGATAATTGAACCTCAGGGCCCAACCTTGTTGAAGCTGCTCTAGAGCTGTGTTACCAACAGGAGTCTTACTTTTGGGGGTTAGTGTAACCTCCAGATGGCATTGGGCATGTTAACAAAAAAAAAAAAACCGTCCAAGCCTATAGACTGACTTTCCACCAAGGGAGATGTCTAATTATACGTCCACTTTGCTTTCCCCTGCAATGTGTTGGAGGCAATTATTTTAAATAGATAAAGTGTGTCAGTGAGGTTCAATTTTCATCTCTGTCTATCAGCTGTGCAATATGAGCACACGTGGAGTAAAGTCTTACTCAGCCATGGATATGGATGTGTCCTGAAGTTGCATTCTGACATTTGTGAGTCTCATTAAATATGCTTCCTTTATTGATTTGTTTGTTTTCTCTAATTGCAGCAGATGAACATTTTTAATTTTTCATTTCTGCTCTTGGCATTTAATTTGAAGTGATCCCGAGTTTAATGCCAAGACACGTATCAGAAATGACCTTCAAGCTTGAGAGAAAATCATTTCATTTTAGAATCCGTCGATAAGCAATAGGCAGAAGCCTTGTACATTTAATAGCATCTATCAAACATTTTCCCTTAAGAACTTGCTGACCTTCTTGGCAGAGGCCATTCAACAACAGCCCACTTCTACTCACTGCCTTTATCAAAGAGATGGGATTGCTACTGAGTCATTTCTGCACTCAGAAATTAGGTCAGCTATCAACAGCAACAGATTACAGAACTCAAATGATCTGTTCTCTCTGCTTGATGAAAGAAAAGTATAACCATGGCCTTTCAGTGCGTTATAGTCAGGGCATCCTCATCTCAGCTCTGCTCCCGCATTACATGACCTTCCTTTTTAGGAGCACGGCGATTTAAGGAAGAAGCTATTTAGCAGCCTGTAAATCCACCCAATCATTGTTACATTCTGGTTTTCCTACCAGGAGACTGCGTAACAGCTGATCAGATAATTTGCAGTGAATATTCAGAGGATTTTCTCACTCTTTACAGCTGTGAAAGTAGGATCAGGTCTGCAACAGAATTGCCCCAGTGAATTCCACAAGCACATTCGACAGACAACTCGTTTTCCAATATGCAGATCGCAGCAGGGAAAGAGGAAAATTTGAGTGACAGTCTCTTCAGTAGTAGGTTTTTGATTGCACAGTAGAAAAATGACAAATTAAGATTTTTGGAAAGCAGGTGATAAATTAAGAGGAATAAGTTTTTTCAATGATCTGAAGTTCTAAGAACACTTCTCACATGAATTACAGTTTTAGCAGAATGAAATGATCATGTTTCCAGAATTAATTCAGTAGCAACAAGCTTAGCAGAAGGTAAACAGTTGCAAGTATGTTCCTGTATTTTATTTCATAGCATGCATTCATTTTGTGCTAGGATCCCTTCTGCCTTCTCACCTGTAGCAGCTTTGAAAGGTTTTGGCTAGTTACGGATGCTGAAGACACACAGCTCTCAGATACCCTTGTCACAGGGAGGTAACTTGCAGATGTCCAAAAGCCCTGAGCAGATGGTGCACTGGAGAATTTCTGCATACTGAAGGGCCCTGCAGAGTTCAAAGGAATTTTTATGAGTCAAATAAGAGGTAGCTGCAAACACAGTTAATTTCTAGCTATCAAACGTTCAGCATAAACAGAACAAGCCCTCTGTGTTGCAGTTCAGGACATTGGGATAGAAAAAAGGCTCCAAACCAAAGTATCAACAACACCAGAACAGAATCAAACTCAGGTGGTTTTTCCTGAGCCCAAACCCTCGGTCCTGTCCTGCCCAGGTCCCTGCTGGAAAAGGCTGGATCTGTCCCCTGGGGAAACCCTGGTGTGAGATATGGTGATACTTTCTTTTTTCTGTCTTGCAAATCTGCAAGGTGAATCAATGAAGATGGTCGTTTACCCCAGGTTACTCACAGGAAAGACATATATTAATAAAAGTATGATAATTTCTGTACTGGAATTTACTTTTGCATATTCATACTCTGTAGGAATGCTGAAAGGAGGAAATCTATACCATTAATGACTTCTGCAAAGTAGTATTCCATGTGCAACAGGGATTTATGGACACTGATAATGCAGTGAACAAAATAATCAATATAGTTTTCATTAAAAAATAAGGTCAAAACTTTGGGGAAAAAATTACAGCTGAGCCAGATTTCCTCCAGACTTTGAAATTAATAGTTCTACTTGCACAAAAAAAAAAAAAACAACAACAAAAAAAAAAAACACTAAAAATATATTATAAAATTATTAAAAAAAATAAAAAAAGAAAAAAAAAAAAAAATAAAAAAAAAAAAAAAAAAAAAAAAAAAAAAAAAAAAAAAAAAAAAAAAAAAAAAAAAAAAAAAAAAAAAAAAAAAAAAAAAAAAAAAAAAAAAAAAAAAAAAAAAAAAAAAAAAGCAAAAGCGCTAGCTTTCTATTCTACTATTTTTTATGATTCTCAGCAGTGCTAATAAGTGGAATTTTATAAGTTAAAACTGACAGCTGAAAAGCTTATAAAGAACGCTCTACAAACATGCAAACGCACCAAGAGAATTCAGGAGTTTATACAGAACGAATTTTGGAGCAGAGGTACATAAATCCTAATCTCAGGAAAAAAGCCCCTTTTCCTCTGCATTTCTCTATGAAACATTGGACTGAGTTTGCATATAAAGCCCTAGAGCAAAGCTAGCAGTGAAATAGCTGCAGGTAGAGACCAAACCCTCCCCTTTCAGGGTCAACAGAACAGCAATGAAACCAATGTTGGTTCTGGTTTGGTTGTTTGTTTATTATTTACTTATTTTGCTATTGAAAAGAGTCAGGGTTTGCTTTTAAAACATTCAATCTTATTTATAAATAATAAAGCAAAACCCCAAAATTGTATTTCTAGTCAGTTCAGAGCCCTATATATCAAGTGCAGATATTCCTTGCAAAACTTTTGGATTTTAACTAATTATGTTGTTAATCAAGAGCATGACTGCATTTTGATTGCATTCAGATATCTCTCATCTCTTTCTTCTCAAAATAGTACAAAAAAAAATTCCAGAACAAAAGGTTCACATCTCTTGCAGCTGCTCTTTATGCACATCTAATTAATCTTGGGACTATTAAAATTCAATACAATGAGAAAGTGGTCAATACCATAATTAGATAAACGAGCTCACACACTAGTGAAACAATCAAATCAAACAAGCTTCATCAAATATTCCTCATAAGTGACAGAACAAATACTTTTCAATGCCAGCTTTAAAATTCCCCGATGATGTTAAGATAACCCTGTCTAATCTTTCAGAGAACAACAGCGGTGTCTCCTACCGCCTGTGATGTATTATCTATACCCTCTGAAACTCAGAGAATTTATCTCTAATACCTTTCTGGATCAAATGCTTTTTGAAATTGTAAAGGAACTAGGAATGGCTATTCCCACACCAAGACAACTCAGCATCTGCAGATCAAAGGAGCTAAACAAACATTTTCTCTCTGCAAACCTAACAAGAAAATCTTTCCAGTAGCAAAGTGATTCACTACATAATAGCCATGTGTTCCTTATCTCTCAGCAGCTTTAGATTTTATATTCAGGAGGGAAGTGGACATTATTTGAAACAGGACATTTTTCCTGTCTTGATAGCCATGTTAATTTTAGAGTCTGTCATGAGAGATTATTGAAATCCTCCTGAAATGCAGTCCTGAGAGAGTAACTGGGTAGGTTATTTTTGCTAGTTACTTAAGAGTGTTTGTGGACAGCTTCTTAGAGCATAAATATCTGCTACTCAGCAGAAGAACTGTCTTGTACAGATCTTCCAATAGTTTAATTGCAGTTTTGAAGACCAATTTAAAAAAAAAAAAAAGAAAGAAATCTACCCTCTTGAATAGCCAGGCTCTGAATCCTGCATAATGATGGCTGACTAACTGTGCTATTTTTCTTCCCACAACAGACACCGGTAACATGGAGAAAGGCTCAGTGATTGATGCCATGTGAGCTCATGCCCTGGAGTCATGTGGAGCCCTCACAGGACATCGGCTGTATTAATTTATTAGTAGTAGAGGAAAATGAGTACATTTTTACTGCTTCCTGTGCTTTACCTCATCCACTTACCACCTTTATCCATCATTATCAGAGGCAGTTTTCTGGTACTGCTTTACCAGCAAACCCTTCTAACCGAGATGCTGTTTGTACAGAGAGCAAACAATAAATTCATGCCTCTAAAATGCACCTCTAAAAACCTCTTGAATGAAACAAGCCACTTACTAGCAAAATCACTTTTGGGTGACCGTATTTAGACCAGAATTCTTGCCAGCATCACATAAATTGATTGGTTTCATATGCCTAATCCACAAAGCCCTGGCAGCAAAATCATCACATGCAAGTTGTACGTAGATTATAGACAGTGAGCGATTAAAACCCCAGAGCAACAGATCAGATCAGCTACTCGCCCAATGCTGCTCCTGCTCAGGTCATTAATATTTTTGCCAGCATCTCCAGCAGATGAGATTTAGATCCCACATTCGTGTAGATAGCTACTTTTATGAGCACATTCGTCAAAAACTTGGGAGAATTCGTCAGCGTGACTGACAAATACAAAAATGGTCAAAATGAGGCCCCTTTCCAATCTTTGGTCATCCACATCAGGTATCAGAGAATTCCCAGTGGAAATCTAGACAGCATGTTTCGATTCAAATTAAACCCAAGTATAAATTGGACTTACTGACTTAGAGCCCACTACAACCCAGAGCAGCACTCTGGGTGAAGGACCTGAGGTGTTTAAGGCTGCATCACTCAAACCCCTTCTTTTGTTGTGAGGCTTTTTCTGCTGCTTGAGCACAACAGGAACAGGAGACAGCTGCTGCTCCATTGGGCTTCACACCAGTTACATTGTGGGAGCAGTAACGCTCACGCTGTGCAACCCTGTGCATGGGCAACAGGACAACTCCAACATTAAATCAACTTGAAAATCTCAATGGCCTTTTTGCTCCGTATGCCTTGCTGCTCAGAGTTATATTGGGATTGAGATCTCTCTGCGCCTCCTGTTTTACTTCTTCCTCAGATGCCAACGTGCTTCAAAATGGCAATTTCTGCCTCTACTGAACCACTTCCCACACCAAAGTACTCAGAGCTCTTTGCCTTGCTCCACTGCTCTTTTGAGGAGCAGAGGGTGGCACCATAATCCATTTTTCTCAGACGTGATTCTTGCTTGCAGGTCTTCCAGAGCACTCACAAATTCAGGAGTTTGGCAAGTTTTAGGAAAAAAAAACTACTATCTTACCTCCAAATATTACTAATATTTAAAGAAACTGAAAATTACAATCAAGTATCACTTAACCCATCTCAGCTTTGGGAAAGGCACCACACTTTCCCTACCCTCCTGTCATCAGTGAATGAAGCCGTTTCTGGAAAAGCCAGGAAGAACTGGAGGTTTTTTCCACCTGGTTATGATCACTTTGTGTGCTCTCAACTCTGCTTCTTCAGCAGGAATTCAGTGCCAGGAAATAACAGACTCATTACCCGCTTCCCTCTTTCCTTAGGCTGCATTCCCCATTGCTTCAGATGCAGCAAAGACTTTGCTTTCTTACCCTATGGTCCAGTTTCCTGGATTCACACTGCACCGTCTGAATAACAGTATCACAAATTGCTTTTTTTCTGGCTGTTTGGGTACACATATACACACATGCTCCTCAAAACAAGCCACTGAGATTATATCTGTCCTAACAATGGGAGAGGAGGAACAAGATGGAGCCTCATAGCCCACACAAATGTCAGTCCATGGCAAGGCTGGGAATCCATCAGCAAAGTTTTCTCTGTGATTTTGGATCCCCCTGGGGATTGGGAGAGACTCTTGTAAAACACCCGAGGGGCTGGTAACTGCCCTGCAGTGCTGACTGGTAAATCTGCACCACTGCAGGCTTGGCTCATGCCCACACCAACTGCAAATCTGCCTTTTGTGCCCTTTGTCTGGAAAACAGGGGACAGCCCTGGAGTGACTGAGTCTGCAGAAAGTGAAGGAAGGACAGAGGGACTGGGTCAGCATCATCCTCTCTGCAGCAGGACCATTCACCACTTCCCATAAAGATACTGAAATTTCGTCACACAGGATTTCTGCCAAAGTCGTGGACTTGCAGAGCTCAGCACAGAGGCAATGAGGGATCTTTGCTCTTCCTCTATCCCTTCAATCCCACCTAGCTTTTACAGGTCTACGACTTCTCATCACCATGGCGTACCAGTGGTGTCGGCGTGAAACCACCTGCTAACTCACCCAGTGCTGGAGTTTTCCACTCCCCAAATACCAGAGAAACCCAGGGCTTTACCCTGACCTACCATTAAAGCCTTTGGAGAAACCTCACTGTGCCACCAGACTGAGCCCTCCCATCACTCTAGCAAGCAAATTAATCCCACAAAATAACCCATTAATGCCTCACATTTTGTACTCGCCAGCATTTTTCCTTTAATTCAAAACTATATTAACATTTAAAAGAAAAAGGGGCCAGATATGTTACCTTGGTTGCCAGGGAACCTTCAAACACAAAGGCTCATTTCAGCAGGCAGCAGCCTGGCTATTACCCTGGATGCAGGGCTGCTGTGTTGTGGGGAGCCTGATATTTCACTGCATGCTGCAATATAACAAAATAAAAAATTCATGGGAGGAGGCCAGCGTCACAAATTCCTGGTGCTTCCAGCACTTTAATGCTGCCCATAAGTATTTCAATTATCCGTAGAGTTACACAGCACTCATACTGTCTTTGCCTAGAGATTGCAGAGTTTGTTCACTCCCCTGCAGTCACAGAACCCACGAGAGCTGCTGCAAACCCAAATGCATCAGCACAGACTGACAGAAAGGAAGAGCGAGCCAAGCTTTCCCATGTGCACCGTTGCCTCCTACACACAGCCTTCTTCTAGCTGAACAAGCAACAAGGTTTGGAGACAGGAGCCACGACCAGCAGCTAACACTTCCCAAGAGTGGGAAAGCAAGGCTGCAGAACCTTCTGCACCGGATAAGATCAGTGAGGGGGACACTTTTTTTGCTGGCTCTGCACAAGCAGGGTCACCACAGAGCCTCCCAAACAGGAGCTGGGATTGTTCCTGGAGGAACCAGTGCTTTCAGGCCTCAGGAGCACCAAAACAGGTCCCACAGTGTTTGAATTTTCTTGTTCTCGTGAAGTTTCTGTCTGAAAATAGGATTTTTTAGTGGCTTAAACTCCCAGCAACAGCCTAGGGAGTCGAACCTATTCATATATGTTTACATATAAATGGTTCTGCAGAAGCATGTGGAAAGTCAAAACGACACAGTTATGGTGAAATCGTAACATATTGGTTTAAGGCTTTCATATTTGGAAGTGATTTTAAACCTCCTGCACTCTGCTCCCTCCTGGGAAAAGCAGCACAGCCCTGGTCCCAGCACATCCTCAGCTCCGGGATCAGCCCCAGCCCTGCAGACAAAGAGCATCATAACTGAAGAACAACAAATGAAAGGTCAAAGTCACCTGGGAAGGGAGCTGCAGAGAGCCAGCCCTCCTCCCGGCAGACCTGGCGTCTGCCTCCGTGATTCCACTCCTGTTCCAGACCCCGAGGGAGACGTGTGCTTTCTGACAGCTCAGTCTGTGATGGTATGTCAAGAAAATTCATGTCCTAATTATCCAGTGTCCCTAGCACAGTAAAAAACAACAAAAACAAAACCAAAAAAACCAACAACAAACGGAGATATTTCTCCTATTGTTTTTCTTTTTCCTTCTCTCCAGCTAGGCACACTCACTAACTTCATCTGGCAGTTGCACCTCATTTGTTTAATAACGATAGGGAACATTTGTGGGTGGTAGCAACATACAATGCTTTGATGTATATTTGATAACAAAAGTTAACATATGCTCAGAGGGAGAAGGCAGCAATCAGAGGAAGGAGAGTTCTGGATAGGAAATACGTTCCATTATGCCTTTTTCCAATTTACAGTTCCATGTGTGTTATGGTCCAACTGCCAGAGAAACCCCTGATAAATCAGTGTCATGGCAGTGATGCTCACACAGCTGCACTAGTGAATCTTGTTCTATTTCTGAGCTGTCACCGATGTAGAGTTCATCCTTGATGGATGATGCTCTGACAAAGCTGTTTCCTCATTGCCATGACCTAAAGAGGAGAGTTTGGCTCATCAGATTGTTTACAATTAAGTTGCTTGGGCAAGGAGACTGCAGCTGCTCAGTTTTGGAGGAGGATGTGTCAAAGAAGATAAGCAAAAAAATGCCATTTGTCACTGTAGTTTCCAGAAGCTTGCCTGATATCTTCTTTGGGGAAGGCATTTGTAAGTCCAAATGATTGCACAGGCCATGAAAGCAAGCTACCCATGGTAGCCCACACCCTTGCAAGAGCCCCTCTGCAGGACAGGGTGGATGAGCTTGCAGACCACAAGAGCCCTGTCACAGTCTGGCTGTGAACAGCACGCCCAGCGCATCCTCCTTCCCACTGCCTTTTGGGACACGGACTATTTGTAATCCCTGAGGTTTTGTAAACCATGTTAAAAACACGTCTGGAGGTGCTGCTTGCATCCAAATATCTGCCGAATGCATATAGTTACAGAATAAATCAGGTGTGAAGGTGCCTCATGGCCCTTCACTGTGTGCCTTCCAGGTGAGCCTAGCTCCTCTTTTCTTATGGCTCCCACTTTGGGTAGTTAAAGATGTCAATTAGTTCCCGCTTCATGTCCTTGTCTCCAAGCTGAACAGCTCCTTCAACCCTCCCCGTGCATCCCATGCTTGAGCCTCCACCAGCCCAGGATATGTGTTTCAATTAAAAACAAAACAAAATGAAACAAAACCAACCAAACAAAAAAAAACCCAAACCAAACAACCCACAAACTAACCAGAATAGAAATGCTTGTTAATGATGACATCTCCAACTTACATCGTTAAAGTTTCACCTTCCTAAATATATTCCATATTCTCAGCCTTTGACTGAGTTTATATGCTTGTTTATAACTTGGAAAATAAACAGACTTAATTTAAGGATGAACAAGACAGGATTTTAACACTGTTATTCTGGCTCAGACTTTCAGCATTTATAGAAATTGTGAATTTTCCTGTACTAATCCTGCTCATTCGTATTAATGCATGAGGGATCAGTGTTAGTCTGATCAAAATGCATACTCAGTGTTGAGGGCTTATTTATTTAAAATAAGGTTTAACATAAGAATGCAACATTAAGAGAACATTAATACTGTGAAGTCAGCGAGGCTTGCCAGATTGCTTTGAGGATACTTAACAAGACTTAGGACAATGTTATCCAGAATACCTCAGAAGTTAATCAAGTTCTTTGTGGGAATTATAGACCAGGAAATTAGGAGTCATACAAGACACAAGGTACAAGTGATAATCTTTGAGTGATTTGGTAAAGTAGAACTAACCCAGGAAGGGACAAAATTATGTCCAAAATGCTCACGGAGAGAACATGAATGTCACAAGATATCTCAGGATGAAGCTGAAGGATATTTAGTGTCACTTTGTCTGAAGAAGAGGAACAAAGCCAGTTAGCTCGTGATACTCTTCAAAGTCTATCATGAATGACAACTTACAAAAAATATTTTAAAGATATATTTAAATTCATTTCTGCACAGATAAAATATATTTTGGGGGAAGTTATGCCAATATTTTAGCTCAGAGAAGATGCAGGAGATAAGGGCAAACTGAATCATTCCTTACACAACAGCTCACGTGAACAAAAGCAGCCTGTCAGCCTTGTGCATTTGAAATGGATATTGTTCTTATTCCTGTGGATTACATCGTGCTTGAAACCTGACATTAAGAAGCTAAGAGAGGTGAGAATAGTTTGATGAGTACTACCATTTCTCCCCTCCAGAACGGATTTTAAAGCTTGCAAAGTTGATTACACTCTCTAAATTTTGCTGCTGCTATGTCAGTTATTTTTATTTCCACTGCTGGTGGAGAGATCTCTCCCTCTCACACTAAAAGCCAAATCCAGCTGTTTATATACGAGTTGGAAATGAGAACTGCAAGATGCTGACTGCCAGAAAGGGCAGCCAAGACAGACACAGTTCAGATGGTATTAGCGGGAATCACACGGTCCATCTTCAGGCTTTGTATCTCTTTTTATGCTTGTCATCTCAGCTGATTTTGCTGTAATTTTCAGAACCACCCTAGAAAATGTACACTTCTTAAATAAGAACATTTCAGGATTTGTCGTTGATGAAGCTGATCTTTTGAAGCTCTAAGAATCTCAGCTACCATCTGAATGAAGCTTTGCACTCATTATTCCAGCTCGTTGCTGCAATGTTCTCAAGTAACGAAGCACAGCACATAATCTGGCTGATCATTTAGCTCCAAAGGACAGAAAGGTAGAATTAAATCATAGCAGAAATTGCACTCCTGTCAAGAACACGTTTTTTCAGAGTTTAATGTACCATCCCTCAGGAATCTACACATGCTCCAAATCTGGACAATCACAAGAACAAAAGCTACTGAATTCAATGAGCCAAAGATTCTATTTTTTTTCTCCTACCTCCCCTGCAGGATAGGCGGTACTTTACGCTCTACCTGGAGCTCATTGCAGCTAATCTGCATAGGCAGTCACAGCAAGGATTTCCCCTCTTTGCTTCAGTGTAAAGGGACATGGTCCCTGCCTACATCAAGCTCATGCCTCATTGAAGTCTAATCATAGCAGCCCTGCACAGAAAGGCATTGGCCAAGGCCAGGAAAGGTGCAATGAGGGTAGATACCAAGAGTTCCCTGTAGTACCTAGAGCAGCCCAAAGCAGGCAGATGTCAGGCAGTCAGAAAGTCCCCCGCTAGTTTCACTGGGCTTGAATTCAAGCTTCGATTATTGTAGTTAGCAGGCAGCACACTCTGTGGGGCAAGGTGGAAAGGAGGGAAGGAGGAGACCTGGCTTTCCTTGGGCACCCACTGCTTGCAGGACAATGCAGTTGTCAGTAGGAAAGCGATGTGGCCAAGATGCGCACAGGAACTCAGGAGCATGGTGTCTGCAGAAGGCTTGATTTTGAAGCAGTCTTTGCAACAGATCGCATTGCTCAAGCGGTGCTGTGCCAAGCTAGGGAGCAGTAGCAACAGTGGATGGATGCACTATTAAATCCTACCTCACTTCTGGACCTTGATATGGAAACGAACTTGATATTCGTGAAAACTTTTGCAAAAACAAAGAAATGTTTTGCAAAACAATGACCTACAACAGGGAAACATCTTTGTCCTCAGCTGGCCTTTATGAAAGTTGCACAGCTCCTTTCATAACAGGTAATTTGGGAGTTTCAATTCCATCTCTTGGGCTCCCTCGCACATTGCTGAGTTGGGCCCAGGTGCTCAAATTCAGGCCACCCCACTTTGGGGTTTAGCCGCTCTAGGGAAAGTCAGCTCTCCAGCAGATCTCACAAGAGGCTGAAGTATATGCATATCTGACTACTTCTTCCATTCTGTCAACATGAAATCTGTTTGCTCAGGTAGGAGCAGAAAGATGGGCCAACGCTGCAGGCGTTTGCTCTGCACTGCTACAGCAAAACCTGTGTTGCAGATCAGCTGCAGGGTCACAGCTTCACGGAGAGAATGGGGACAGCTGAGGTGAACCAGCGAGCAAACAGACACACAACATCCCCCGTGGTCCCCTCCACCACCACCACGCAATACTCCCTGTGGAAAGGCAGGAAGCAAGCCAAACCCCAAGGGAAGGGCCAGTTTAGCAAACATTTATATACGGGCAACCCCTCCCTAAGTAAGAAGCTCCTTGCCTTTGACTCTCATCGACGTTCCCACACCTCCTTCTGCCTAGGAAATGCTGTCTCTACTGTTTTCACTCCGCGTTTTTGGTTGCTTAGAGTTTCAAGCCAGGTTGCAAAAAAGCTCAGTGCAGCTTTACACAGCACAGGAAAGCTGTTGTTTTGGGTTGGGTTTTTTTAAACTGCAAATGCTCAAAACGAAATGCTGTGATTTATAAACCCAGGTAGATGGGAGTAAAAAGGGGTTGTGAAAATATATCTGGCTATTATCCCAATGCTGTCTAGCTCTCAGAAGAGCAGTGTAATTGTCTTTGTGTAACCTAAGCCACCCTACACTCCATCTCTTCATGTCAAATGACAGAAAAATGCTTGACCAAAACAACCCCTAAAAAGCTGAAGAACCATTTCACAGCCCGCATTCAGCACGATCTCTCAGAACAAAATGATTATTAACCCTAAAACATTTCCACAAATGCAGCCTTTGTGAAGCCATCCTTCTGGCAAGCCCAGCCACTGGAGAATGGACTGAAATAGCAGCTCGTTAGGAGACACTTTACAGCCAACCCACAGACATTTTTATGACCTAGTTAACATTTGATGATCAACATTAGCAAATGCAGCCACCCGTGCCAGAGCACCTCAGTGGTGCCCACCTTCAGACACTGCCAAGCCCTTGCAGGACCCACCAGCAGGACTCTGTCCTTGCAACCAGGCTATTTGAGTGCTTGGTTTTTAAAACACAGGCAGCAGCCCTGTGGCTGCAGCAGGAGGAAAGACACAGGCAGGACTTGCTCCTTTCTGTCTCCTGATTCACCAGAAAACTCTCAGTTTGGAAAGCTAATAGTATCAAAAGGTCTTTGGAAAGGGTGGTCCAGAGCTGAGCAGCACCCAGACACACAGCCCGGCTCTGCCCCTTGTCTGACACGCTCCGCTGTTGTCACCACAGCTTGGTGTCAGCCAGCATCTATGGAACAGCTGTCAACAATGCCAAGGTCATTTGTCCCTCCTGCTCTGACCCACATCAAGCACAAGGTTGTTGGAGTATGAGTGTGAGCAGCAACTCCTGCCAAGCAGGAGGCTCATCGAGCAAGGTCCATACCCCAGACAGCCTGGGAGCAAGCGGCTGTTGGGTTTGAGAGCTTCGGATCCCAAGCCAGCATCACATGGGGCGCTCAGAGCTCAGGAACTTTTGTCTGCAGCTGCTTCTGAGCTCAGGTCACTGACGCACAAACAAGCACCGATGCAGAAGCAGCAAAGACAGCAGGAACACCACAGGCTCCCATGTGTTGTGCCAGCCAGGGAGGCAGAAAGCTGTCCCTGCTGCCCTACAAACCCGTGCAGATGTATAACCTGCTTCAGCCTTAACTTCAGAAAATACACAGTGCGTTCGCCTGCAGTGACTTCTCTCTTCCTTCTCTACAGAAACCCCTTCACGTTACTCCTTTGGGATCCTCTTCCCCACACCAGTGTACTAGAAACATTTAGCCAGGAGAAGGGCAAAAATTGCATCCAGGCTGCAAACACCTGGGGACAGCGCCTGGCTACACTGCAGTCTGGTGAAACACTGAGCCAAAGAGAGAAGCTCTGATGCTCTTGGTGTTTTGTTTGGGATTTTTTTTTTTACCTTCCCCCCCGCCCCATTAAGGAAGCAGCTGAAAGACACACACAAGAGAGCTCCAGGGGTCATAAGAAAGATTACAAAACTGCCATATTCTAAAATTAGCCACCAATGCAATGAGTCCTCCCACCTCTTGTGGGAGTGGACGGGCTTTTCAGACCGGATTTTTTTCATTTAATCTATTTAGTCTTGTCTGTTTGTTTGTTTTGTGTGGCTTAATCAATCCAATGAGCCTTTACTGGACAGAAACACCAAGACTGTCTTTTCTCTTCTAGCTAGGGGGTATTTATTTCTGTAGTAACACAAGTAAAGTTTATCTTAAGACTGTAATTAGGGGAAATGGTATTGCACCAAATAAACTTCTGGTGGTGATCCAGAGTGAAAAGAAGTGGTCACAACCCAAAGCAAAATCAAAAAACCCCTATAAATAAATAAGTAACAAATTACTGATGTAGAGTTGCATAATTAGGGTTATATATGTATACATATATATGTATGCATGCATAAAAGCTCCCTGCTTAGAAGCAGCCCTGTGCCTGTAGGAACTTTCAGTTAAATTAGCACTCATATGAAAATGTTAAAAATATATATATGTTCAATAACATGGCAGCATATCGTAGGAATAGGTGTGACTTTCCCTTACCTCTAATGATCTCGGGTATAAAAAGCAATCATGATGGACGAGTTAATTACAGCTTTCCTATTCAATAACAAAAAAAGAGATCCTACTCTTCTTTAATTCTAGTGTCAAAAAGGGGAGGTAGAGAATGAAAAGAGACCCAGGTAAGAAGCATACAATTTTGCTAAAGATAATCAGTGGCTTTACCAACCCCTGACTGGCATACATAGAAAAGAGAACACTTCATGCAAATGGGAAGCCCGATAATTATTTCCTTTCAATGGCTGATACCCAGTTTGTTCTGCAGGGCCATTACCTGCGTTTCATCTCCTCCTACACACAGCTAAACTGCTGCGATCCCCAGTCCGCTCTCTTTGGCAGCGAAAGGGCTTTTGCTCCAAGCTGTGCAGGTGGCCTTTGTCTGCAGTATCGACAGTTACAGATCTAAATAAGCAGAAATTCAGCAGACTTAGGACATTAAGCGGAATTGCTCTAATTAATTACGTTTTTGCCTACCCCTACTGTCATCACAGAGAAGTCTCAAGAAAGGCTCACAGCTTTTCCCCAAAACACTAGCTTCTGTGTGTTGATATTTATGAGGACAATGTAACAGCAGTGGGGAGCACAGCTCAGCCCAGAATGATGTAGGATGGAGCCTCCTTTTTGCTTTCAGAGTAGCCGTGTCCATCTCTCCTTGTTTTATATTTCAACTGAGCTAACTCAGTGCAGTTTTCAGCTTGCGCCTGCACTGTAATTGTCAGTGTAGCTCAGGGCCCCATTAGGTATATGGGAGATACTACCCTCATCTTGTGATAGAGCTTATGAAAACAATCATGCAAAAAGTTTTCTCTGTTTCATTTGGCTTCCATCCTTCAGGCTTCTTTTCTACAAGCTGAAAGCAGAATGGAGCAGCCCGAAGTTTCATCTTTTGTTGCCTCAATAGCACAAGAGTTTGCTTGATACAGAGCTGCAGGAACAAAGGATGACCTTGTTGCTGTCAAAGTGCAATCCCAGATGGCCAGAGCTTCAGCTGGGTCTTGGCTCTGCTGTACACCCTTGGTGTGCGCGGTGACACCCTGTGTGCCCTCAGGCAGTGTCTGCAGCCTGGCAGGGAGTGAACAACCTTAGAATCATAGAATAGTTTGGGTTGAAGGGGCCTTTAAGGGTCATCTAGTCCAAATCCCCTGCCACGAGCAGGGACATCTTCACCAGCTCGGGTTGCTCAAGACCCCATTCAGCCTGGCCTGGGATGTCTCCAGGGATGGGGCATCCACCACCTCTCTGGGCAACCTGGGCCAGGGTTTCACCACCCTCACTGTAAAAAATTTCTTCCTCATGTCTAACCTGAATCTCCCCTCTTCTAGTTTAAAACTGTTACCCCTTGCCCTGTTATAACACACCCTTCTAAAAAGTCTGTCCCCATCCTTCTTATAGGCGCCTGCACCCACCTGTTTATTTTCTGCCACAGAGCCTGGGTGCAAGGTGAGTCCTTGGCACAATAGGGTGAGGGAAGCCTGCTCGGGTGAGGAATGGGGATGATCACAGTCTGTGTTGTCTCAGGGGACATGGATGATACCGAGAGAGCATGCAGTGCCCTCTTCAGCTGATTGCAGATGCTCTTAGGGCTCAAAAGCACTTAGTTGTGGCGCAAGTTCCCCTGGGAGCTCTGCCCGAAACTGCATCCTATTAGAGCTGCCAGCATTGCCTAGAAGTGGTTTTGTACAGGTGGGATCATATCAATATTGTCAAACTCTTGCAGATGAGCATTTTGCCAAACTCCACGAAAAGGAAAACATTATGGCTTCTGGGAGGTGGTGGTGTTTCCTGGGAAAGACAGGAGTGCTAGTGGGTCACAATTAAATGCTGAAAACCTGCAGCTTATACGGCATAATTAACTAATTGCTTACTAATTACCGAAATACCTTATGGACTTTTAAAAATAAATACATTAAATAAAAGTATCTTGAGAATCTTCCTTGAAAGCTTGAGTTTTATCCTTAACTTTAAGAACCTGGAATTCTTTAGTGTATCTCATAGCAAGAGCCTCCAGAAAGGGGACCACAGCACACGGCTGGTTGTGCCTTTAGACAGCAAAGGTAAACGTTATGCAGCATGGGTGTAATGATTTTTTTAATACTGCATGGGTTTTCTAAATGATCTTGTGTCTGGAGGACCTTAAACTGAGTAGACAAAATAACACAACAAGATACATATATTGTACAGTAAAATTCAGTGAAAAACAAAAATGCATTTGGACTATGAAGTTTATATGCTTTGATACTTTCTTTTTCTTTTCTCACTCTGCTTTTGGACAAACTCAAGTCACTTTGTAGTACACTATGACATAACACAGTGTGACCACTATGAAAGTGTTTGTTTCGTTTAAGCCTTGTAGTGCTTAGAAATACAGGTGGAAGAACTTCTTTCTCAAATACTCAGCCCTAGACCTGAACCTGCAATAAGTTGTAATTCCCCTGACTCTGTAGCACTGCACAACCTCACTTAAGCCCGAGGCCTTAAAACCTAAGGCCAAATCCTAAGAACACAAGAAACATCTAGTTAAAGAAAAATAAAAAATACAAACACCCCCCCCCAACAAACAAACAAACAAACCCAAACAAACAACAAAAAAACAACCACAAACAAAATACAGAAGTGAAGCTCTAAAGACTCAAAAAAATTAGAAAGATAGCAGAAGAAAGCCCTGACAAGCAACAACAACAAAAAACCATGGAGGGGCAGACTGAGCGCTTTGTAAAAATGGACAGTTTTCTAACAGATGTAACACAGGCACACTGCCTTTTCTGGGGAAAAGACACAATCTGGATCTCATTGAACAGAGAGTGATAATATCTGAGGGTGCATCAGAGGGACTCGGGTGTATGCCAGCATCAGGAGAGACCTGCAAGTTGCTGTGAGGGGACAGGGGCTCTCATCTCCATTCCCAGGTTTCAGCATGCCCTGGATGCAGCTGCAGGAAAAGCCAGGCAGGTCAGCACAGCAGCAACTTCTTTCCAATCTAGATGTTGAGCTAAGCACAGCAAGCACAGTCAGAAAAAAAATTACAAAATAAAATGTCCCATACCAGCAACCTAATAAACACTTCTCATTATTTTTTAGGTTTCAAAGCCAGTCATTTCATGACGCAGCATGAATTCTGTCCTCTGACAGTCAGTACCTGCAACCACTCAAGTTCTGACAGTCATTTAGGAAACTATATAACAGAGTATTCAGGAGCATCTGAAAACAGAGGGACTGGGAGATCTTGGATGGCAGGTCAGGGGCAGGCAGAACAAGACAGCCTTCTGCAAACAACACATCCTGAGTCCCACTCCCACCTCATTAAAAAACGCATTAAAATCAACACTTTGTAAAATCGTATTTGCAATTAAGCTTCTAGAATAGAATATTTTCAATCAAACTTGGATGGTATCTGTAATGCAGAATGGGCAGCAGCAGAAGAAAGGGAGGAAGAGAAGCACCATGTCTGGAGTCAGCCAGCCTCTCTTCCTTGCTGTCAAAAAAAGGTCAATGTATTTCTCATGTTGTGCCAGCATGGGACAGAAGTGGTTTTTGAAACCCCAGCTGTGCCCACAAAGCAGAGCCCTGCTGCCTGCCAGCGCTCCCCATGCAGGCACAGAGCTCCCTGCACAGCTCTGCTTCTGCTTCCCTGCACCACGAGGAGACAGATGGTGCAGAGAAATTATAACCAACTCCCAGGCAGGCCCCTCAGTTGGGCTTTGCAATGACAGAGGAGTACATTGAAAGCAAAACATAATGTAGTAAGATTTTGCTAGGTTTTGTAGAGTACTTGGTGACCTTTAATACCAAAGGGATGGGGAGCAGATTGGCAGGGGACGTATAAAGTGAGCACATTTGTTTTGCTTCATGTGCTAGCTATGCAGCAGTGTTTTTAAATAATGTGAAGCACGCTGCCCACCCTCTTGTCATTATTTTCCCCATTTCAGGATGAATCACAGCACGATGAACTTGCCTACCAGCTAAGAACACCAGTCCAGCACTGGGCTGGCTGGTGCTAAGCCCTACCCAAAGCGCTACTGGCTTTATTAAGACTCCCTAAACTCTCATGTCCACATTAGTGGTCGTGATGTAGGACTGGGATTTTTGTGCTGGCTTGCACGGAGTGGACTTATTTCTGTTAGAAATTCTCCAGCTGTGCATTCGAGAAAGATTAGTGTGTGTTTACTGGGGAGAGGAAATAAAACAGCTGAAGAGATACCTCCGTGCAATGCCAAGAGATCTCAGGATGGGGCGCACCAACAAAGCCTGCAAATCTAGAGCCAGACAAAATGCCATCTGTATTACTCAGCTTCTTACCGTGGAAGCATTTAACGTGTAGATTTGCTACAGTCACAGCAAAGGGTTTCCTCATTGATCCAGTTTCATACAGAGCAAAGAATTAACAAATGGTAAATTCCCAATCTGCAAATCTGGGCAGATTGCAGAAGCAGCAGAAGAGAAATGACACGTTAGAGCAGACTGGTGGTCTGGTACATCACCTTCCACGGGGTTTTAAAACACCTCCATGGTTCTGGACATGGACCTGCTTAGCTTCAACTATATGGGATCTTAGATTCTGCATAACTAGAACAAGATTCATAGTAAATGGGGATCCCTGCTGACTTCACAACAAATGACCATCTACCTGCAGAGCAAACAAAGCAAGACCCCATGGGAGAACACCAGAGGAAACATACAGTATTCCACAGTACCAGAAGTCAGGACACTCGCTGCCAACACCCTTCCAGTTCCTGTGAAGGAGGTGAACTAATTTCTCCCAGCTGAGTTTGCCTTTCTCTTGAAAATGCATCAAGAACCTTCCTGGCAAATCAGACTTTTCCTCATAAAACTGTTTAATCAGGATTTCCCATGCAGCTGGCTTGAGTGCATCCTTCCTATTGCTTTAATATATGCAAACGGATGGCATTATTGATGCAAGCAAAGGAATAAAAGGTCATTGAAGCAAGTTTAATTAAAGAGAAAGTCTGAAATTGAGCAAGAGTTAGCTAGCTTGAGACTTATCGATTAGCTGGGCTGGTTTTAATTATTACAAGACAACCACGAGTTTACTTTGATATTGAACAGGGACGATCCTTCAGATCACACTATCACATCTCTCTGACATTTCCAATCACTTGGGAGATTGGTTAGGCTAAAAATAACAGAGAATAACTCCAAGTGAGCAGAGGCCTCTGCCCACACACAGGTAGAGCTCCTGTCCTCAATGAAAGATGAGAGAAGATACTGCTGGACATCACCCTTCTGCGGGGTAAAGAAGTCACAGCCATCTCTACAGCCACTGGCCCCTCAAAGCAGGACAGGAATGGCAGAGTGGCTTAAATCATGTAACTGCACAGATAATGCATATTAAAAATAAATACATTTTAAAACCCCCACACATCAGCCTAGAAATTGAAGTAAATAAATAAAGGGAGGAAAGAAGGAAGGAAGACAAATAAAGGCATGGCAAAGACAGCCATCTCAGAGTTGTAGACAGCGTGGGGAAGGGATTTTTTTTTTCTTTTAACTTTAATACAAACCAGGGGATGGGGAAGTCAGCAGCCCCATTCTTGAACAGAGAAAAGATCCAAAAAGCCCTTCTGGGATGATGACCTGCTCAAGAGGAGACTACTTGTCTTAAAGTAACAAAGATTTTTGGGTGAAGATTTTAAATACATCTTACCCCAGGAAAATAAGTAACTTCCAAAGCTCACAGAGCTAATTTTCTGTACTTAACCTTCTTCGTTTTCAAAGCACACTTTTTTTCCCTCAAATGAAGATATATCACCTGCGCATTAGCTCCATCACATGTGTGACATGACAGGGATGCAGTTGCTAAGCAGCTACCACGGGGACATGGGGAGAGGACTTTATAAGAATGTTTGTAACCACCTGAGAGGATGCGCCTGGCTGAGAGTTGATTCTGGTGCGGTAAGAGAGCAGAGAAACGAGCCCAACCTCCACACCATGGATGATGTTTAATCGAACGGAAATTGCTTCTGATAAGTTCTTTCAATATCCTGAATTGTCTGATAAACAATGAGACACAGAGCATAAACGGAAAGCACCTAGAAAACAGGTGAGACTTTTAATCGTGGCAAACTCTAACACAAGAGCAAAAAAATCAGGGCAAATGCTGCCTAAGCGAAACAGTAGAGATAACACGAGATGTGAAGAACTCATTGAAATTATCCCAGTGCAGCAAAAATAATTAAGTTGAGGTTTATTTCTAATAGGAGCTAATTCTCCTCGGAAGGAAGCTGCCCTCCAGTGCCAGCTGGGCAGCATCCCCTTTGCCCTCTGCCAGCCTCCACCCCTGCACCAAGTCCACCTGTTTCAACACACAAGGTCTTGATTGCCACAAGGCTGGACACTGCCTTTCCGAGAGGGGCTCACCTCTGAAACTCCAGGGCTCACCTCTGAAACTCCAGGGCTCTGGGGTTCAAGCACAGCAAGCCCCATGCATGGCACAGAGCTGGAGAAAAGGGGGCCCAGAAGCAGAGGCTCATTTCCCCCTCCTGAGTTGACACCAGAAGGTAGCAAAGGGACAGCCCATGCTTTTGGCCCCAGGGAGTTTTGCTTCGCCTGTTGCCTCAGGGAAAGATCCTCCTCTCTAAAACAAGGGTGCTTCAGGCTCACCCTGAAACTAAAAGTATGGAGCAAACACAGCAGCACCTCAGGTAGCTGCTGCTTCATATACAGCAAATAACTTCAGAAAGATGTGTCCCTTCACCTCCCCAGAAAGGGGCTCCTGTTACACCCCTCTCTTTTCACCCTTGTTTCTCACCCTTCCATCTCCATTCCCTTCCTACGTGCTCCTGCTCACCAACATCAACTTCTCTCTGTGCCTCAGGCTCATATTAATTGGTTCCTTACAGCTCTTCCCTCATGCATTAAGCTGCTACTTGTGTTTTCCCACTAATCTTTCTTAGCCAGAGGGCCAAAGCCACCTGGTGCTCATCTCCACAAGGCTCTTCCACCCTGCCCTGTGGTCAGCTTTGGCCATTGCCTGCCAGAAGCACCAGAAGTCAATCGCTCACAGGCAGCAATGATTAGGAGTGATTGCACTTCAACCAGCAGCCAGCCCTGCAGAATTCAGCAGCTTTGATTTTGCTTTACATGAGTAAAGGTATGTTAGAAATATTCTAGCCTTGATCCCAGCTGGTCAGGTAAATTTTTAAAAGATAAAATGGAGCAAAGATTATATTATGATTGGAAGAGATTTTATTTTCCCCCAAGACTGAACAGAGCACTCAGTGATGCTGTAAATAATATACTGAAGACACCTGAACTGGGGTTCACAATCATAATAGAAGGAAACCCAAATGTTGCTCTGAGCTGGTACAGAGCACTTCGGAAAACTCCTTCCAGTCAAGGAGCTTTTGCAATGAGAAACTGCACTTTAAAAGACGTTGTTAGTGTCACTGCACGAAAATGGGAGGCTGGATCCATATTTAGTCACCTCCCTGAACAACAGCTAACAAAGCGGTTCTAGATGATTAGTGAAAGCAGACATGAAGTGAGGGCACAACTGGTGTCCTCAGCACAAGAGAGGAGAGCTGCTCTGGGCATGATGGTGAGGAACAAATAATGGACTCCTGTCAAATACCAGTCTCATTTTCTCTGAAACCACCCAATCACTGCTGCACATTTTTCATGCTGTGGTAATTAAAATGCAGGCTGAGTTCTTGTTGGTTTCCCTTGGCTGAGTCAAGAGAGCTAAAACCCGCTCGCAAGTACTCTTAACATTCAGTCACTGCTGTTCATGCAGCAGAGCCAGGAACAAAACATCTCAGTGTCAAGACGTCAAGGAGCCTGCCCAAATCCCCCATGGTGGCAATCAGGCTGATCTCTAGCTCATCTTTCTCTAACTAAGAGCTATATTTTTAAAATGTACAAATAATCTGCCCACCCTCCTCAAGTAACGCATTTAAAAATAGTATTTCTTTCCTGCATGTGATTTCAGCTTTTTGAGTTAATTACCATAACTACCAGGCAGAGCTGAACTTTCTGCAAGGTTGAGCTTCCCCTAATTTCCAGACCTACCCTGCACCCCAGGCTGCCTTGTCCTAGGAAAAGATGACTGATCTATTTGCTAAAATCCAGCCAGTAAGGACATCCCAGTATAAAAAAGCTACAACATTGGGAATATTTCTGGTTTGGACAGTTATTGCAGAGAGACAGACTTTCAGTCTTAATATTAGATGTATGGATGCATTAGAACAGGCAACTGCTGAAATTAATGATGCCAGAAGCCTTCACTTCTAGATTTTGGACTTTTTGCGAATCAAAGATCTTCCATTAAAAATGTGAAGTCACTTGATCTTGCAACTTTTCTTGTTATATATATTTTGGTTTTCTTTTTACTGTATCCTGGCTTATTCTGGCTATGGACTCCTTCATTCACACCATGCTCCATGTCAAGTCCTTCTCTGAAAACATGATATACCAAATGGCACAGTACCACACAGGACATCTGTCTAATAGACTCTCATTCCTTTTATCTTCTTTCACATCAAAAGACAAAACATTTCCAGGCACTTTAGAAAGCCAGCATGGTCTCCACAGCACCCCAAGATCAATCTACAGTTTTAATGCAGTTTAGTAAAAAAGTATTAATGCACCTAACGGTAACCTAACGAGGCAAGGCTTAACCCAGCTGCATGACAATTAAAGTAGATGAATATTATTTCACAGGATCTAGTCCTTTTTGCAAAGAAGTCACTTGCAGGTCTGCATGCCAGATTTGAAGATACAGTTTCCTCTGATGTGAAATTCTACATTTTGATCAAAAAAGCCCACATCTGACATGAAGAACTTGAGCCAATTTGATTTGCACTGATAATCTGCAGTTTCAAGGACATTATCATGTGGACCAGCTACTAGAAACATCAGAAAATCCTGCAACAGAATAAAGCACATAAAAGACTCTTTGGACTGTGGTTTCAGGTGCAGAGTGCTGTACAGAGGCAACATCCCTGCATTTCACTCTCTGCCATTTTCAAAAATGTGATAGATCCTTCCCACACTGTGCTTATGCACAGATCCTCTACATCATTTCTCTAAATTTTGTTTCTCCCTTTGCCTTTGAATGTTTTGGCTGCTTCCTGAGTTCTAACATCCATCCTCTAAAGCCTTCTACAACTCCTTTATCTTACATGAGTCCTCCAAAATAAGGATGGGGTGTGGGTTTTGCTGTCTTGAATTCTCCACTGTGCCAGGACCAGAGCCTGGACACACTGGAGACAAGCAAAAGGGTCTGGGAAGTAGCCAGAAAGGGCTGAACTATGGAGATGGTGGAAGGCAGGACCAAAGAGCAGCAGCTGGTGGGACAGTGGTCATTTTTGCACCACTCTTTACACAAAGCTCCATTCAAATTTCTTCCCACATCTGTGGATGTACCTCCACAATGAGAGCTGCTCCTGCATGGATGTGCAATTCTGATTGCTTGCGGTAGGCATGGAAGGTATGAACATTGTCCAGAGAGAATGGCCAGGAGCTATTTGAGTTGAAAGAAGTTTTTTTTTCTCTTGTTAATGAAGTGCCACACGTCTTTAGGAATATTTCACCATTTAGTTTTGTCTTTCTTAAAAGAAACACTGGAGAGTCTTTCTTCCTTAGGGATACAAAAATATCAGGAAGAAGGAATACAAACTTGTTTCCATAGTAAAATCAAGTGATTCATACAAATGAGTTGGAAAAAGGAGTTACAGAAATCAGACAGCAATGTCACTAAGTCAAACACAGCACAGACATCTGTACATTCTGGACAAGAGAGGCCATTTAGAGCTGCTGGTAAAGACAATCCTGCATAGTCCCTGCAGGACACATAGCCTGGGGCTTGCTGGAGGCCCAGACTGGAAAACATGAGTCTGCTCATGCATTTCTGCTTCCTCTGGAAAGTCTCCTTGGCACCCATTCCCCAGCCAAGCTGATTTCTGTTTGCAATGTCCTTGAGCACCTTGGCTGAGCAGAGATGACCAGGAAGGGACTATTCAGTTCAGCAGCCAAGCAAGAAACTCAAAGGAAAAGAGGTCCAACATGCCTATTGGAAGGTGCTCTAGGAATCTCCTGCAAGGACAGCCAGCTCCCAAACCCAACACCAACTATCTAGGGACCCCGACTCTCTCCATGTCCAGCAGATACTGAACTGCAAAGCCCAAGCAATGCTATAAGACAGGTAATTGATCTGAGAAGCCTGGATCTGTTTGCTTTCCCATTGCTTCATTTCATTTATGAAAATTGCAGGATTTCGCAACAGTCCTTTCAAGCATAATGCTGCAGGTGGAAAGCCAAACACAAACAGTAAGAGGGAGTTCTGTGCACCACAGTAAAGGGCCTAACAGAGCAATGCACTGAAAAGGGAAAAATCATAAACAACTGGAAAAAACAGGAAAGGAAGTGAAAAATGCTGGTGGTGGAAGTGAGAGTGCACCTGATCAGACACTTCCAGCTGGGGCATGCTGCAGCGCAGGGAGGGCAGCACACAGGAGCTGGCTGTCCTGTGCTCAGCAGGTTTCTGTTCTGGCTGTGAAAAAGCCTGTTGTTGCCAGAACAGTGAAAATGGCCCAAGAAGCCACCCCTCCCAACGCGTCTGCCCAGACATCCCCAAGGAGGCCATGTGTACTTCTGCTCTATCTACTGCAGCTCCTCTGTGAATGGACCAAAGTTCTCCAGTGCCTCCAGCCATCACTTCAGACAGATTTCACTGGGTATCCAACCAACCATGAGAATGTCATTTACAAACAAGCCATCAATTATCCATTTGCTGAAAAAGCAGAATCAATTAGACATCCCCTGGGCTCCCTGGGTCAGCGAAACACTCCTGGGTGGATGGGAGCAGCAGTAGATAGTTCTTCACATCGCTTGTCTTTGAGCCTGTGGGATCAGAAGCCTCATACTGGAACTGTTTCTATTCTCATCTGTTTGATTTTCATATCTTATTTCAGATCTGGGACCAATTTAGCTTAAGTCCTGATGTGCGGTAAATGCGTACTGTATGTTGAGAAATTATTAGTCATCTTAGATAGTATGTCATTTGGTAAACCCATAGAGACCTACTGACCGTGTCCCATCGCAAATCAAAGGGCATTTGCTTAATAACTCTATACCCAGATGTGTTCAGTGAAGCATAGAGAGAGTGGTGTTGTTTACCAGTCTGGGAGAATGTCCTTGATCCAGGAAGACATAACAGCTACCCAGACCTGCTGCCAACTGTGTCTGTTGCTCTTTGGAAAAATCTGTTTTAATGAATGTAAGGCAGAGTCTCCTGCATGAGCCAGGACAACACCTAACAGTCCCATCTGCCGCCTCCCACGAAGCGACACACAAACAGAGGGACCAGCTATCAATACGATGGGCATCTGGATTTTCCTCCATGGAAGACTAGCAATAAATTGACTGGGATACAAATTCCCAATTGGATTAAGTCTTAGCAATTTCACATTTCTAAGATCATTCCTTACAAAAGCTGCAAACAAGCTGAAAAATCCACCTCCTGGTGTTCCCACTGACTTCCTTGCTTGGGCAACTCTTTATTTGGAGCTGGCTTGAACTTCTGTGCTGTTCATTCTCGATTCCTTTTGTTCCTTGTGAGGAACCTATTCTTCATTGAAATTGATTGCTTAAAAAAAATAAAATAACAAAAAAGGCGAAAAAGCCGAGAGAAGTTATGTGAGAGTGGAAAAACTTCCAGCTGTTCAATATGACAACAAAAGGATGTTCTGTTCAAGTCAATAAAATGTCTTTTAGGAACTGATGAGAGACCCTGCACTTTCTCACAGTCTCAAAACTGAGGTGTACAATTTTAAAAGTGCTGCCTCTAAATAGGTCGGGTTATTAACTTCTGTGCTAAGAATATTTGCTAAACTACAGCTTATTTCCAACAACAGGCATCTTTTATTAAGAAACTCAACTTGGATAATCAAGAACCACCCACTGCGAAAAGAATGAAGTGTGTTCTCCAGAGATACAATGACTTTCTTTGCCGGTGCTGTGCCTCAACAAAATGGCAATACATCCCTGACTTGGCAAAAGTGGTTGTGGAAAAGAAAGTGTTATATTTTATTTATTTATTTATTGCAGACAGATGAAATTGTTTGTTAAATTAAAGCAAAGTCTTAAGGAGTACTAAACAGTGAACGAACAACAGACCTAATTGATCAAAACTAAAAGCAGAGTCCTTTTTCCAAACTGTCAGCACCAGTTGCAAGCTTCATTCAGAAGAAACTGAGTGAGCAATAAAAAAAGAAAGGTTATGCTCATCTCTTTTTTCAAGCAACACTTAACTCTTAATAAGTAAAAGTTAGAAGCCAGTTAAAAGATTGTTGACAACATCTCTGTGTCACCATTGATAAGAATGAACCTTGTTTACTGACACTTCTTTGTAGTGAGGCTTTTGGGATGTGGCAGAGAGATCTGCAGGAAGAATTTGATGTTTTCTACAGAATGCATCATTGCAGTGTTGGCCAGGTTAGGTGGCCCTTAGCTGAGCACAGCTGGACACAGCTGAGCCTCACCCCAGGTTTTTTCCACACAAAACATGCTTGAGTGAGTCAAGCTACCCCTCAAGGCCAGGATGCCCTGTCCTGGGGATCCTGCACTCAGCACCAAGCAGGAGACTTCAGCAGGGACACCTGACCAAAAAACTTCACTACAAGGCAGCATACACCACGTGAGCTCAAAAAAATCATCTTTAAGCAAAGGGAGAGATCTGAGGAGGTGCCCAGATTCCCCTACAGGTGCTAGGGGGATGAACAGGCAGTTCTGTAAAATATAGTGAAGAATTTCAGGAAAAATATTTTTTTTGCAAAGGAATGGATGCACGTACCAGTGCTCTGCTGTCCATGAAGCTTGACTCTTCAGATGCCTCATGCTCAAGGTGCCTCTTGCGCAAGACAGCAGCATCAAGGATCTGCACATTTATCAGCTCTTAACATGTAACGGACTTCCAGTAGAGCTTAATTTTACCCTGTTTGATGCAGGCTTATATCTGCCCAAGGTTTTCTTTCAGAACAGTAGCAAAAGGGATTAAATTTTTAGAGGCCTTTCAATGTAGATGTTTCAAGCCAGGTGCCAAGAAACTTGCAAATAAAAGGTTTTGGTTTGCCATCTGTAAAAGCTAGGCTCTTATTTCCAGTCCCTGGGAGTTTGCCCTCTCCCACAGTAGAAGGGCTTTGGCTGGCAGCAGATCTTGGCCAATGCTGGCAGCTGGACTGGGGCAACACCACCCCTGAGCTTGCAAGTCACAGCAGCCGGCCGTGAGATTTGCATTTGTGTTCACTACAAAGAGAAATCTGTTTTAAAAGATCCACTTAACTGAACTATTAAACTGTTTCTTTTCTTCTTTTGTAAGCATGTGATATTCTTACAAAGAATAGTCAAAAAAAACATTAAGCTTACTTTGCTTATCTAAATGATACACCAAGATGTACAACCATCTAAAACAACATCATGATCTGATCTGGGGAATGCTGACATCAGCCAGTATTTTCAGCTGTGAAGCAGAACATACTGTCTCCACCTTTTGTGGCTGAGTCTTTACTTCTATAGAGTTTAGGGCTGGAGGCATACTCTTCTTTTTTTTTAATATTACTGGGTGTGATGAAGTTCTATTTTTTAAGGACTGAACCATTTCATTTTGAAAAGCAGATTTTTCTTTTTTTTTTTTTTCTGCTGACATAACATCGTTATGTTGTTTGTAGGAATTATGGTTTTTATCTTCCTGTCAACAAAACATGCATACAAATAGACTTAGATTACTTATAGAGCAACATCAAATTAAACTGCTTGCATAATGACTTAAAACTAGTTATCGCCATCCTGCATAATATCTGTTTAAACACACCACTTGCAACAAGCTTTCCTCATCAAAGGAGAAAATAAAAACATAAAGTCACTAATTTTATGCATGTCTTAATGTGCTGTTCAGCTCCCAACATTGCGGCCCTGTGTGGTGCAGAAGGGTGGTATTTTTACCAATATGAGCTCTTCAGCTTCTACACAGCAATTTTGAGGGTATTGTATTGGCCAAATATCACATTTCAGGGCTCAAACATGTTTGAAGAGCTGATGGAGACATTCAAGCATACTCTCAATTCCTGCCATGTGGAAGAGGAGTCTTGGGTGAAGATTGGGAGCTGCAGGAGCAGGGTCCATGCAAACCTATCCTATCTACAAGCTCTGTCTAAGTTGAGGATGGAAGGTGGTGAAAACTGGGGTTATTCAGTCACACCACAGGGCATTTTAAACACCCACAAAACACTGTGGAGCATGGGAGGGTGGGTGGGCAAAGGTGACCTGCCAGGCTCTGTGACAGCCACTTTCTGGCCCATCTGATTCATCTGAGGAGCAGCAGCAGGTCTGTGTGGCTGGGGCATTCTGTGAGTTGGTTTTCACCCAGATAAGCTATTATTGCCCACAACACCTGTCTCACCAGCCAGCACAGCCCCACAGCATCACGTTTGGCAAACCTTGGCTGGTTTGCAGCATCTTGGTTGTCCATTGGAGCCTGGCACCGGGCTGCTGTCCCTGGGGAAGCAGCAAGCCTCACATTTTGGGCTGCTATTCCTGGCTTAGCCTCATCTGCTCACATTAATGGAAAGCTATTAAAATCATCAAGTGCTTCAGAAATGGCTTTTGTCAGAAATACAGCTGCATTCTGTCTGCCTTCCCTCTGGCCGGAGCCACAGGGAAGACTACAAGGTGCCTCAGCTTGACATCACAATATCCACCTCTATCTATTTCCAAACTTTCCTCCTGGCTTCTTACGTCCATATACCTGTGTCAGAAGTAAGACAATATCCTTACACCCACAAGAAAACTACATTGAACATCTGAAAGAAGGAAGAGTTATCCACACTGACAGCTCATACCGCATTGTCTTTGCTGGAAGCCATGAGGAGCCCCAGTGTGCTGCAAACACAGCAGTTATTTAAAAACAACAACAAAACAATTCAAAACCGCACCTCCTGCCTGAGTAGTTGCGAGCTTATAAACCTGATAGATGTCCAAGGGGACGAGGGCAAGCAGCACATCTGGTGAGCAGGGCTTCTGGAAGCAGGTGAGGAGTTTGTGGTGCAGAGCAGCTCGCACGGGTAGAGCACACATGGTGCACCAGGGACACCAGCTCCAAGCGAGGAGAGGCTGCTCAGCGCTCGCAGGGCAGCCCTCATCACGCTGAAGCATGTGAGAGTCTGACAGGGAATAAATTGGACCTTCAGTCAACCATTCAGAAGTGTTAGCAGCTCCCCTGTGCAGGTCATTTAATTTGGTAAGAAAAAATAGAGGTGTTTTTTGTTTTGTTTTCCTGCCTCCCTGACTATTTTTACCTCTTGGACTCGCTCTACTGGTGATAGAGGAGCTGATGCCATAGAAAGAGTCATTTTGGTGGCTTGGGTCCACACAGAAACAGGAATTGACCTCTCTTTCTATGAGCTCCCACTTTTCCTGAACAGTTTAACCATGTTGGGTTTGAAGTGTTGCCATTTACTCATAGAAGGAAGTGCAAAAGGGCAATTTTTTTCCTTTTATTTCTGTTGTTCATCATAACTACATCTCTGGTTAGTGTCACTCCTGCACTCTAAAATTCTGCCAGCCGAAGGGTGGATATTCACTTGCAAAGCTGATGCTGGTGGCTGGTATGGATTAGGCAGGGCAGGTAGGTGAGGAGGAACAGAGTCCTCCCATCCTCCTAAGATGATCTTCTCCCTTCATGCCCAGCATGTGCCTGCTGGAAACAGAAGGAAACCAACCTTTGTTTTCCAAAACTCTCACTGAAAGGACAGAACAGCGAAAATACAAAGAAATTGTATTCCCTCAAAGAGAAAAAGGCCAAGGGAGGGAAAAATAGAGACATGTGTGGAACCCACATTAACTCAGTTTTGCACCAACAAGTGCAATGTAAAAGTGCAATAATAAAGACCTATTAAACTGAGAGCAAGTCCTACCCTCAGAGCCTACTCACTGCCTCCTATTCAGAGGAAATTTGCTTTATCAACATTTCGTGGCAAGATTATGGATTCACTGAACTTTGAAAGTGATTAATCAGCACAGTACTGGCTGACAGCAAAGGCAGGAGCAGTTCGAGGGCATTTCCTGAGCTGCCAGCCTCTCTCTGAAAGCCACCTAGATGTGCTGCTACTCCTAGCAATCTCACAAATGCCCCAAAGATGATTGTTAGTATTTTTAATAATACCTACCTCTTCCTCGAGCACCTAACAGATGAACTGTCTCTAATGGCTACAAGATTTCACCCACAGGTTTAAAATAAACCGAGGTCAAAATCCTTTACTTGAGACAAGATGTATTGATTGACAGCCTCAACGATAAAAATGCCAAAAAAACCAGATTAGAACACTAAACCTACAGTGATGGGAAAATCTTCTGGCTCTAAGGAGAGATTATACATGACCTGCTGAAAACTTCAGGCAGCCTTGGTGCAGGAGAGCTTCCTTAAACCAAATTGTTATATTTCTCCGAAGGTGTAAGCTACCTGGCCTGTATCTCTGTGTTGAAACCACATAGGGTAGGTGTGATCTTGGGAAGATGTCTGCAGCCAAGCAAGTCCCTTGAGACCTGGGCCTGAGGACCCTGTTCCCTGCAGCTGGAGGTGGCCCAGGCAGCAATGCTGGCGTGGAAACCAGTGGCCAAATCAGCCCCATGGCAGGGCCAGGGAGCTTCACACCTCTGGTGCAGTTGCTCAAGGCTCTCAGCAAAGTGAGACGTGTGCTTCCCTGAAACCATGGCAACCAGAGATTTACTTTAAAAATAAAGAAACGCTGTGTTTCTGGTAAAGGAGATATGTCCTGGTTTTGGGTTGAACAGAGTTAATTTTCTTTCTAGTAGCTGGTATAGTGCTGTGCTCTGGATTTAGTAGGAGAAGAATGTTGATAATCCACTGATAATACACTAGACTTTTAAGGCTTCCCATGCTCTGCCAGGTACACAGTAAGCTGGGAGGGAGCAAAGCCAGGGCAGCTGACCCAAGGTGGCTAAAGGGGGATTCTTTACCATATAACATCATGCTCAGTATAAAAACTGGAGTTGGACAAGGAGCCAAATGCTGCTGCTCAGGAACGAACACGCTACCAGTGTTGCAGACAGTGAGCAATTGCATTGTACATCAATTATTTTTTATATTCTATTATTCTCTTCTCTTTCTGTCCTCTTCAGCTGTTCTTGTCTCAACCCATGAGGTTTTTTTTCCCTTTCCAATTCTTTCCCCTATCCCACTTGGGGTGGTGGGTGAGTGAGTGGCTGTGTGGTCCCGGTTGCCAGCTGGGGTTAAACCACAAGATAGCAGCTTCTGCAAGGTGTGAGCATACTGTCTTCCTGTATCCCTGATCAAATCTGGACAGATTCAATCTCTGTCCAACTGCATAATGGAAATTCATTATCAACAATACTTCAGGATTAAGCAGGAGAGGAAACGTCTGTGCATATTCAGGCACAAATCCCAGCTGGCCAACAGCAGCCACTGTAAGGTGAACCATGGGAAGAAGGAAGCACTTTCCAACCCACCTCCATGACACATCTGCTCCCACTAAGGACGGATAACCCAGTAACAGGAATATCTCCTCTTTCAGCCCTACTCCACAGGGCAAGTTTAGTCCCTGCCACTGCAGTGGGATCTCGGTGGTATGGTTGGTGGCTGGTGCCCTGGGTACGGGGATGCAATATCGAGGAGGGGACATGCATGGCCATGGCTGTGTGGCCCCAGCCCAGCTGCTCAACTCTATTACCCCACATCAAAAACCCCAGGCAGAAAGCCACAAAGTGCTCTCTGCTGAGATGAAGCTTCTGGGTAGGAAAAAGAGGAGACTCGCATTTCTTTGGAACAGGCAGCCCTGCTCAGCAAGTCCCTTTCCACACCAAGAAACAAGATTTTGTGACCTGATGGAGAAGGTTGCCAGTAAATCTGAGGAGAACATGGAGAGATTTGCTCAGCAGTGTAGGTGATCAGAGTGAGGAAAGGCACTGATATCTGCTGGTGTAAGGAGGTAGATAAACAGCCTTTTGACTTGACCCTGAGTTTTCTACTTGGAAAGGTGAAAGAGAGGAAAAAAAAAACAAAAATAGTCAAACAGGGACTGTAAGCCTGACTAGATAGAAACTCAAGCCCCGCTTTCTCCTCCCCACTTGACAGCTTTTACATTTTGACTGAAATGTAACATTAATAAACAATGTATTGTGTGTTCTCACTTTCATGGGTTTTTCACTAACATGTTGACATGTGGTTTCTCATCCTTTTTTAATATAAAATCTGAGCACAGTGTCAGGACTCTTCCTGCACTTAAAGCTGACACCTTGGATTTTTCACTCATCACAGCTAAATACATTAATAAAAGCTATTTTGCTCATGTGCATTAAGTTGAATCTGGGCTTAATGGCTTTACTGACACAAGAAGAAAAAAAAATAAAATTACATATTCTGCAACTACTTAAGTCTCCATCAAGTAACTGAATGAACAGTAAGCTGAAAGGAGCAGAAAGTCTTTACTAAAACGCTCTCAAGCCTCCAAGCAGAACTTGAGAAATGATGAAATGCCAGGAGAGAGTCTGCTCTGCAGCAGGCTATTGTTGTAGAGCCTTCAAATTGTGCTTAGACACTAAATTGCTCCATTGTTAGAAGCACTTAAAACATAAAACCGAGCAGAAACAAGTTTTCTTGTTCTGGCTGTGGGAGGTAGTGGAGCTTTTAGATCAATTGTTATGCAAATCTGCCTCTAGATTCAACCTAGGTTAAAAACTACTCTCCAGTCAATTAAAATCGGAGTCTCTGAAGTGGTTTTCGCACTAAGCCCAACTTTCCATAGGTGTCAGGCTGTGGTTTTGCATTTTAAAATGTATCTAGGAGTCAGTCCTCTCTTGCAAGAGATGGGGAGGGGGAACACTAGAAGGATGTTTGTTCAGGTGCACCAGAGGAACGGGCTTAACCTGAGCCAGCCACCGCAGCCACCCCAGCAAGGTCCACCAGAAAATCCCACCCCAGAGCAAGGGCTGACAGGCTGCTGCTTTGTCCAGAGGCTCATAAGGCTTTTTCATGCTGTCAGACTCAGGAGAGGTTTGGGAGGTGCTGCCAGCCCCGCGTCAGCCCTTGCATAGCCACTGAGTGATGCTGCATCTCCCCACAAGCACCAGCTATGCCAGCCCCACGGGGAGCACAGGGAAGGGGTCACTGGCTTTTACAACAGCAAATTTAGAGGGTTCATGGCAGCAGTAATCACACAAGTGCATCCAACACTGCTGCATCTTGCCCTCCATCAGCAGGCAGACCTGCGGGCACAGAGTTCACTATGGCACTGAGCTGCCCAGCCCTGTGGTCCCCCAGTGCATCTCCCTGCCTGCATCACAAAACCACCTGCTACACTGAGGTACAGACCACACAGTCCTCCTTTTTCTAAGGCACTTGGTCTACACTTCCAAAATGAAGCACCAAACAGATCACAGTTCAAAACCACAGAAGTCTGCACTTCTTAGTAGGGCAGTTTACATGAACTTGTGTTTCCAGTTTTCTCTTCTCAGCCGACCTGCTCCTCCACCTCTCCAGAGCAAAGCTTGCATTTCTGGAAGACCAGTGCTGTAAAACCGCTCCTGGGTTTGTGGAGTCAGAAAAACAGCATGCAGTTGATTTAAATGCACCATCTTGCAGCAGGCAGACAGGTTTCTCCTTCAGCAACATGCTTTATTGGCCAATACACGAGTCGGTTGGTAAAATGCATGAGTGTGTCTCTAGCCAGGATGCACAATGCGCGTGATGAGCAGCGCACACAGTGTCAAGTCCTTCCAAGCTCATCTTATTCTCAGCAGAACCTGAGCGAACAACTGCAACACCTGGGCAAACACCATGAGCTGGTGAGCACCTGAGTAGTCCCAGCCACACAGTGCCCGGGTGGATCGGTGCTGGGGACTCTAGGATACTAATTGTGGGCTGAAAGCTGGTGTGTGACACAGTGCACACTCCAGTGAGGCCAGAGAGATGGCAGGTGGGATAATGGAGTATAATAACTGTACAGTTAGAAATCATAATGGTTCAGTCTGCGCAGAGGGTTAGTTTCCAAGAGAGCTGTTATCTCAGCTCTGATGCCTGGGTGTCAGAGCTCTATGCCTGTTTTATTGGTTAAATACATGGTTTTATTGCTGTTTATAGAAGTATGCCTGCATACAGAGCAGCAAGGGAGCACATTAGCCAGGAAGCACTGAGCTTGCACCGACTGCTGTGTGAGAGCATCCAGACCCCAGCCAAGCCTCTGTGAGAGGGTTGATAAGTGCTTATGGGGGATACCTTAATCTCCAGGTCATGATCCCCAGCTGATATGTAAAAGCAACTCAAATCACTTATTCTTGTTGATGAAAATGTTAACAGGGAGGAAGGAGTCAGAGAAAGAGTGGGGGAGAGCTCTCTTTTCTCTCTTGTCACCCTTGGCTGTTTCTCTATCTCCCTTCCAGGTTTGTAACTATTTCTGCACTCCGACACTTTCTATGTTTAATATCACCACTCATAAATGATATTCTTTCTAGTACACTCCCAGGGTATCCCCACAGGGGTTGACCACCACAGCAGGATCTTACACAGAGCTCAGCAGCATCTCCAGGCCCCTGGGTGATGGGGGACCCATTTCCAGATCCCCAAACCCCATTCATTCTAAGTCCTCAGCTCTAAAAGCAAAACAAACCCACAAAGGGGTGATGCCTGTGCCAGCCCACACTTGTGCTTGCCCCCTCCCAGGGCAACCATGTTCCCAGGAGGTGCAGATTTCCCCACTTCTAACAGCAATGACATGGCACTAACTGCCTTTGTGGCATGTATTGGGAGCTGCCGAAGAAAGCAGGGCTTAGACCCCCGCTCAGTAGCTGTAGGAAAGTAGAATCTGGGCTGCTTCTTACTAGTGCAAAACTGCCAGTTTCTTTCCACAGGGCTGAAAGCAAAATTCACATTATTCCTCCTTCAGATGAGACAGCCACAGTATTTCACTCCGTCTCAAGGGAAACCTACTTTTGAGATAAAGGAAAGTAAAATCTCTGCAGCCTACCTTTATGTAAATATATGTGTAAAGGAAAAATCCTGAGGGATGTTGCAAATCATTTTCCAAGCTGGTGCATAACTTTGTGCACAGAAAGCGAATCTGGAGATGGGTGACTCAGGCACAGTTTTGCCAGGATTTTTATTATTATTATTATTTATCTCTGGCTAATTGAAGCAAAATAATATATTTGGGCACAAGATGCTCTGCTGAACATTCTGTCCTAGTTCTTCCAAAAGAAGACCAGCCCTAAGGTAGTCACTGTACATTAAAAACTTCTTAAAAAGAAAGCCAGTGTCCCACCTGAGGATAACTGCAGAGTCCATGTGTTGTGGGAAGTCCAGGGGGACATGAATCGCAGCAACTGCCTGTGCTGGTGGCTTGAGCAGAGGAAGGATGTGACAGCAGGGCAGATGCACTGCTCTGCTTGCCCCACAACTGGACACCCCATTCCCAGCCCTGTCACCCCATGGGCAAGTGAAAGCCACAGGTTGTGAGACTGCAACTCTTACCTGCGCTGGCTGAGCTGATGCTGCCTTGGGACTCCCAGAGCAGCTGGGCTTCCACAGCTTGGCTTTTGGGAGGATGGCAGCATCTGCTGTAGAGCAGCCATGTGCCAGGTCAGAGTGTGGCCCAGAGCAAAGGACACCAGAGGGAATCAGTCACATTTGGGGAACTGTTTGCAAAGTGCCATCTGAGCGGCAGCTGTCTCTGCTCCTCACCCTGTGCAGTTCCCTACAGGGCTCCCAGAGCTGATCTTGGCAGGACACCTGTGTCCTCACAGAAGCAGGAGACGCTCACACATCCAGCTGTCACCCATGGAAGACCACAGACATCTGGACTCCACCTGAAATGAGCTCAAAAATGAGCCCTGGTGCATTCAGCGAAGGCCACAAGAGGCAAGTAGATTAAAAAGTCCTCAAATACTGAACATTAGCAGCTACAGAGATGCTGTGGGAATTGGCGCATTAGATACCACAGCTGCACAAGCAACTTCTTGCCTAGTTCTGCAGTTTTACTGTGCAGCGCTTGGCAGCCCCACAGCATCCCACTGCCCCTGCGTGGGCTCATTCCACAGCGGTGGGTGCCCAGCAGTCCCCAGCTCACAAAATCCCCTATGGCACCCTCACAACGCCTATTAAGGAAAAAGGAAATGAGTGGGAGAGAACAACATGCAATAGTTGTATTTTTGCTTTACATTAAGGTTTGTTTGTCAAGGAAAATTGCCCTCTCATGGGGCTTAGAGCACTGAAATACTGGGATATTTAACTGCCTACCTTTCAAGGTTTACTCCAGCCCCCTAGTACAGTTTGAAACCATTTAGGAGATTGTTCCATCCCCCCTGGAGCAGCATTGCTTTAATGACATCTTTACAGCCTTAATGGATGACCTTGGTAAAGATTATAGCCCTGCTGTTAGAAATTTGTTGCAGGACAATGCTTAGACAATGATAAAATAGCTACTGGGGAGCTCAGAGTTCCGTGTGACAGTGGTGCAATTCACAGTGCACCACATGAATTGTGTTAGCATTCATACATTCTGTGGAAACAGAAACGTGAACTGCTAGGAATGATCATAATTAGCATATGACTAATTCATTGGGCTATTTTGGTTTCCATTTCATTTCGAAAGTCTCAGGACCGTACATCGTCTGGGAGAAGTGTATTACAGACCAGCATACCAATTCCTCAATTTTCTTGTGTAGTCTCACCGGTAGTTTCTGATAACTCTGCTCATGCTGCAGAGCACACATGAGCCATGAGTGAGCCCAACTGTTTCCTACGAAATCCTGTTTCAGACTGACCTCCTCCCTATGGCAAGTGCTCAGACACCCAGCAAACAGCAGTCCTTTCCTAAATGGCTCCAGGTTTGCGTCCCTTCACGGAGGACAACAGTGCTGCAGAGAAAGGGTCAGATCCCAGCTCTCAATTTCCATGTAGAAAGCTGTCTCATGCACAGACAAGGTATGGAGCCAGCTAGAATAATTAGCATTGAGGTTTGTGTCTGGATCCTTCACAAAGCAAGTAGATTAAATGGTCAGGTCCTTTCAGAGCCCTTCATGAGCTACCTACTCATCATATGACTGTCATAGAGGTTTTGCAATAAATCATACTGCACTAATGACCATCAAATCATGGAAAATTGCTTTAATGCTACTTCAATGCATTAATGAATGACCCATTCATTAATTCAAACTATTGAACGCATGCCTTGCTTTCCTACTAGGCTAGAATGACCTTGGTGCCAAATCCAAACAGAAGAGTGGTGTTTAAGCCATCTCTGAAATCACGATGGGGACGAGGACCCCAGATTCCTGTGGGGCAGCAGCAGCCAGCTGCATTGGCAGGAGAAAGCTCAGTGCACCCAGCTCTGCCCCACAGCAGCCTGGCTCCCTCAGGAAACTGAGTCTCCGGAAATTACCGAAACTTCAAAAAATGGTGGATGATAACCTTAATACACAGCCAGCAGGAACCACAGCACTGATTTTAATGGAAGCAGAATTAGATCAACTTCAGCTACAAGGAAAAAATCTTCCCCCAAAATTATTATAACGCAAATCTTTATGGCACCAGCCACCAGCACACTGTTAATCGTTTCCCTATAAGAGTTCATTAAAACAGCAAAAATCCTGCAAAGAAGGAAGGACTTTCCTCCCCGTATAGAGCAACAAAGGAGGAGGTGAGAGTTGAAATGACTCACCCTTGGTCTCTCCAAGCATCACAGCAAACCTGCACATTCTCAGCTCCATCCCCTCTCTCAGAGAGGAACCAGCCCCTTGCATTGTCCTCAGGGCCACACTAGGGAAATACAGGGCACATGATTAAAAGGCAAGAATAGCTCCTACCTAATAACAGCTCCCATCCCTTTCTTAAATGGCTGGGGGATCAGGTGTGATACTGAAGCAATATAGATTGGGGAAGGGGGTGGGGTGGGGGGCTGGAATCACATCACAACCCTAAGGTGGTGCAGATTAGCCAATTATACTTTCAGGAAGCTGTGTTAATTAGAAGCTTTTCAAGAGAAGAGTCAAAGGACTTTGCAAACACAGATGGAAACCGATTTTAACAAGCAGTGATTTTAACGAGCCCTAGCGTTGGAGAGGCATCAGCAGTGCGATGTCCTCTGCTGGCATCTCCAGTTACTGCAGGAGGTGGCTCCAGCCGAGGCTGCGCTACTCCAGGGCCAGCAGCTGCCCAACGCTGACCAAGCGCAAGCCAGCAATTAGTACAATCAATTTGGAGGGGGGAATACTATGATATTAAAATGAATAATCATGTGGCTGGGACTGGTAAAGGATTATTCCCTACATAATAGTCATAGGTCTTTGTGAGAGCCCCAAAGCACCTGGGTCATCTGATCTCTCAGAAGCAGCCCATCATCACCGGCTCAGGGAGGAGAAACTGATTTTCCCTTTTTCTTAATGACAAGGTCTAACGCAGCAGCTTCATGCATGAGTCAACAGAGACCCGGGCTGTTTAAGAAGATTTTACAATAGCTCACACCTGAACCATTTTTTTTTCTTTCCTAGGCAGAGGGAAGTACAGAGCAGAGAGTGGAACAACTCACAATTCATTCACTTGTTCTTTGTGTATGGTTATGGTCATTTGCTTTCCTGCTTAAGTCAGGGAAGCTCAGAGTATGAATGTGGGTTTGTTTATGAGCATCAAAACGGGTTCCTTTAAGTGTTATATGTGCCTTCTTAAAAAGCTGACATGAGAGCCATTTAAGAATTTTTTTAAACATCTAAGTGACTGACCAGAGCTGTTTTAGGTTATCCCCAAATGGACAGTAACTTTGAGGTAATGCTTGAGGTTTATTGCTACTACATTATTGAATACTGCAGGGAGCAGACATTGCTTTTGGTGAATTGTACTGCACAGGGCTGTGAGCTAGAAACAAGGACTGCAAACACTGAGCCATGACAGATGTAACATCCCCCTCACACGCACTTCTCATCCTAAATGGGTGTGCAACGTGGAGAAAAAGGCTCCTAAGAAGCATCAAAGGGAAAAAGCCACCCAACAGGCACAGGAGATGGGGTCCCAGAGCCCAACAATTGCTGTCCACTTGGCAATGCCCCAGCCCGCCATTGGCCTGACCTTTTTCGTGTAGTGACACATCAGCAATAAGTGGACACAATTTTTGACACAAAACATCCCAGAGACTTAAGCAGCAGCTTTCAGACTCCCCTGGAGCACAAGTGCAACTGGTCTGAGTAATAAACCTTGCACAGGCCAAGCCTTGGTGTGATGTTCAGGACACTGCACAAAGGCTGATGGCATTTGCCATCTCCTGTGGTAGCTGGGGTAAGATGTCTGGCTTTTGTCACTCCATGTCCCTTGACACTTGGTGGGGTTCACACAGCTCCACCAGCCTGCCCTATGGGTCTTGGAGAGTTATGAATGATACAGAGGGGCTCAGACCATCAGTGCCCACGAGCATCGTAGGCCTGTCTTGAAGTTTAATCACTTCATGAAAATGAAACTTTCAATATTTCATTAGGATGTCTCCCATCTGTTAAACATAATCCCAGATAGTTTGGTGACACTTTAGATGAAGCTGTGAAGAGATGTGTTTGTTTCAGATGTAATTGGACAGCTATTTTATTATGAATGAGTGAACTATGATGATTAAGAAGAATTCAGTTTTAGCAAACCGTGTCTTAACAAATACTCCTGACTAAAATCACAACTAAGCAAGTGCTAGAGAACTTTCATGACAATGACTGGAGCAGAAGACGAAAAATCAGTGAGATGCTACAGGACAAGAGGTGCCTCCAGGACAAGTTCCTTGTTCCCCGCACTGACCCACAGCAACCAAACCCCTCCACATGCCCAAGCTACCACACCACATCACTGCCATCTCCTCTGGCCCAAAGCCCCTTTTGGCCCAAATCAGTCATCAGGGTCTGCTCACACCCCTCCATCTTCCCAGCCCCTCTGAATGCTCATGTCCCCCCTCTCCCCTTGGCCACAGGACCCTGCAAGGGGCTGGGGAGGGAGAGCGGACAGTGATAGCACCAGGACTCCAGATAATTGACCTCTTTGTGCTTGCCAAATGTATTTCAGACTCTTTTTCACCCTGCTCTAGATAATTTTGGGCAAGGCTGTTTGTGCTAGAGGCATCGCACAGGATGGGATGCTCTCTGATGTAAGGCCATATCCTTCCTGGCTGCCAGAAGACAGCTCCACGGCCACACTGAGCATCAGCAGCACCATGAAAAGCCGATCCTGAGCTGGGGAGTCCTGCATCCATCCTTCCTACACTTTCCAGTTTGGAAAAGTTGTCTGTATTTCAGCAGAACCCAGTGCCGAAGACCAGAGGCCACAGAAAGCAGCTGTTGGAGTTTCCATAAGAGTTTCCCAGTTCGTATGGAACAATTTTTAAGCAGTGAAATCTTTGTGCTGAGAGTTTCAGTAAAAAAGCTCCAAAGAGTTAAGTGGAGACAGGTACATATGCCACGTGTGCAAATCACTTATCTCCTGCTGTTAAAATAAATCTGTTCCAAATCATTGCAGCTTCCCAACGGCTGCCTCCTCATCTTTCTCCACTTCAGCCTTCCATTTGGCCTTCTTTTCTAAGTTCATCCGCAGCAGTGTGTGATCCCTTTTAGCAGCCTTGAAAAGAAACAGTGAAAATCATTGCATGCACACATTTGCCATCACTAAGTCTCCCCAGATTTGCACCACTTACTTTGACATCCCACTGTCCTTTTTGATATTTTGCAGTGACAGAAGTCAATGTGTTTCCTTATTTTACCAAGTTTTCAGCATTTCCAGCTCTGATTAGCAGGAAAATTACACTGTAAATTGTTTACAGGTGTGTTGGGACATGCAAGCCAGGCTGGAGAGCCTCCTTTCCCACCAGTGGGGTGGAAAGAAGCGTCATGGTTCTTGGTGACACACAGACTATGCAGGCAGGACCGCAGGATCCTTACAGCCCACAGATGCGGGAGAGGATCAGGTGCCATTTACACTGTGTGAGCTCCTCGGACAGCTACTACATCCTTTGAACCGGCCTCTTTCTGAGATACCATGGTACAGAGCATTGCACTGCATGGGTTTATGGTAAAGTGGACCAGAAGGAACACATTAACCAGCAAGTTGTGCTTCTTCATCTCAGTCTCTCCTCCAGAGAATGGGGTGATACAGGTCCTGTGCAAATATTGCTTATATGGACTTATTCTCAAACCTATCTGTCTACTTGGGTGCTTATTTATAAAGACAGCATACACAGGCCATACATTAAGTGAACCAGATACCCTCACTCGGAAAAAATACTCACTTCTTTGCCTGTGATTACCATGGCCAAACAGCCCAGCAAGGTCAGCGCAATCATGATGTAGCAAACCTTTATCCTGACGCTGCTTCTCGCTGCATCGAGGACCTCAGACCTGCAGAGGACAGAGCAGAGTTTCCAACTGCAGCAGCTTGTGTGAAACTAGATCATGGGGAGCTGAGTAACGAATCCTCGAGTCTTCCAGCAACTGCCTATTAATGTACAATGTGTTTCAGCCTTTTCTTTCTTTCTCTTTCATGGGGGAGAACTCAAAAAATTAGTCTATGGGGGAAAGATGTAGCCACCCTCCCACACAGGTGGGGTATTGCTACTCCTACCAGTCATCAGCAACAACAGGAATAACAAATCCTGCCCTCTTCTAACAGTGTATATGAGAGTGAATACCTGAAAAAATGACAACGACAGGGAAGTCTTTTCATTATGAGGGGCCCAGCTTTGAGTGTTGCAGGGCAGGGCATGGGGTGCTGCACAGTACCATGAGACACTGGGTCCATGCCACCTGGGCCAGGCAATGCCACCATCAGTGGAAAAAAGAATGAATATGCATGACATTTTGCTAAGATCGATGAAGAGTTTTCACACAGCGAAGAGGCACAGCAAGTGGTGCCTGGTCTGTGGCCACATCCCCATCCCCGCGGCAGGAGGTGTTTGCAGCCCTGTCCCACTGCAGCGTCACCCTCTGCCAGGCAGCTGTCACCAACATCTGCCTGCAGTGGGAGGCTGAGCCTCAGCTGGATCGAACAACTGCTCTGTCCATCTGGAGTTGTCTACCCAAATTGCTGAACAGCCACAGCTGTGCTGGGAGATCTCCACCACCTTCCATGAGCGACTCATGTCTTTTTTTCCGACAATTCACGCTTGGAAGAGGCTGCAGTGTGGCAACGGGTCATTTATGAACTCATATCTAGCCATGGATTTCCTTACACCTGCAAGGGGAAAGTCAGCTGGAGGAGCCCCTGAGATGTCCCAAGTCAGGAAGCATTAGGTCTCCAAAACTAAGTGACAATCATTTAATAAAAATACCTCAGCAAGCAGGCGAAACCGTAGCCCAGACATGATGATTTTGTTACAGAAGTCTGTCAGCAAAGCTGCGTATAGCCCCAAATTCTTTCTAAAATTCATGCATTATTAATTGCTGATCAATGAAAACTAGCAAAGCATGTAAAAATCCAAAGTGATTTATCACAGTGACTTCTGAGTTACAAAGCCACTTGTCTTGCGAAAGACATTTCAGCTTACTCTGAAACTTATTACATCTAAAACAAGTGAATGCAGTTTACTTCACAGGGCATGACAAAAAGTTCACTTTCCCAAAAATTCAGATTATTTTTGGACACCAGTAGCAGCAGACCCCATCAGCATGGAGGAGCATTAACCCTCACCATGTGAGCACAGTTCTAGGTACTGCAGACTGGAGTCTCAGTCTGTATGTTCACATCCAAAAAGTGTCATTCAGACGGGTCTACTTACGATATAAGCTTGGGAATGTCCTCCTCCTTTTTAAAGCGTCCTGCCCATACTAACACCTTTTTATCAAAACTTGTAGGCCTTCTGTCATTTTTGAAAGTTTCGTAACCTGCAAGAGATTTTATAAAAGAAAACAATGACCTAAGCTTAAACAAGCAAAGAGGCAAAACCCTGTTGGTACAGAAGGAGAAGGATTGAACATTCAGAACGGCACTTTTCTGTGAGAGCTAAATGTGCTTTCTAATGTCAAAAGGACTCAGCAGCTGGTGTGATATGCTATGTTATATTTGCAGCTTATTTATTTATTTATTTATTTATTTATTTATTTTCCCCCTCTTCAGTTTAGGTAGGTTTTTACCCAAAAATCTCTTCTAATCTTCTTGACTGGGGGGGAAGGGTGCAGGGCTGAAGTCACCCAAGCCCACAACATGCTCTCACCCTGCTAGCATCTTGCTTTCAAATGGCCCAGTTAAGAAAACTGCCAGCAGCTCTAATAACTCCTTGACAGCATCTCCTTCTAAAAGTGCTGATGGAGAGACAAGGTCTGTTAAAATACAGCCTGGTGTGAGGCTGGCAGTTGTTCTCATGCAAGCTGGGTACCACATTACTGTACTCTAATGATGATACATTACATCCCACCAGCCTACCACAGTGATGCCATTAACATGCTGTCACTGTGAGCACAATGAGAAAGGGAGTCTGGCTCCTCTTGATGGAAACAAGCCCAATGACAGGCCATGGTAAGAGCCATGGCAGAGAGATGCTGCAAAAATAGGGCAAGCATTGGCTAGCTCAGATCCTGGCTGTTGCATTGCACACCTGTACAGGTAGTCATTGTAAGGTAGCTGGGACTGCTCACACACCCAGGTAGGTGCACCCAAGATGTTAGGTTACAGTGTCCTGTGCTTGCTCATGTAGCAACAGGTGTTTAGAAATGCCCTGTAGGTGACCATGGCATGCAGGAAGGGATGGACACGGAGGTGCCCCCAGTCTCAGCGTCCTGTGATCCCTGGCTGTTGCTGGATTTTTAGTGCTTGACTGAAAGAAAATCACTGCTGCTACGGAACAGGGCACAGGGACCGTCTCTTACTGCCTGCGTTGAGATGGTAAAATTACATTAAGTTCCTTGGCCCCAGGCTTGCTCCTGCATGCCAGGACTTGTGAATGGCTGAAAAACCCCAGGTGTAAATCTTGGCACCCAGACTCCCAGGCAAATTCAATCTCCTGCTTCTCCTATTTCTATTACAGGGTGCCAGTGAGACCAGTAGAGCTGCATCTGAAATATCAGCATCTGAATCAGATTTGCAGCAAGGAGTAAGATGGATCACTAGAAGGACGGGGTCCATGCCAGGAAAAACAAGGTCAAAGTCCCATGCTGGAGACCCCAAAGCATCCCATGGGACTACAGGCAGCCCCATGCAGCCCCACTGTGTCACTGGGGTGAGGAATCTGCAAAGGCACAGCCAAGGAGGTGGTGGTACAGATTAAAAAGAGCACTTGCCCATGTGGGAGCAGCCCATGACTGCTCCGTGCCAGGTAAGCCAGTGCTCTGCCTGCCACCAGCACGCACAGTGGCTGATGTGATCTGGCAGGGAGCGCTGGGGGGAGCAGAGTGGTACGAGGCTGCCACTGGCACCAGCCCTGCACTTGCAGACACATTCACTGGTCCTCCTCGGGAAACCTGGCAGCTGGGTACGAGGAGGAACTTTTTTTTTTTTTTAATTACAGGTTCCCTGACACTAAGTATCAGCTTGTATTTGCTACCGTAGGAGGAAGACTATTCAACAGGAAAAACTTGATCCCTGTGCCCTGTGCTGGGCAGAGCTCTCAATTTGGTTTGTGTCTCCAGAGCGTTTGTAGCCCCAGGAGCTGCAGCACTGCAGTAACAGCCACGGACAACAGCAAGGGTCGTTTTCTCACCCTTTCCTGCAAATACCCTTTCCCTCCGTGCCGCAGCACGAAACAGCAACCAAAGCCTTTCTACCCACCTGGATTAGCTGCCGGCAAAGCTGTATCCTGAGCGCCCTTCACTTTGTCACCGACGGCTCTGGCGGGGTGTGGGACCGGCCGAGCCACCCACCGCTGCAGCCTGGGGCTGCACCCCAACAGCCTCCCCAGCATCCTACCCCACCGGCACCGAGTGACTGTCTCCCCACCGACCCGGGAGCGCGCAGCGGGACCGGCAGGATCCCAAAAGGCTGCTTCTAGGGGTGACTAACACAAAACTACCCCTTCCTGTAAGAAGGGAGTAGCAGGCATTTCCACCGTGGCTGCCAACAGTTTGTGCTTGCGTCACGATGACTATCTAAATTTGTCGCCCGTGTTTACCGAAATGACACACCTTCCAAGCTCAGCGAGCAGAGATCACCGCTGCGGCAGCTCATGCCCAGCCCAGGTTCTGCGTCCCAAGGAGTTGCTCAAGAGAGCGATGGGCTTTCACATTATTTTCTCATTATTTTCCTATGGTAGTACCAAAATAAGACAGTATGCTATATTTCCCCAAAGACAGGCTTAGTGACTGCTAATTATCACAGCCAGTTAAGCTGTTAGAGTTCTTAATTGTTCTGGGCTAAAAAAATAATCTTGCAAATCAGTTGCTTTAAACAGATTTTTTGAGGAGGAGCAGCATTCCCCCATTTCAGGATAAATGTGGTCTGGCAGTAGGAAACTAAAGCTGTTATCTGTGGCTAAAAATACAGATGGGGAGTCCATCTCACATCCAGACTGCAAACTTTCCTCGCAAATAATTATATTTCAGATATATTTCCAGTTTAAATCAGTAAACTAAGAAATTATGTCAAAAACCTTAGGTGATACAGTATTAGTCAGTCAGTAGAATTGTCACTGAAATGTAGCAGTACCTATAAAGTATTTGTCCTCTTTGAATTCAATCTCCATGAGGTCTGGATAGTGGTGGATGTTTTGCATAACATCAGCTGTTCTAACCAGAGAATGAACGAAAACCAATGCTATTTTATAATTTTGATATTTCTTCCACGTTTTGCATAAAATTCTCTCTGGTGGGTCAGGAAATGGAAATGCAAAATACTTGTCTCATTTGAAGCAGTGGTATATTTGCTCACCTTAGACATGCAGGGCTCTAGAATTGATTTACAACTAGGGAAAAAAAAATTCCATTGGAAAGGGAAGAAGCTGTTGCCAAAAGGAAAAAATTCAGAACTATTTAATAATACTGTCAAATGCAATATTGCAGATAATCAAAGTGTGTCTAAGAGCAAAGGGAGGAACTGCAAAGGAATAGACCCTGGGATGTTGGCAAGGATATTCTTAAAGGGTTGAGAGGATGAAAGATGTGAGACAGATGCAGCTCCAGCTACCCGGCTTCTGGCCCCAAGAAAAAACTACCATTTATAGAGATGTCTTATATTTTTTGAGAACACAAAGTTATTGATACTGGGGAAAGAGGAAACTCACAGCAAAGTCAAACATGGTTTTCCCTCTTTCAGGAAAGCTGTACAGTGCATTTGAACGTAACACAGTGTGCTCATCTTAATTTGCTTATAATCTGGTAAAGCAAATTAGATCAATTTCCAGATTAAGAACCCATACAGAGAATAAACGGTGTTTGGAGCTTTTAACCGCAAACAAGACCTGCAGACAAGCAGAAATCAGTGGGTGTGATTATGCTGGAAGAAGCAGAAGAGAAACTTGGTAAAGTCACTGAGGACATTTGCATCCTGCTCAGGATTTCCCTGGGGGAAGATGGGCAGGGGAGGAGGAAAGGTGCATTTATAGCATAAAATATACAGATCTCAGCACCCCTGAGCATCCCACAGGCCGCCTTCTCACTTTGCAGAAGAGCTGCTGAGTGAAAAAGAGGCACCATACACCTGGACATCCCTCCCTCCCCAAGCCAGGTAGGCAGGAGGGGCTGGGGGCAACTGATGAAACATGGGATGTGCTGCCACAATGCTCATGTGGCACTTGTAACCAGCCAACCCCACAGGGGCTCCGGCTGTTCACAACATTTTCACTTTAACACCACTCTTCAAAACGCTTATTGCAAAATTATCCGTCTTTAAGTCCTGTCTGATTATGGATTTGAAGAGGAATAAAAGAACATTTTTATTTTATCTCTTGGTTTCTCAAATGTGGAGAAAATCTCTGGGTTTTCAGGCCTACAGTGCTTATCCACCTAGGGGCTGCCAATTGTTTCCTCTAGAAGACACACCAGCTAACAGCTGAATTAATCATGTCTGCTGTGAGCAAAAAAAAGCACTTTAGTATTTATTTTGCCAGCATTTAGAAGTGCAAAGACACAGAGCTCCTCATGAAACCACGAAGGCAGTTACTTGTTCCTGAATTTTACTTGTTTCTCTGGCACTGCGAATGCTTAATACCAAGATGAATTTTACTGCAGTGCATGAAAGCTAACAAAGCCTATATACACCGCTGTGTTTGTAAATCAAGCTTTGCCTTGTGCACTGTGGATCTCTCTCTGACCCAGAGCATTTTGAATCCCTTCCTGAACATCAGAGGGATGCAGAATGCTCTGGGACCAAGGCAGCCTTGTGTGCAGCCTGATGGCCTTAGTCTTTAGGGACGTTTTATGCCCAGCCCAGCACATGCACATCCCCCACTGTCCGGGTTATAAAACATCCCCATAAGGCCCATCTGTTTACTCCCCTCACCATCACTTGATACCCATCAGTGGCTCTTTAGCAAAGCGTAACCATTATTTCATGACCATTAAGCTCACAGACGGAATTTATAGCAGTAACAACTTGTTCAGAAATGCAGAATTAGCAAAACTAGGCTTAAAGCACCATTTTATCCTCCTCCCACATCCTTCTACCAAGAGGAGAGCAAGACCCCAGCTTCTCAGCAAGCGCCAATCAGTACCAACAACAACTCACACACTGACCAACTGTATAAGTGTCCCCCAGGCTTTCTCTGAGGCTCGCTGCAAGGAGAGAGCACAGACCTGGAGGTTTTTGAGTTCCAAAGGAGCAGGCTGACTCGGAGGGAGAGGATGGTTTGCAGCTGTGGTGGTGCAGACTCAACATTCCCATTTTCTGTGCAAGAGTGATACATAGATGTAACTCTTGTTGCACACTGGTGCCAACACTGAAGGTGGAAAACTAAACACAAAACCTCACAGGACTCCATCCTGGTCCTGTATCATCTTCACATCCCCTCTGCCACCTCGGACTCTGCTCCCGTAGCTGACTGCAGCAAGGACCTCCAGCCAGCCATGGAATCATAAAATCATAGAATGTCCTGAGTTGGAATGGACCCACAAGGATCATCGAGTTCAACTCCTGTCCCAGCATATGACAACCCCACAGTTCACACCGTGTGTTTGAGGGTGTAGTCCAGTCTCTTCTTGAACACTGTTTGGCTTGGAGCAGTGACACCTCCCTGGGGAGCCTGTTCCAAAAGGGGAGTCATCCTCCCCTCCCTAAATGTACACAAAAACCTTTGCAGAACTGGAACTGAAAGCTCACAATATAAAACCCATTTGTCTTTGATTTCTGACTGACTTCATATTGTCATTGCCAGTACCTTAGTTCTAATTATTGTCAGCCAATTACAGCAATGAGAAACTTGACTTTGGGTCCTCTTTGCCTGTTCTTCTTTTTCTGCTTTCAACAGCCACAGGAATGAAAGAGTTTATTCCTCCAGAAGCCCCAGGTTCCTGCACCTCTCTTTACATCTGCCGATTAATTTTCATAGGATTGCACAATAAAATTTTTTAGTCGTATACACGAAAGAATTCATAGGAGAATTCCACCAAAAAGTGTTATTCTGTAAAGCTGTTTTTGTGTGCAGTGTCCTCAAAACCAATCAGGCTCTGTTTTACATGCCGTGCAAACTTTTTACATGAGGGCTGTGATAAGGAGCGGAAGATAATCTTATCTTAAAATTCTTTGCCTTCCCCCCATCTGATTAAATATGCAGCAGAACTCTGTCTTGGTTCCCAGATGAGATAAACAAGCAATCCTGGATGGGCTTGTGGTTCATGAAATTCTAAGTGAGTCAGGAAATATTCCTCTACAAAACTGTGTATTCTCCAGCAGTGAAATTTAACGCAGCAAGAGCAATGAATTGCTTTGAAATGTCTCGCTCACCTGCGGAGTCCCTGCCCAAGAGCCCGTCCGTCCCCTCTAGGGTCCCCAGGAACAGCACTCCCAGGGCTTCAGTTCTCTCCAGGAGGCAGTCACATCCTCCCCCTATCAGGAAATCATCATCTACCCTAAGGAAACTCAAAGGCAAATTCCAAGAGACTAAAAGCTCCTTAACTGCTTCTCATCATGGCCAAGTCAAATCAAGGGAACAGTCACAGCATCTTACAGCAGAGTCAGAGGGTTTGTAAAGAGCTCTAAAAACAAGAACCAGCATGAGGCTTTAATCGCTGCAGGGCACTCAGATTCGTGGGGGAGTTGTTTGTTTGTTTGTTTGGGAGTTTGGGGGTTTTTTGTTTGTTTTGTTGTCTGGGTTTGGTTTTTTTTTTTTTTAATAATCTTGAGTGTTATCAATAAAACAAGGCATCTGCTGAAAGATAGCAGTGACAACGAAGGAGTCGCTCCCCTCTTTCTGTGTTAAACTTCAGCTTTGCTTTAAAAAAATAACATCAGGATTCCTCTGTCCAGTTGCTGAAAGACCCTGCATTTTCTACCAATATTGTCCCTATTCCTCCAAATCTGATAGTATCACTGTCATTTGAAAAATCTTGCCTAGCAATCATAAATAAGACACTAAGCCACGCTACTGAAAAAAAACCCCAAACAAACAAACAAATGACAAAATCCACTGACTCCGGTAATTCTTGCCTAATTTACACCATATGAGCCTTTTGGCATCAGTCTCTTAACAGGGAAAGGTAATTGATGTAACACAGTTGGTATTTTCTACAAAAGAAACAGTAATTTCTCCCAGGTGAGAAAGATGTGAGCTGTTCTCTATGTGTGCCACTAACACATAAGCAGGATTTGGCCCTGAGCGTGTGGGGTCTGAGCAGCAGTTCCCAACATCTCCAAATGATCCTTATCTAGGAAGATTGATCTTCTCTGCCATTAAGCACATTATTCTTAAGGTATAATAGTTAAATCCCAATTAACAGCCTGGATGTATTGCTGCTTAAGGTGTGTTCACCTCTGGAACAGCACAAGAACCCATTCCTACCTCTCCTGGTGTTAACAGAAATGCCTACAGACAGGGAACACGGCTGTAGTCAAGAGGACATGCAAGCAACACTTGCTTCTTTCCCTTCCATTTGCTCTAGTTTTTTACCTAAGATGCAATAGAATATTTGTTAGACACAGGAATGTAATTATGAATTGTCTTCCTAGGGGCCAAGTACAGTGGCGCTTGTGAGCTGGACCTGGAGTTGCTAACCTCTGCAAACAATCACTAAAAAGGGACTTGAGTTTGGTCTGACATGCCCTTGATACAAAGTGCGGGGTTTACAACAGTTGCTGCTGGAAGGACAAAGCTCAAGGCAGCAAAACGAAAGTTAGTCATTGCTCTGGCAAAGCCCCAGTATTTCCCAGGGTTTGGGATGATCATACAGGGGCAATGAAAGGGCATGTCACTTCCAGCTCAGGGTGACTTGGCACATGCAGCAGCTGCCTACCGTGCATGGCCGAACCATGGGGTGGCTGCCTAAGTCCAGCTTATCATGGGGAAGCAGCCAGATGCAAGCAGCAAAAAATCTCAGGACCCACGGGAAATCCTCCAGGGTGTTCAGGGTGTTATGATGAAATTGCAGCTTTTACAATCAAGGAAATCAATGCATCGATGAGCTTTGCACCACCAGGCCTCTGAGTTTTGGAATAATGCGCAGTTGGATCACAGAGCAAAAATGTGCAAAACTCCGAAAGGAAAACAAAACCATAATAACCCTAACAATTTACATTTTGACTCAGAGTTTGGAGAATCATTTAATTTAAACCTTTTCCATACCTGTTTCCCCAGCTGAGCCTGAGAAACACACTGACAAGGACAGACTTGTTCACTTGTCACTTAATGATTTTCTTTCCTGAGAAAAATGGCATTGTCTTCAAAACCAGACACATTTAGAAATTTTTCAGTCCATTAGTCAATAGTTTAGGGAAAAAAGAAACCTAATTTTAAAAGATTGAACAATTCTTTGTGGAAATGTCTTTTCCCCACGCTTGTTTTAATAGAAGGATGACTTACATTTTTTTCAGCTCCTGCAGAGAAGTCATGTACCATCGATCAGGCCAATAAAATTGCCAAGATCATTACGATCCCCTGCACTGTGGGGTCAAGTTTCCCCTTTTAGTGACTGGCTGAATATGTATGCAATCAATACAGGAGCGAATGTATCCCAGATAACACAGCAGGAGACACTACCCTGGGGACAGTTTGTCCCAGCAATGCACCCCACAGTAGTCCATAACAGGGCACGTGCCTCCTCAGATTTATGACCTGTGTCTCAACAATATCTCTGAAGAGACCATAAAACTCTTCCCAAGACTCCTGGGTGAGACGCAGCCTACCTGTAGGACGAGATTTACTCCCAACAGCTCTTACGTGACCAAAGGGGCCATCAGGGAAATGCATCTCCTAGAAGACGCACAGTCCTCCAAGTGCAGCATAGAAAGGACAGGAGAGAGAAAATCTCCTGTTAGACAGGGCTTTTGCATCATGGCCCTGGGGCTTTGGTGAAACAGTGATGTCTTGATGCTTTGTTCAAATCACTGGTTACATCTGCCTGCACTCTTAGGGACTGGCCCATGCACGCTGCTGTAGGGTTTGGAGTTGGGTTGGTGGCTCCTCTACTCCTTTTTTGTACAAGTCCTTGCACCAGAGAGTCCCAGAAAGTTACTGGAGCTCCTGCATAATATGGTAAAGAAATAACAAGGAGGAGGAAAATAAAAGACTTATCTCAAGAAGATATATAATGATTACAGAGCAGGCAGAAGCTGCAGTAAAAGAAATGACATCCAACTTAAATAGGACTTTACCTCTTTGACAATAACACAAAGCTGTCCTTCATTTTCTGGACTACATATGTAATGGAAACACATATACAAAGCCATTGCAATGAGCTGTCTTACTGAAAGAGGAATTTGTTCAAGAATAGAGTTTTTCATAGGTACATTACATTTCCAGTGTGCTACCCCCATTAGTGGGCAGCTCCCGTTTGCTTAGACTTCAATAAAACATCTCCCACAATTACTAACACCATGCTTGGAGAACTAGAGATTCCGAAAAAACATACAAGTTGAAGACGGAAGTGGCTAAAGCGAGGATGGTGTCACCAAGTTCACACAGAGGTTGGTGAGAAGATCATATAGGAAAACAGGATGATCTCAAGGGCTTGTGTTGTAGAAATGGGACAAAGAGCACACAGTGCAATGGCATCTCTTTGGGGCTAAGGATGAGGATTTCTGGCTGCATTTGTTTAACTTATGGCGAATCCAGGCTGCCAAGCAGATGCTGCCATGGAAAAAGCAGATAAAATTCAAAGATGTATAAGCAAAGCCATTCCAGCATAGAGAAAACATCAGTATTCTCATATTAGATGTCAGGAATAGCTTGCACTGCTCTGGTTCCTCAAGAAAGTTACTCAAGAAGAAAAGGAATGAAGGAATAAATGAGAGGAATGTGTCTTTTTCTTTTTTTTTTTTTTGGCCTAACAAAATACAAATGGAGAGGGATTATGGCAGGTACCTCTCTGAGAAACTCAATGCTAGAGAGGGGCAGTTAGGTAGGCTAAATCATAGCACTGACACCTGAACGAAGGGTATAAGCTGTTCATGATGGGTGCCACGGAAAAACACAGTAGTGGGACCTTTGCCCACTTCTGTGTCACTTGCTTTTCATTAACACAGTTCCCCACTGGCTACTGTGGCCGTTAGTCCCTTCAAAAAAACAGGGAAACAGCAAATACACCGTTCACTGTACACAGTTATATTAAACAAAGCAATGCTAAAGCAACCATTAGAAAAGGGAAACAAACGTCCTTAACATAAATGAGTTAGACTACCTCTGTTTTTCCTATGCTTTCTTCATACTTTAGAAGCAATGTAGCTCCCAAATTTCCTATGAAGAACCAGAACATTTGGCAAGGTTCCTTGGGAAGGAGCTTAGACAGTAACAGCCAAAGATCAAAACCTATTCAGCGAGAAACACGCATGTCCTAACATTACAGGGAAATGCTGCCCTCATCTGTCTTTCAGTGATAAGTTTTATTTTCCTGCCTACTATACCTAAACCATTCATCACTCTCAGAATGAAGAGGTGATTTTATTGTTGCAACCAACTCTGAAGTCTGTGCCTGGACCTCTATTTGCACTGGAGCCGTTAAGTAATGCATTGTTGGTAACTGAAGTCAATATGACCCCGTTGCTGCAGCGGAGTTTAAATGTAGAATTATCTGTATTTGCTGTATTGAAGATAGTGTCTCACGCCAAAAGAACATTCTTTATAAAACTAAAACTGGCCAAAGAAAAAAATAATCCCCAGTGCCAGGTGAGCAGGAGTACTGAGAGGCAGCACTTGGGTTCGGCAAGAGCAGAGCAACCCCTGCTCCTGCTGTGATTTGTACCCCAGTGCACTGAGCAGCAATTTGGGGATTTGGACACCTCCAGCCTAGCCTGTTACAGAAGCCACAGAGAACATGGCTGGTTTGCCTCTTTCATCAACATTGGTAAAAACCCAGCACACGCACACATACACAGAGAATAGAGACACGTTTTAAGCACCATCAGTGGCCCTCAGGAAGGTGAAATGAAGGAGGAATTGGACATGCATTAATATTTCATAAAAGTATAAGCTTTAGAGTTGGAAAATTGCATCTAGAAGCTGAAGTGTAACACTAGCCAGTTCTGTATGTGTTTGGGGTGTAGAAGGAGCATCTATTAAACCTCTGTGAGACAATGCTGCTGAACAGTCGAGCACACCTCAGAAAGTGCTCTGGTTGATGGAAGTGCAAACCACAGCACATATCCATTAACATTTGCAGAGCTCCAGAGCAGCAAGGCTTGCAGAGAAGATGGAGATGATTCTCTATCAAGACCTATGTCTGTTAGTTCTTTTAATGAAGTTAGCCCTGCTGAAACTCCAGGAGAGGAGCTGGAAAGTCCAATTCTGCTGGTTCACAGTAAATATTTCTACCTACACAGAAATGCCCATTAGAATGTTTTTAACAGATTTGTTGAAAATAATCCTCTAATTATTTCTATTTCGAATTTGCTCTCTAGTTTCCTAGATTAAAAACCTCAAAACAATCTTCCCAAACTGTTTTTCATGGAAACGTCATTCCCAAGTGATCATTTCCGAGACTGCAGAGTAGTCAGCGCACCCAGGACTGCCCAGCCTCAGACCCTCTACCTGGATCCAGGATCCCCCCAGCGTCTCCTCTCCCACTGGCTTCTCCCAGGCCACCAGCTCCAAGTCTGCCTGATGCCTCAGCAATTAAAGTGTTTCATTATAGCCTTTCTGCCAGGGACCTAAATGCGATCTGTCATTTCACAGCCCAGTCGCTGTATCTGAACAGGTGGAATATGGCAGATTCCTCTCATTATTTTAGTTTTTGTCAAACAACCAGTAACAATTCACAGTATTCTACGTATTTCCAGATTTTCCCCTGAGCATTCCTCTGTCTCTGATCAACAGCTGCATCAAATATATTGCTCTATTATGCCTTCCCACATTGCTGTCTGTTTTCCCAATCTGTCCTGTACATACGACCAGTGTTTGGTCCTTTTGACACTTACTTGATGCTTGCTTGTTTCCTCCTTTGCTTTCAAAGTACTTGAATAATATTCAGCAAAGTAAAACTAAGGACTAAAATTCCTGGTGGTCATTCACTTGACTTTAATCATTCTGGTCACACAACACCTGGGGGAATTCTACCTGTTTTCATGCTGGTAGTATTTTATTAAAGTATATGTGTGTTATAATCTGGCTTGCAGGGTTTTTTTTGGTGGCTGTGAGGGGGGATCTACCTTCTCTGAGCACTGTAGCAAATAGATCCGCTGTACCGTGCACCACCAACGCAATTGCACCCAACTCCTACCGTAACCGCGGTTTTCCAGCCATCCAGAGACTCCTCCGTGCCAGAGCAAGAGAATTCGCCACCTCCCAGTGACTGTCCCCACCAGCTGGATGCTCCAGACAGGCTCAGAGCCTTCTCTGTGCTGAACCCTCATTTTCGAAGAGGATCACTGCACTCCTCATCACCACGAAACGGTGTTTGTCTCGCAGCTGTGGGAGTTCTCAGAGATCTCTCAGAGGTTTGACTCAGCAACAGAGCATGCTCCACTCTGCAAAGGCAACGACAGGAAGGGAAGAGAGCCCTGCATGCCTTTCCTCCCCTTCTCCCCCCTTTTTTTCTTTCTTCTCTGCATCCATTTTAGGTAGTGGTGTCAAACATTAGCTCTCTGCTTTCTTGCAAACTCCACAATTCATCTTTAGAAGTGAATTATCTTTTTTTTTACCTTTATTTATTAACACTGGTGGAGAACAATTATCCCTCCTGGGCAGGGAAGCTGGTGTCATTGGTGCTTGCTGCTTTTTTTTTCACGTAGCAAAGCTAATCATGCTTTCCCTGCTTTTTGGTTATAGCAAGAAAATCTATGCCAGAAGAAGTTCTGCTTTCCTGATTGCTTGAAGAGAAATAATGAAAGCCAGGAACTCAGGAGATTGTGCACTACAGGGAGATGTCCAGACGAAACTGCGTTCAGGCTCTGTTGAACATGAATCTGTGTCTGGCTGAGCACACACAAGAGAGAAAATTCAATAGGTTTCTCTTGGCAACAATCTGCATTTTATTGTAAATGAGTTAAAGTTTGCAAATATAAATTACATAGTTCAAGTTTAGCTCTCTAGGATAGCTGTGTGAGATCAAACTAAAGGGCCAGGTCAGTATCTTGTCTCTACACCAGCCTGGTGCAGACACCCAGGGAAGAACATAAGAGCAGTAGAAGCATTACAGACCCACTTTCCTAGTATTTTCTGAACTAGAAGTACTGCCTCTTGGAGGTTTTTTTCTTTTTCAATAGGTTTTCTGAAGGATTTTGAAGGCATGCAACCATTTAGTACCAAGACCTTTCGGCAAGGATCGCCACAGCTGAACTGAGCGTTGGACAAAACATTCCTCCTTTCACTTTAAAGCTGCAACCTGGTAAGTTCTCATCTTTTCTCTTGTTTTAAAATTATTAAAAATAGTGTTCTTAGTCCCCTTTGTCCCTGCGCTCATGCTTTCCATAGATGGCTATTGGCTATGCTCTACAGCCCTGATTTTTGCAAAGCAAAATCATTGTTCCTTTTACTTGCTTGCTGAGCAGAGCCTATCCCAACCTTCAGACTGTCTTTTGGTGCTTTCTCTATACCTCTTCAATTCTGCTGTGCCGTTTGGGCTGGGGGAGCTGCACACCATATTCAAGATGCACACGCACACTTCACCTCCACATTGACTTAGTACTTCACTGGGGTGTAGTTTTACTCTTTTATAATGGGCTGAGTCATCACACACTGATAAATCAGTTCAAGAAAGTTATCTCAAACACCCTTTAGATTGTTTTATTGAGGAAGAAAACCTTCTTGTAGTAGCTGCGACTGTGCTATCAGGCAGCATGGCTGATGGAGCAGTGTCAGCCCAGGTAAGGATGCCATTTCCCACTGCATTTCCTTCACTGGAAGATCCAGTTTAACCAGCTGCTCTGTCTTCCCTTTCACCATAACTTCTGTCCCACATCACCTCCTCCCCTGCCTGGTCAGAGGTTGCTGTCTCTGAGTCATCTGATTTATATGACTCTAATCTTTAAGGGATCTGGCATATGATCCTGTAACAAAAACTACCAGCACTTTTTTTTTTTTTTTTTGGAAGGGGGGGGGTGTTTTCATTTGTTACTATTGTTGTTGTTACCAAATAATTACACGCTAGTTTAGGGTAAGGTCATTACATCTTGCATAGCAATAAGCTCAATAATATTGCTAGCCAGGCACCAGGACCAGAACTGGTGGTGTGGTGGGAACAAGGATCTCTGAAACTGGATCTGGCCAAAAGACTCAATGTGAAACTGCAGCTGCTATCAGAATGAGTTGATGAATCAGGTTAAGTTATCAGTGGAGAAAACCTCTGCTCACATACAGTTCAGATCACACATATTTCATTTCCCTCTGCATTCCTGCTGGGACAGGAGGGAGGATGAGCAGAACCAGAGCCAAGAGCGGGTCTTCTACCCTGTATGTGCTCCAGACCAGACCAGAGGTTTGGTTGCAAAGTTTAATTCATAAACCTAGTTAACCCATATTTTTACAGAAAACTAATCTACACAAATCAATGAAAAATGCTTACATGAGAACAAGCAGTTCTATATCTAGTCTTCTTTCCTCATTTCTTTCATCCAGAGCCTTTTACCTACAGCCCATAGATTTCAGATCATTTTTTCCCGTCCTGGGAATTTTTTTCATTCATTTTTTCCCTTCCATCTACTTTCTGCCCAAAAGTCTAATCTACACAGAGGATCTGGAGCTTCCCTGGGACTCACAGGAACGTGAGATTAGATATTGGCTCCCAGGATCCCCTTAAGGGATGTCAAATGTTAACTTTTAAAAAATAACTAACACACACCATTAGGGTAACATTTTTTTTTTTTTTTTTTTAAAGGCATCTGCCAGCATTTAACTTATTTGCATCACAGAGTGTCATCCTTCAGAGAGCTGTAACAAAAATTTCCTCATTCCAAATCAAGAAGTCAAAATGTAAATTTCCCTCTCACCTCCCTTCCAGAACAGCTCAGACTGACCAAGTATTTTTTTAAATCTCAAGAGGTATATGTTAAACTTCAGAATTTTTCTTCTTCTTTGCTCTGTAGTCTGTATTTACTAAGCCTCAAAACAAAGACCATTTGGACCAAAAAGCACACATCACCAAAATCACTGAAACCAGGTTCGTCCAACAGTGTAAAAACTTCCACCCTAGTAATTTCTTTGAGACCAGCAGACATTAATATCTTTCAAGATCAGTTTCAACTTGAACATTCCGGGATTTTTCTGCTGGATCAGACTTGGTGGAGTATTCCCAACCCCTTCAAAAGGTAACTCACAGGGAATACATGATTTTACCTTCAACAGATAGGCTGTGAAATCACCTCCTGACTCCTTTGCAGCTCTCCAGCAAGTCAGCTGTGCTCACACACTGGTGCCTCTCCCTCTTCGTTAATCCGCCTTCAGTCTCACTGCAATTGCGTAGCAGATGCCCCATCCCTCAGAGCCTGAACGTGGTGCCATGTCAGACAAACCATGGCCATGATCTGAAACCAAACAATGATGCAGAAATTCCAAAATGATGGAAAATTAGATTTAAAGCTGCAACAACAAAATAAAGCCTTTGATTAAAAATGTGTGTGCTGCTTCTGGGTCCACGCCGATGCTTCTTACAAAAAAAAAAAAAACAACCAGGAAGAGGACACTTTGGCAAGGCTACCTCATCGACAGGCGTGGAGAATGAGAACAGGCTGAAGCTCAGCTGAGCTCTGGGGATTTGGGGGTGCACAAAGTGTCACAAAATTGAGTTGTGTGGCTGGAAAGGTCTGCTTACGGAGACAACCAGTCTGTCGAGATAACCCGGGGTCAACTCCAGCCTGCAGAGGCCAGAGTGACTTTAGCAGGGAGGTTGTACTGCTGCTGTAACACTCAGCTCAAAGCCACGCAGGAGTTCAAGGGTGCACCAGCTATCTTCTTTCACACAACTGGAACCGGGTTTAAAAAAAAAAAAAAAAGAAAAGACCTTTCTATACGGCCAGTCCGATTCCAAACTCGGATGCTGTTCAACGGCCACCAGCCAAGCAGGAGCGAGTGCCAAATAACTGATGTTGATGCTGCTGCTCTATGACGCGCTCTCGGGGCGGCGCAGGAGCATCGCGGGGAGCGCCGGGCTGGGCCGGGGGTCGCGCCGACCCCTCACCAGTCCCCGCTGCCGGGAGCGCAGCAGAAGAGACGAGCAGACGCTGCTCTCTGCCGGTTACCACACCGCCACACAGCCTGGCCGGAAAACGTCCTATTGCAAACCCGTGATGTGGTAGAAACCAAAGTAAATACTTCAAAAAAAAAAAAAAAAAAAAAATCACTTCATGCTTATGAACAGTCTCTGCAGTAGCAATATCTCTGGGATTTAAAATTTGCTTTCATGAGCTTGGCTCCTAACTAAGTGCTTTACATACATATACAAATGCCAGTTCAAATACCTCTTTTAAAATGTTTCCATGTTGTAGATGTGGCTTTTTGGAACTGTGTTCTCTTTCCTGCCAGAAACATACTTGCATTTTGAGCCAATCCAAAGTGAATGTACTTCTTTTGCACTTCTACTTTCTTTTTCCAAGAGATTTCCTTTCACTCCTGTTTAGCTTGATCCAAAGCAGAACCATTTTCTTTTTTTTTTTTTTTTCCTCAAAGTAAAAATCCCAAACCCCTGGTATTTCAAGCACCTTATTGGGAATGCTGCACTGGTTTGCACTGCTGATTTTTCAACACAGCAAACACCAGGATGCACCTGTCAGGAATACACCCAGGTCCGCTGGGTCCATCCTGCCTCCAGAGCAGCACTGAGGGCCACCACTTCTTCATGCAACTCTCAGGGGTCTGGCCCTCTGCTGGACCAGAGCTGTGATGGGTGATGAATGTGAATGCCAACTCCTAGATACTCTTCGGGACTCCTCCAAGAGTACCAGAAGTGAGCTCATCCAAAGAGAGCAAGAGTAACTGGTGTACTGGGATGATGTCAGACATGCACACACAAATAAGGATCCCAGGTCTGCCAGGGGCCAGGACAGCAAACCTTGCCTTCAAAACTGGGGGATTTTCTTACCTTGGAGAAAGGAGAAAACACTGAAACTGGATTCCCAGACCTTGAGAAATAGTCTTCTGTTGCTCTTCTGGGAAGCTTTGACAGTGCAACATCAGAACAGCTCCTAGAAGCCCATAAGCCAAGTCCAGAGCAGAAGAAGCCTCGAAGGAGCCCTGTGCACAGCAGCAGGGGCTTCCTGCAGGGCAGCAGATGGCTGGTGCCTTCAGCACCTCCTTCCTCAGAAGCTTCCTGGATTCTTTCTGAAGCGAATCTGGCCAGGCTGCTTCCCCACCACCTCTTGGAGTGCTCTCATTACCTGACTAACTTCTCTCTCTTTTCCAGTCTGTGCCTTACCAGATAGGAACTGCCGCCCACTGTGGCAGTTTCAGTGCTGCACTGAGGGGTGAAGCACCACAAGTTTGCAACTCAGTCTCCCTCCTACTCCCACCTTTCCACACCTCAGGGCCAGTGACAGCACTGTTTTCTGCTGGTTTGTGGCTGGACCGTGACTCTATAGCAGCTGCAGTGCAGGAAAGGGGTTCTCTTCACCAGCTTCTGTTACAGGCTCTAATTTCACAGTCCTTTTTATAAATTCTCACTCAATCACTTTCCGTATTTTCTGAGGCTATATTGAAACACTGATATTGCACTAGATCTAAATTCTATAAGAAAAAGCTTCCTGGAACTTGAACATTTCCAGTTCAACTTCCCAAAGGCTTAGGATCACAGAAGAGTTGATGGCACATCCCACCAAATGCCTCCCCCACAAACTCCATATAAAAGGCTGAAATATCGTTTTCCAGCTCCAAAACCATTAAAAACTTAAAATCACATTTTATTTGCCATAAAGCATTGATTTGTCACAAAACCATCACTATAAAACATACACCAAGGTGTGTAGCTTGGGCAACAAGCCACTATCCACACTCCTTCATGTCCAGAAACAGTGACAAAGCCCTGAGAAGTAGTGACAGCTAGGAACACTGCTGCGCTGTTCCAAGGAACCGTTGTCACAATACGAGAGGCATTCCTCAGCACATGGAATGTATCCATTCAATCCATTGGTCTTTTTTTCTTTATCAGGAATTCATTTGTATTATGAGTGAAGTCACGTTCTCTTAACCTAACTCACTAGTGCCTAGGTAGAAGCATAAGTCTGTGTTCCCAAATGCATTACAAACTTTGTAACTTTTCAATAATCCCCTTATTTCAGCAAATTTTGGAGTAATAGAACTACAAGGCAGTCATAACCTTCTCTTGGTGTAAAGTTCTGCTTCTGTTGCCTCTACCACAACACTGATAACACTGTTTGAATCTTTAAAAAACACTTTGAGTCTCCTTTGGAAAGGAAAACCCCAGCCTGAGTGAAAGATGCTGAGAACAAACTGACAGGTGAAGTCCTGGTGAGTGTAGGAGAACAGACACACCAGAATTCAACGGTGACTATTTCATTCTGCAGCATCTAATGACAGCATATGGAAACACAGGACTTTCAAATCATAGACAAATTAATGTGCTGAGCACAGGGCATGACACAAAAGATGTCTCTTTGAGGATCCCAAGGGGAATAATGAGAAATAGAAAGAAGCCTGCTTCTTGCCATGTTAGGGCCGTATTTCCTGTGATGGCAGTTTTTTGCCACTCAACATTTAGATGCACAGACGAAAACCACAGCACACTGCAGTCCACATCAAATCCTGAGGAGCCTCACAGCACTGAGCAAGGCTTAGACAGAGAAGAATGGTTTGAGTTCCCTGAGCTATACAGTGCCAGGCAGCAGCACACCCGTTCCCCTTCTGCTGGCTGCACACCGCTGTGGATGGCAAAGCACAGCAAAGGTAGTAACTGCCCGCAGCACATCGGGGCGTGCAAGCACGGCACGTTTTGGCTCAAATTCCCTGTAGCTGAGGAGGACCAAAATGTGTCTTTATTCTCTTCCACACCAGTATCTGCAGTCTAGCTGGATACAGGTTGGATGGGGTTAAGCATGCTCAGTCCATCAGCCTGGGGAGCCTGCAATGCATTTTCCTGCCCCCTCAACCTAAATATCTGGGGAGATCCTAGTGTCTAATTTACCCATTTCTCCCCAAATATACAGCACTAAAAATAAATAATCTGGCTCACTTTGGTTTGGGGGCTGGGCTTTGAAGGACAGAGGGTTGATTTGCTTTTTGTTGTTGCTGTTTTGCTTTGTCACTTTCTAACAGTTAAAGAAAAAAAAAACAAAAACAAAACCACAGGTATGTTAAAAAATTGTCATCCAAATGGCCATCTCATTGTTGAGTGTATACAAAGGCAGACACAGTAGGAATCTCGTGGTCCTTTTCATTTTTGGGATCTACAATATGACTGTATCTTTCTCCTCGGTTACATGCCAGGTAGGGACCCCAGTTTGCAGCAGGTCTGCAGCAGCTTACAATGCGCTGGAAAGCAAAAAAACAAGAGGCATTTGATGTTTTACCTTGGTCTGGGCTATTTGTAAAGTTCAGTTAAGCTGTAACTCTAGATATTCCCTGCAACTCAATAAATGGCAAACAAATCAAAGTTTTTAAAAATCATTCCAAATGGCTCTGGGTTCAGTGGATTCCAGACACTGAAGTCAAACAAACAATGAAATATGTGACCAATAAGACTCTCTGGAAAGCTTGGCAAGCAGACCATACCTCAGATCCTGCACTTGCTCATTTCTGTGAGGAATGGGAGGCAAAAGTCTTGAAAATGATGTGGGGATAAAAATTCCTCAGAGAATTTAAAGCAGCCGGAATAACAACAGAAACTATGAAAATTACTTTTGAATGTGTGGGTGCACTTCCAGAGAATTAGACTCTATCTTCTTATCAGAAGACAGTAGGAAAAATTTGCCTCTGATTCAACCACCAGAGATGTGTTTTGGTCTACAAATCCAATTAATAAACACCTCAAAATACCAAACATGTTTTTGAGAAGAATGCACAGGCATTCTTGATAATGCCAAGGAAATAAAGATTTTAGGCTATGACAACTTTTTTGTGGTCTTACCTGACAAAGGTTTCCTTCAGCTTTAACTAATTTTATAATAGCAACAATGGGAATCCAGATGACGCAGAAGATGATCATGCACCAGCCAACAGCGGTTCCCCAGTCTGGATATGACACTGAGCCATAAGTGGGAGGTGAAAACGTGACCAAAGACCAGACCAAAATTGCCTATAAAAAAAAAAAGCAAAAGAATCTAAGATTAACTGTTGGTAAATATTGCTGCTGAAATAAGGTATTTCAGGGGTATCATTTTCTAAATTGTAGACTGGACAGTTTAAATGCTGGCCAGAGTGACTTGCCACTGCTCCTGGATTTGGGGTGTTAGTAAATTATCTCATCAAACATAATCCAACCATCTACACTCATAATTAGAAGTACAGGAGTAACAAAAAACTAAGACATGTGACAGGACGTAAAAAGGTCTTAGACAGGGAAGCAGCTGGATACCCAAAGAGCAAAGCTAAGCCAGGGATCTGTCCTGAAAATGGGATTTTCCTCAAATGAGAAAAATCTAGGTTGTCAAAACATTTTCTCACAGGCTGAAATGAAGATAATCTAGCTAAAACGGACAATCTGGGTGCTCTGTGTTAGTCCTCAGAGTGTAGACCCAGCTCACTAGGCAACTGATCTGAAGGTCCAGCCTCTCCTGGAGAGGACCCAAGGAGGAGTGGAATGTATTAGAAAGCACATATAGCATATAGTTCACTTCACTGTTACCTCCATACCACATGTTTATACACAGAGCCTGGGCATTCAGCCCTGAATCTTCATGTGGAAACCTCTTCAAGATCCAGTTACTAAGTTCTGTCACACTAACACAACTCAGTCATCTACACTCACCATTAACAGCACAGGAGTAACGAAAAACCAGCACATTCTCCACCACATCCAGAATAAACAGCTCTTCTTTCCAATCATCATTTCAATATCTTCAATGAACCTGTTTCCTCCTGTTGAAAAACAATCATAAGGAGCACGGTAAAGCGGGTGCCTCCCTTGCAGGTGTGGTTACTCAAAGGGGATGGAAGAAAGGCAACAGTCAAGGCCAGTTTATCCAGTTCTTGGTTCCTGTTAAAGCTTTTTGGCCAGTTAAGTTATAAATGTTTTATTGTGGTAATTAGTGTTTATTATACACTGTGCCTGGGACTGTAGAGTCAAATAATGGATTTTCAATGGAAACAATTTACCATAAATGTAGACGATGCCTATTATCTCCAGGACAGCTGCAATAAGGATTCCCCATCCAGCACAAAAGTGATCTATTAGGTTAACCCAGTAAATTCCTGCCTGTAGAACAAGCAATAAAGAGACAAAAATGTACCCATCACAAGTAACACGTTTATGCAAATAAAATTAATTGCATTGTTCAAGAGAGCTTAACTAATCACCAGCCTGAGTTATTTAAATTCTCAGTTTTCTAGGTTAAGTACACATTTATGAACATTATTTCATTTAAATATCTCTATGTAAAATTGAAAAGCACGTCTGACAAAATACCGTAGATCGGTATACTAATAACTTGACATGTGTATACGAAGTTATAGGACGAGAGAAAACGGCCATAAGTTGTGCCAGGGAAGGTTCAGAACGGATATCAGGAAAAACTTCACAGAAAGTGTTGTCAAGCGTTGGAACAGGCTGCCCAGGGAAGTGCTGGAGTCACCATCCTTGGATGGGGTTTAAAAGACATATAGATGAGGTTCTTAGTGGCATGGTTTGGAGGCAGACTTGACAGTGCAAGGTTGATGGTTGGACGTGATGATCTTAAAGATCTTTTCCAACCAAAATCATTCTATGATTCTAAAGTACCTCCAGATGGCTGAGAGCAAGATGTAAATTTGGAACTTAACTGCCTTAAAGCTGGTGCTGAAGTTTTAATACTGAGCTACAGCAACAGCTACACCAGTTATCAGTTCTGGTAGGCCTGTATACTACACACACAGGTTTTCCACATGGATTAACCACAACTTTAAAGACCAGCATGCAGTATTAGGATCACAGAGCAGAAAATAAGCTTTAAGCCGTTTCACACTCCTGTGTACTAAGTTGTTTGCAAGCTTCTGTGATGTCATTTTTTATAACTTATGTGTTTAGTTTAACTATACAACTGTCTATTCACCACAATTATCTTCTTCCATTCTCAGTCTAATTGCATATATAAATCTGTATGGATGTAATTACAGTGAACCTTTATATCCTGGAAAGCAATTGTCCCAAGAAATTTTGCACAGTATGCTTAAAATTATCTTAATGTGTGTGCATATATATATATATATGCCCATATATGAGAAGTAACCATACAATCTACTGATACTTGCAAAATAGTGGGTTTTTATGATGTGAATAGGCCATTTCTCAAATCCTGTCCTGTTTGGTGTCAGTTTTGAACAAGAAGATCCCATCAGCATCTATTAGTTGTACCCACAGAACTACACACACACCATATGTGGATGCTTGAGATTACACAAATAACGTCCTTAATAATAAATCAGGTTGACAGTTCACAGGCTCTGTACACGCCTTCTATTTAAAAGCACATCTCAGTTCGATAATCACAGAAAACCTTAGGTTTTTCAGGCTTCCCTTTGAGAATTTCTTATCTGCATGTTCAGGCACAGTGGCAGCAGAATTTAAGATTAATCCATGCAAACAGGAACAGTGGGAAAGGATATTTTGACTTGAGGTCACTTGCAACATAACCAAACCCACTGCCAAAAAATATTTTAATGTCTTACCTGAGTAACGCATACAAGACCAAGAAAGAAGAGCAATATGCACACACCCAGAGTTATAGGGATTCTTAACTGTTTCATCACTTTGGGATATATATCTTGTATGGTAGTTGTAAGTGTTTCTGCAAAGGAAGAAATGTGGGTTTTAAGCAGCACAATTAAGCAGATAATGGTCATTTGAAAAGCCATGGGTCACTTAAAACCCCACTCACCTATGGTGGCAAACTGAGAGTCAAGGCCCAAGAGCAGCAGCATGAAGAAAAACAAGAAGGACCACAGAGGAGAAACCGGTAACCTGGAAAGAGCCTCTGGGTAGGCTACAAACGCCAGATCAAATCCTGGAAAGCAGTGGAAAGAAGGAGGTTATTGTCATGCCTTGGTCAAAGCAATTCCTGATAATGACAGCATGGTGATCAGCCTACCTGAGTCCACAACCTCCGAGACTGGTCTCTCAGACACAAATGCCATATGTCCCAAGATGGAGAATATTGCAAACCCAGCAAATACACTGGTGAGGCAGTTGGTTACACAAACTAAAATAGCATCCGAGTAGCAGTTGTTGTGGAACTTATTGTATGAAGACAAAGCAACAAGCCCTCCCCACGCCACGGACAGGGAGTAGAATATCTGGGTGGCTGCATCTTTCCAAACCTACCAGAAATAAAAACATGGGAATTACTGTATTACATACAACACGTATCATAAACATTTAAGTCTGCCCTCTGCTAAAGCTCCAGGGTTTTTCTACATTTAGCTTGAATGTCTAATTGTATTTCACATGAGTTGCAGAACAGGTGGGATATAGGATGCTCGTGACCTTGCAGTCTCAAGCACAAACAATATCTTTGATTTCCAAAGGACATATCCCAAGTATGTTGCCAAATATTTGGATCTTATTGGGCTAACCCTGAAGAAGAGATTCAAGTCATTCACATGTGCAGGTTGTCAAGATATGAATCTTGTCACAGTGCCAATGAGTAAGGAAAACCAGGACTGGGTTGCAGGAGTGAGAAATTTAATGTCCTCTCCCACTTATTGTCCTCACACCATTATCCAGACAAACTACTTTTACCTCTGCTACAGCCCCTCAGTTAGAGCCAAATGCTCACAAAAAGTAGCACAAGTACAAAACACGCTTGAAGTCTGCTTTTGGTAAAACTAAACTAATGTTGGCATGAGTCAGGACAAAAAATCCAGGCTTCCTTTGCACAAGGTGCCCTTCCTGGTCCTCCTAATTTCCCAAGCTAATTTCCTGGGCAAGGTACAGCCTGAATTTCAAACTCAGGGATCCCTCCAACCTTCTGATTAAGTCCCTTGAAATTACTAGCAAACCAAGCGAGTCGGCATGTGAGAGCAACACTTGATCCCACAGCAAGGACTTTCTCAGCAGGCCTTGCTAGGGTGAAACTCCAGCATGAGCCCCGAGATCTGCTTAGGGGCAACATCAGAGTTATCACTGCCTGGTGTGGCAGGAAGGAGGCTGAGGGGGGCTATTTTTTAGATTGAGAGTAGCTAGAATAGAGGCTTGGACTTCCGATAGAGCTGGGGGTTGCTGAAAAAAACAGAACCTGCATGGATAAAAAAAAAAGTTGCTCTGCAAGTGGCAAGCATGTAGAACCACAGAAGTGTGTCACGTTTCCGGGGCTGGCGCTACCTCTCACCTCTGCCTCCATCAGCTTGGTGATGTTGGACTGTCTCCCAATGTAGTATTCAATGCCATCCAGAGCACCTTCCAGGGTGGCACCTCGCACCAGCAAGATGAGCAGGATGACGTACGGGAAGAGGGCGGTGAAGTAGACAACCTGCAGAATGAAGGGCAGGGACACCTATTAGAAGCAAGGGGATGCACAGACCTCCGTGCAGGAGGAATGGCTGGGTTTTAGACTAAGGTCTTCTGGTACAAATGATAAACAGGTGAACAGGGAAGCGAACACGTGCCAAGCACAAAACCATCTGGCTTAGCCGGTTCTGGAGCTGCATTCCAGCAGAAGCAGAAGGCCCAAGACACATATACACTTTTCAGATAGGAGTTGACCAGTTTCAGATATGTGCTTTCTGATATGATTTACTCCTATAGCAAGGTCTGGACTCAGCTATCCCAGAGATCTCTTGCTAGGCATGCTTCTAGCACAAGCTAACTGAACACCAGTCAAAATTAGGTTACCAGGATAAAATAACCTCCTTCTGAGACTGGGGAAAAAAAAAAAAAAGGCAGTCATGCTGCAAGCTTTCTTTACTGGGAATGAGGACTTTTAGGTTCTCTCAGACACAGATCTTTTTTGTTGTTTGTCTACACTATTTCTAGTGTGATGGGATTCAGGCCAGAAACAGGGCTAAGCAGTGCTATTATCATGCAGGTTACGTTCAACAATACCCTTGTTACTTGAGTCTCAGTTACGCAGACAGATAATTGACCCAGTACTGCTGGTTACACCAAGCCATAGCATTGCACCATCATATGGTGAGTCTGCCATTTCTGAAGACCTGCTACATATTTGTCCAGAATAGTCAATTTTCTCCGCTTTTCATCTTCGCCTTGTTCCTGCCCGGCCAGATTCTTCTGAGTCTTACCTTGCTTCTCAAAGACGCTTACCTTTGTGCCAGAAGAGAAGTGACAACAGGAAGAGCCAATTGTCAGGAACCCAAAGAATGCAAACTTGAGAGGAGCCACGTGGCAGAAACTGTGGCTGGGTAAGCACAGATACTCCACCCTGAAGCGCTGAGACGTAGGGAAGAAAACTCCAGATAGAAAGCAGAACAGAAGGAAACATCAGACTGAGGAAAGAAAGACAGGCAGTAAGGAATCACGGAAAGGCACACTGACAGAAGGAATGAACAGGGGAAGGAGAAAAGAAAAAAATCAGTGTAGAAAGGATGAGAGAAAGAATGAAGGCAGCAGAGACTGAGGAGGTAAGCAACAGAGATGCAACATAGAACTAAACCAAGAAAAGGGCCTCAGGCAGAGAAGAATGAAATTCAGCTTGCCCGAAGTCTGGAGAGGAGAAGACCTAGCCCAGGGAAAACTCCAGGCAACCATGCTCCAGCATGTGGAAATGGGAGCTTACCACAGTCAGAGTCTGAAAACATGCACCTAGGGACCTGGTCCCTGAAAGTAGCTTGAAATCTTAAGTATAAATAACATTTCACAATCTGGCAGGAACCTGCACACACGCATCTCTTGGCAGGACTTGACCTGTACTGTCCAAACATCTCAACCAGTCTGGAGGTGCAAATAATTACCGGGTGTTCCCAGGGTGTGCGCCTGTGCAGTTACACGCACATGTCCGTCATAACAGCCTGAGCGACTGCCAAAACTCAGCTGGAAACACCTGCGTGACAGCGAGATCCTCAAGTACATGGCAGCACTGGTGGAGCTAAGACACCCGTGTGTTAAGTAATCAGCACCTTACTCATATTTTATGTAACAGTTATGAAGCCAAGGGGCAGAAAGTAAGTCTAATGTTGAGTCCAGCAGAGGGTAGTGGCTTAGAACCTGCATCTTGCCTTGTGCTAACCCTTCCTTGGGTTCAGCTGACACTGGAAGAGTAGGATCAGGCCGAAAGTCTGCTGCTGGCTCTTCCTAACTTACCTTTCCAGAAGATTTTATTCCTTTAAACAATGCAGCTCCAACAATTATCCAGGACAGGAGGAGGCAGAGAGCCAGGTACCACACGATGCCACCAGTCTCATCCAACCCACTCGAGCGCTGAAGAGCCACTTTACTGAAAGCACAAAATGCTGCAATGAGAAAAGAGTGGCAACAGCACGTGTTCCTATCCAGCCACTTCTTGGAGGGAAATGAGCACATTTCTGCAGATATTACAAGACCCTCTAGCTGCTTCCATGAATATGCAGTTAGAAGTGCATGGTTGGCATTGACAAACTGAATATTTAACTAAAGTTTTCCCCTCTTTAAAATCTATCAGCCCCTCAGCTCTCCATACATCTCCCCATCAGACCTACCTCAGCTCTTTCATGTTAACCGTGAAAATCTGACAGCAAGAGAAGAACCCATAAGAAGAATCAGTTCCCAGAAGCCCGAGGAACACAAAACATGAGCCACCATGCGGCTAAAGAAGTGGCATTTTCACAACAGGCCCAGATTCAGAATAAAGTGAATATATTTTGCACAGTAGCTCCTGAAAAAAAACTCTAGGCTATACATAATGATGCTAAATAGTTCCTACCAGGACTCCAGAGAAGAGAATATCTTTAAGCTGGAGTGTTTTTCACTTTACCAAAGGTTTACTCATTTGCTTCTCCCTGTTTTTTAACCTTTTAAGTCTCCTCTGTACAGATTTGTATGCCCACCACCTTTGACTGGACTGTTTCTGGGCAGCAAGATGAGACAAAAATAGAAGATATATTCAAAACCACAATGCATAATAAAAGCATTTTTAGCCATTTCTTTAAAATGTTTACTTACTTCCAGTATTGCTCACTGGGAAATTGCCCTGGTTTGTAGTTCATGGTGCCGTTTATACATGTGAGATTGTTGTTTGTGATGAACGAGTAGTTTGCATGAATGATTTGTCCATCTAAGGTTGTATTGCAGTCACTTACTGTAAGAAAGCAAGCGAGCAACAAAATGGGATTGTTAACACAGTGATGACTATTATAAAAATAAGACTATTACAGCAAATACGTTTTCCAAAGAGTTACAGCTTCAATTTGCCTACTAACAACATTTAGAAACAAACTTGAACTTGCAGCTGTGACTTAGTTACTTTGACTGTAAATCAAAACACCAAGAATCTGGTGTGCTCAGCTACACCTTTCACTCATTGTGAAGAATACTGGCAAATCAGAATTGAGGATAGTAAAGATTGTAGCCTCAACTACTCTATGAAAACTTCTAGCAACTTCATTTTATTATGGCAGAGGGTTTATTAGAACTCTTTAAATATTTTCCTTAGTGGGGGATGGGTCCTATTTGTTTTTTTTGGCGTTGTGATTTTTTTTTTTTTTTTTGCCGGAACATACATTAAAGAACACTGTATCAGCATTTGCTGGAAGTCTTGTTGAAGCCTGTTTCAAGACAGCACTCACAAATTGTGAGCTGAAGTATTTTTTTTTAGCCCATAAGCAAATGTAAACTTTTTGTTAAATAAAGAGTCTCAATTTCATTTTATAAAACCTACGAATCTTAGAAGAGATTTTCAGATATATGGTTAAGTGAATTACAATTATATTAACACTTGGCAACACATTTCCAGCTGCTAACTATTAGTTATCTCACCAACTTCACCTTTTGCCTTATACTAGTCTGATATGGAAACTGGTGAGATAACAAATGCTTGGCAGTAGATGTACTGCCAAACATCAAGAACAATAGCATGGAGATATGTTCTAAAGAGTTATTTTGGTGTGAACTCAGTGCCCCACCGGTGCTCAGGATTACCACAGCCACTGGGGAGGCAAGGGGTAACGAAAGAACGCTCAGTAAAAGCTATATAGCAATACTCCTGCTGCAGGTAAGGAAAGCATTTGCCTTGCCGTGAAGCCTGCTGCAATGGGAATGCAGTATTTCCGGAGAGTGTATGTACTAGAAGAAACCTTAGAGTTTAAAGGAGAATAAAGGATCCAACAAGGAGGTTTCAGCCCAGTTCTCTGTAGATTTCCCGGACACCCAGAACTGCAGGCAGACAGCCAAGCGTCACACCAGTGTGTTCAGAGACGAAACTCCAGGAAGGACTTTTCAAGCCATGGGTAGCTGTCTTCCTCCTGTTTTTTCTCCCAGAAAACAGTACAAAGTACAAGTATCCAAACCAGTAATATTAAACTCTGTCTGTTAAGTACGATACCTAGTTGTGTTTTGCTGCAGAACTCATCTGCCCAGGAAAAACAGTCTGACCATGGCAGCACTTTTTGAAATGAGGCAAATAAATAGTAGAGCGCATAAGCAATGATAACGTTGTAGTAAATTGCCACAAATGTTGAGATGATGACCATCGTGATGCCCACTCCTAGGAAAGAGAAAGACACAATGTCTTAACTAACCCAGACTTGGCTGAAAGAAAAAAAAAAACAACAAAAAATGAATGGCCTTCACTTGACTTTTAAAAGGCTACTTGGGAAGAAGTTGAAATTATTTTTCATTTGTTAATTCTTTAAAATAATTTTAACAACAGTCAAACATGGAAAGAGTGAAGCCATGAAGTGAGGGTTGTGATCCAAACTGACCGTCTCAAATGTGGTTTTGACAGAGAGCTTGAATCAGGCCCACAAAAAAATTGGACTAGTTGCTAAGTCCAAGTCTAAAGGAAAAATTCGATATGTTGTTTTCTTCCAGTTCAGTGGGAAGTTTTGATTGTTTAGTAAAATAAAACAAACTATACAAAAACTATGACTGACCAAGCTGTTTTAAAGGTCCCATTATAATATATAGTTCTGCCAATAAATGAGAAGGAATACAGAACAGTAAATCTGTATCAATAATACTGTTCTCCTCCTTTGTTAAAATGAACTTTGTTCTGCAAGTTTTGGAAAGTCTGCCAAACTGTCTCACTCATCTTGGAGACTATATTTAAGTTTGTATCTTCACAGACACACAAGAGATTTGATGTGTCAATAGACTTTTGCTTTAAAGTTAAATACAGTGCTCTCGTGAAAGGTTGTGTCTGCTGGCAAAAAGAGTAAGCATTCAGGCAACCAGCCAGACTGTAATCCCTTTTGTTTCTGTAGAAGGCGGCAAGTGAAATTCCTGTTGCATTATAAAGAAACTTCCCTCTTCCTACATTAATTCCTCTGGTAGGGAAAGAGGACAAACAAGACCAATTACATAGATCTTTTCATCCATTGGCACAAGACTCGGATGGATAGGAGTGAGTAAAGCACATGGCTAGTTGTTTCCAAACACAGAAATCTTCACTATGAAATTCAGTCCCTCACAGAGAAAGGCAAACTACCACTACAGGGCGCAACCATTTATGCTATCACAAGAAGCACCTTATGAAGGTGGAATCTAGCCTATTTTATGATACCAGCAGATGATTCCCAAGGCAGCGAGTTGGATGAATGCACAGAATTGCATCAAGCAATCAGAGCCATGTGCCTGTGCCAATCCTGGCAGCCAAATACGGAATTAGCCCATCCAACAGAGAACTGCCTTCCAAGCTACATAGGACACGAAGTATAAAGAACCAGTGATAAAAGTTAGCTTCTAAATATGATTTTCTATCTGTTGCGCTCAGCACCAGGTGTTTAACTGAGAGTTTTCCTCACACGGCAAACAGGGATTGCCTTCTACCTGGAGAGCTGCAGTTAGGGTGGTATGCTGCATACCATGAGGAGAATCATTAATAAAACTTACTCTCGGAATTAGTAGCTTTGTGAAGAAATCATTAACTCATTTATTACTAGAATTAATTACTTTATCACTAGAAAAAAAAAATTACGGAAACATAATACCAACCTTGAAACAACGGTAATATTCTCCAGATGGAAATTGGCCCTAGACTGGCAAACTGCCCAAGGGAACATTCCATGAAAAATAAGGGCAAGCCAGCTAATGCCAACATCAGAGTGTATGGGATTAGGAAAGCACCTGAGAGGAGAGAGGGCAAAAACCCACAAACACACACAGAGAAAAAACAAGGAATCTGTCAGTATTCACCACAGTTCTATTACATTTTATACTCCCCTTTTCCCCCTGCCTCAAATATCCCACTGTGTTTTGTTTTGTTTTTATTTCCTTTTTGCAGAATACAGAGACCAGTTTCTAAATCCTGTTTTCTATAAGACTAAATAGTACCTTCAGTGAAGAAACACATTACCAGAATAATTGGTGATTTACGCAGGATAGCTTCTCTTATAGAATTAAAAGGATTTTACAAAAACTATTAAAGACATACTGCTCTCATACAAGCTGAACACTGCTCAGCTGTAGGCACCATTGGCTTTGTCTGCTTACTATTTCATCTTCCAGCTTTTAATTTAAAAAGGAACAGAACCATTTCTTCATGTACTTAGCTGTGATTTACAACTGCCCTGTTAGAGTAGCTACTGGATGTCAAAGCATGAAAATTATTTTCTATGGTTGGCTGACTCCTGTGTTAAACAGCATCTCAGCATGGCTCTTGTTCGAGTCCCTTTTAAAGTGTACATTAACCTGATATATCAATGACAGCCCTGTTCTGCGAAGGGGACTGGCACTTCTTTGTGTGTGCAGAAGATAGGACAAGTGAGAGCATGGTTTTCCTAAACACGACCCAATATCCCTGCAGAAATCTGTCCTCTTTACTCTCAGTGAACTTAAAACAATCAAGGACCCAGTTCTGCAAGGAGCTGCAAATACCTCCTGTAATTTAAGGAAGTAAATAGTCCCACAGAATTAACTGGATTACTCCTGTGTTTCAAAACAAAGATATAGCAGTTGTCTTTATCAGTCGTGGGCAAGGGGCACAGAGCAGCATACAAGCAGCAGCACAAATATGCTTTAGATGCAAATCCTTCTGCTGCAGCAGATAAGAAAAGAGGTCCAGTAGAAGGGCCAATGTCACAATGTCACTTATTTTGTTTTCGCAATTTTCTTCAACAAAACTGCAAGTAACACAACTCAGCTAAACTCCCTCCAATAAAACTTCTGTACCAAGAATGCCACTTTGTGTTCCACAGACAGCTGTACGGGCTGTGCTGCATTTACAGACCAGAATTCAACTTCCAACGACTGTTAGGCAGAGCAAATAAGTGCATACAAGTGAGTCCTCTGCAGTTACTTGGCATTTATGCTCTCTTTAATTACCAGTGGTTGCCTGGCAAGTAGACAAAGCCCTGGAATAGCAGCCAGGGAAGCTAGTGCCTCCATTTGGCTTTGCCACTAGTTTGTTGTGTAAGCAGGTAGAGGCTCTCTCTGCCTCACGCTTCCCAGTTGTCTGATGGGGATAATTACTGAGCTTGGATAATTATTCCAGCTTAGCTTGTTTGCCTGGCAGAACAAAGGTTGAGAGGGGATTCAATTGCTCTTTATAAGCATATCAGGGAGGTAAGCACTGAGGAGGGAGAACAGCTATTTAAGTAAGTAGTGGATATTGGTACATTGACAAAAAGATGCCATGTTGATCATGAGTAAATCAGACGAGTTCTGGAATTCTCAGGTGGAAGTTTGCAATTAAAACTAAATATTATTTCCCTCCTCAGTCAGCACCCAAAAAACAGAGAGGCCTCCTACTCCTCTTCCCATTCCCATCAACAAGCACTATTCTGCTTCCAGGGGTGGTGCTCACATCCAGCTTTGATAAAATGTGCCCATCCTCAGGGCTGGCCCTTGGAGCTTGCCCTCCTCTGGCCTGGAGATAGCAAGGTGTGCCCACCCCACCCTGCCATTCCATACAGGTACCTCCGCCGTTCTGGTAGGTGAGGTAGGGAAACCGCCAGACGTTGCCCAGGCCCACGGCGTAGCCCACCATGGAGAGTAGGTAGTCGCCTTTGCGTGACCAGTTGCCACGCTCCGAGTTCTCATCGCCGGCACTGGCGTGGGCATCTTTTTCATTTGACAAACTGAAGTCCTTGGAAGAGAAGAAGAGGGAAGGTTCAGGATTGCCCCATAGGTAAATGCAGCAGTCATATCCTCATTTTTCTGTCCAGAGCAGCCTCTTGATATCGCTGGGCAGGGCAGCTTGACAGGGTGGGCAGAGCCAGATGGGCTGCCAGTCCAGCTGATCCCTGGCAGGCCAGCGTAGACCTGTGAGAGAGGGTCCCACCAGAGACCCCCAAAATACCTTCATGGTCAGTTTTGCCCTGCTCCTACCTTCGTTCCCTGTGCTGCCAGATCCTGGGGGAAGAACCTCCAGGGGATTCCCCTATTCTGCACGTGCCCAGGTGTCCCCATACCTGTTCAGAAGTTCATCCCAGCACATACCTGTAAGTTCACTTTAAAAACACCTGTCCAGGTGCCTTTCACAACTGCCCAGGTGCCGATCCCAACTCATGCCTCTTTACCTACCCAGTGCACCCGTATTCCCACACCTGTCTGAATCTCACCTGACCAGATGATTTCATACCTGGCCATATGCACCATACATCACCTGCCCAGTGCTCCCATAGCTGCCCATGCACCTGCATCCTACTTGTCTGAGTGCCCCTATGCCTACCTGGGCACCTCCATACTCTACCTACTCAGATGCACCCACACCTGCCTAGGTGCCCAGAAACCACCAATATCCCACCTGCCCGGGTGTTTTCATACTTGCACAGATGTCCCCATATGTCACTGGCCCGAGCGTCTGCATAGCTGCCCAGGTATTCCCATACCTCACCTGCCCAGGTGTCCCCATACCACACCTGTCTGGGTGCCCCCGGCCAGCCCGCGACCCCCCGGTCGCCTCACCTTCTTCTTCCCGCAGGAGAGGAAGCCCGGCAGGTTGAGCATCCCCATAGCCGCCGCTGCCGGAACCGCTCCGCTCTGCCCGCGCCGGCCGGCGCCCGGCCCTTTATCGGAGCCGCCTCCCGCCCGCCCTCCGCCGCCCTGCCGGGAACCGCGGCCCCTGGGCT
>VWYH01004911.1:1177269-1287269 GCA_013399365.1 Pampusana beccarii | reverse complement strand
GGGCTGCCCCGCGGCCCGGGCGGAGCCGCCGGCGATGCGGCACCTCCCGCCCCCGGGGCAGCCCCTCGCCGCCCGCCCCAGCCCCGTGCCCACTTCCTTGGGAACACTCACCTGCCTAACCCTGCCCGGCCTCCTGCCCACTTCCCCTCCTAAACACCCCCTGCCCTCCACACGCCCTCCCCTCCTCACCTTACCCCGACCCACTTCCCCTGCCACCACCCGCCTAGGCTCGCTCCCTGAGCCCGGGCTCTTCAGCCCTTCTTGCACCCTTGCCTGCCCACTTCTTTGCCCCCCACCTTCCCCTTCTAACATGCCCCTCACCACTTGTCTTCTCCCCACTTTGCCAGTACCTACCCACACACCAACTCCCTTGTCTTCTATCTACAGGGCTGCTAGCTTCCCATCACACACTGACCCTTCTCCTGAGCACCACACAGCTGCCTGCGCTGACCCCACTGCCTCCCCACAGAGCCACTGCCCAGCTACCTCACCTACATTCACTCACCTAGAGACCCTGCTCATGGCTTCATCTCCAACCATACCTACTCCTCATTCCTTCTGAACCTGTTCCATATTGGAATTTAGGCTCAGGAGAGACAAGAAAGCAAAGGGCACAAGGGGGTTAAATAATATGGAAATTTCAGCTTCTAAACACACCTTCCACTACACATGACAGGCACAGAAGGGCAGGTCATAAAAACAAAGCCATTGCCAGAGGAGGAATGTAACGAGCAACGACTTAAAGACCTTTCCTGAAGCACTCCCCTGCTTCACCCACCTAAGTGACCTTCCCCAGGCATCCCCTAAGGACACGCAGGAGGACACACTCCACGTACAGGCACAAGGAGACACTGGTTGACTGGCTGCTTAATTGGCCTCCTTAATTTCTAACTGCTGTTTTCCATGGCTCTTCCAGATCCACACCGTGACAAACACACTTTCTGTCCTCAATTAGTGGGACTTTTTGTTGAGTAAAGTCCTACCCAGCATGGCTCTATCTAGCCACAACTAAGAGGTATATCAGGAGTGAGAAGCGTGTGGGACAGCATCTGAAAGGTAGGGAAGACAAAATCAGATTGTGTTTTATTGCACTGTGCAGCAGGTTCTCTAGGAGACTTCTATTTCAGAAACTGCAAGGATGCCAGAATACTCTACCTTTGGAGCAAAAAGTGCGTGCAAGTGTAGTGTCCTGGCATGACACAGGCTTTGGGGAGAATAAATAAATAAAAAATTGAGAAAAAAAACCCTTCACAGGCTGCCTGTGGATTCTGTATGAAACAATACAAAACCCACCCACATCAAGGACACACTGAGAAATCAGTCAACATTCTTACAAAGCCTATCTGAATTGTACATAAAGTAGATGAACCTTTTTGCCAATCCTGATCTGAGTTATGAGCCTGAAATAAAATTAGATAGGGTGGTTTTGGTTTTAGTTCTGGGTAACTTCAGTATCTGTGGGTCACTGTCTCCCCAGAGGAAAACAAAAATGTTCCTGTAAACAATGCTGGGCCTGACAAAAGCACTGAATTCTCTTCCAAACTCATGATTCAGAACTGGCTATCAGCTTGTTTAGAAATTAAATAAGATGAAAAACAACCTGTTAGCCTCAGTCTCTCCCTCCTTATTAGTATTAAGTGTGTGTTGTAATGTTGCAGAGTCACCGACTGTGGCATTCTCTGTGTGTAACTCAAGATGACTAAAAGTAAAACTATACTGGAGGTACCACTCCTGAGATGCATTCTGTTTCTGACCACGTGAAAGTTTTGTTTCTAATGCATTTTCTGTATTTAAAGAAGAAAATATAAAAATCACAGCACAGTCAAAATTCCAGGGGTGAATAGTGGAGAAATGAGTATCATTAAAGAGAGAATTGTGCCTGAAGCGGGGTTTTATTTTGCCTCTGTGTTAGCTATGCAGCTGAATAGCATGGCAGCTTGATTTGCATTCACTAGAGGTTGAGTCCATCAGGCTGAGCCCTGAAGGCTGGTTCCTCACAGCCACCCATCAGGCAAGCACCCCGCCAGCCAGTTACCGCTGGAATGTCTCAGCTACAACTACAGAGATAACGACCAGCAGACCAAAGCCAGCTTGGCTCTGCCATAAATGAGATATTCCATCTCCTGACCAGCAGCATAATTGAGGTATTTAAGTGACCTTCTTTCTTTGGAAAGCACCCTTGGTTTACTATGAACTCCATTTACTGAACACTCTGTTAATCCAATAGCAGGAAAAAATAAAATAATAATTTAAAAAAAATCGTTAATGATAACCTTAACATACTGACAACAAATTAAACAACTCTGACATTTCCTAGGAGCAGCAAGATACCCATGTTTTCCATTTGGCTATTATCAGATGTTGGGCATTGCCCTGGACTAACATAAGCACAGCTATGGTGATGAAGTGGATGTATTTGCTGTGCTTATTTAAGAATGTGAGTAAATTCTGTTTCTTAATCTATATCTTCTGCAATAGCAGTACTTACTAATATTAGCACCTGGTACACACGCTCAAAACTAATTCAGCAGACGAAGAGGGGCTCGTTTATCTCTCCCATTCCCAACTGGAAGGAGCTGAAGACCAGAAAACCCACTCTGCGAATAGGAGCAATGGCTTTAGAATAGCACTAATCCTGGCATTAAAGCGATAAAAGGAAATCACTGGTGTGTCTACAAGGCAGGCAGTCCTCTCTAGGATAAAGTGATCCAGAAGAGGAGCAAGAGAGAATGCAAGAGATACCTGCAGCCTTGCCACCTGTAACATGCACAATTCCTGGAAAAAGTAATGAATCACAAAACAAATTAAGTTTTTTCCCATCCAGAGAAGATCAAGCAGCACCACCAACTGCACATGGAAATGTCTACCTGCCAGATGTGAATCACGTTGTTCAGAATAATGTCTGGCCTAGCTGAGAGCCTCAAATAAGCGAGAGCCTAAGTGTAGGAATAATTATTGATGTTCTGTAAGGCTAACAGTCAAACCCACCAGCAGCACACAAAGACGCTACATGGAAAGCTGATGGAGCTGGACATACCTGCCTACAGACCAATACATTCTGTCTGTGTAGATCCCTGCCACAGGAATCAAACTACTCACATCTGCCATGCTGGTACACCTGTGCGTGCAGCTATGTGACACTTGCCCCATGGTATCCAGTGCGGTGTTATGAGCCTGCTCCATACCTCAGAAAAACAAGGCAGGTGCCAGCGTGCACTGAATGGTCATGACAAAGTTGTTGGTACCTTCCCACAGAGCCAAAGATGGCAGTGAGGGGCTACACAGCTGTATTTGCTGGCCGACAGAAACAGCTTCCTCACATTTTATTCCAGCATCAGCACGTCAGCTTCCCTACAGTTACATACAACCCTCAGGTAACCAAATGACAGTAACCAATGAAACCAGAAAACAAAAAAAAAAAAAGAAACAAAAAAACACCCCACACAAACAACCAAAAACAAACAACCAAAAACAAACAAACCAAACGAAAAACCCAAACCAAACAAAACCACCACACCATGTTGGCCTTCAGGATCAGAGGAAGATTACCTAAACCATCAAACCATCCCTCAATAGCATGTAATTACTCTCATCCAGAACTCCACAGCCAAGTTGCACTCCTTAGAAGAAAGCCAGAAGGAACTGTTACAGACTGACAGACACAGCAAGGCAGAAAATTTAGACTGTTGTCTCCTGCAGCAGCAGGAACTATGCTTGCCTCTACAGGTAAACAGAATCAAGTCATACAGTTCACATTTAAATTAATTCTTTTCACTTAAAAACACATCAGGCTTGGTTTAAAATCCAAGTGATAATGAGCAAGCCAGTTTCCTTGGTGGTGAACTGAGCTTCAGGTGATCTAGAACAAACCTTTACCACCAGCTTAACAACAACAGAAGTTCAATCATTGGTCAAGTAACCCATGAAAGCAAGGTAGCATTCTCCATCTGGAGAGAAATGTATTATTTCACTGTATGGCAGCTGCCAGCAAGGTGGAAGTGTATCTAGAAGGAAGGTGTAGCAAGAAGGGGCCCTCCTGCTCAGAAGACAGGATGGAGAGACAATAGTGGTGTTGTCAAGGGCACAGGCAATGTAAATTACAGAGACAAGGGCAATTGTTTCTGAAGTAGCCACTTTGGCTCCAGAGGTACCTATGGAAGCAGACTGCCAGGGTTTACAGCAAAACACAAAGAGATTGGAAAATAATTACTTAAAAGCCGCATGCCAATACTGGCTTGCCTGGTTCTCGTGGCCCCCATCCAACAGTCTCTGCAGCTCAGACAACTGATACAAAGCAGATTCTGCTTCCAATCCTGCTGATCCCTTCAGGGTGAGAATTTGCTCACAGGAAAAGGAGACAACCTTTTACACATCCTTCTTCCTGGTTCTGTTTTTCTTAGCAGTTTTGTGCCTCTTCTGCATAGCTGGGATGTTCATTGCTGCTTTTCAACAGACCATCAGGAAGCACACATTGACTCCAGATCGCAAGCCGCAAGTCCATTTTCATTAAGGTTTAATAGAATGGAAATTGTAAGAAACTTTTATTCAGAAACTTAGAAAAGGGGCATTAAAAGCTTTTGGTAATGCCTGAAGAGTTTGATTCACTAATGTAATACTAAATAATAGACTCTATTGTAAAACATGTAATCAGATTAAAGACCTATGTTGACCTAATCTCAACGATTGGTGTTTGATCAGATTTTTCCCCCAGCTTCAGCACTTTTAGATTCATCTGTGCAGCCAACTCAGAGGTGACAGAGGCACCAAGGACACTGCTGCTGAGCTACTTGCCTCTATGAACAATCTGCTATCATAACCCAAAAGAGGCAGCTGAAAGCTCACTCATTTATGTCCTCACAACAATTGCTAAAGTGCTGAAAGCGCAAGATGCATAAGCCTTCTAAGTCATGCTCCTAGGAAAACCCCTTTTTCATATTTGAGGGTGGAGACTTGGAAAGCAGATTTGCCTTCGGGCATTTTTATCAGTCTGCAACCTGCAGTTAACGTAATACACACTAATCAGGTTAGTGATGGGGAAGTTTTACACATGCATGTAGGAAAAAACAAGGCAAAAAAACCTCACTCGAATATACCATTAAACCTGAAAATCTCTACAGTACCACTCTTCTACTGCACTGGGTCTGGAAGAAGATTCTACTGTCCCAGCCACTCAAAAGAGACCCACAGGTCTCCATCCACAAAATTAATCAAAGTGTTTTCAAGACTATTTGCAAGATTGTCAGTTTTCTGTCAACGTTACATTGTTCACAGCATTAGTTGATTTTATTATTTTGACTTTTAATTGAAGAGAACCTAAGAAGAGACTCAAGTCTCTTCAGGATTTGTTGGGTGGAGCGTTCTCCTCAAATCCTTCATTCTCTCAGACCAGAGCTCTTTCCAGGATAACGCAGCCTTTCTTGTAGCGCTGGCTGTCTTCAGTCCCTGAGAACTTGTCAGTTTGTCAGATGTTACTAGTTACCATATGACATGTCTCAAACACAGAGCTTCATCTAGAAAAAGGAGAAAAGCAATCTAAAAAGGACTAATGTGTTTGAAGTAGGATTAAATACAGGCTAGGTGGTATCAGAATTGTATAAACCTCTGAAAAATCTCTGCTGAAATACTGACTTGCTTAAGAGTTACCGGAGTGCAGTGAAAAACTGCATTTGCAGCCCAGGGATCCTAATTCCCATAGTTCTACTTCTACACATGGTCCAGACCACCTCAGTTTTCCCTGGACAAAGCAGGTTGCTGCCAAACAAACATCCAAGCCTGTCCAAGACCCATCAGGCAAGTCTCAGTCCACCTGCCCCCTCCCTGCCCATCCTAGATACGTGCTTCAAACACGTTCAACTTGTCTTTCAGAGACTGGAACACTGTGTAAATGCAAAACCTCAGGTATCGTATCGTGGAAGACGTAACAGCAGATACAACTAATAAAAGGGAAGAGATAAAGTATGGAAGAACGAAAACCTGTGAGTATGCAATAATCAAAACGTAATGATTGGTGAGTGCATAGGTGTCAGAATATAATGATTTTCCTATTGGGAAATATTTCAGGGGAGTGGCCAGTAGAAACTAAGGAGTCATTTTTAATTGAGTAAAATAAAGCCTAGGAATGAGTACAATACCAATTTTCACATATGCTGAACTGAGTTCATCAATCTCATTAACAGTTCCATTTTCAAGTTCTTCTCCAGTATCAAGTGCCAATATTTGTGGAGCTCAGTAAAGCCAGGAGATGCTGGAAGGTTGTTTGTTGTATTTTTTGTTGGTTGGTTTGGTTTTTTTTAGTTCCATGCCTTCTTGCTAGTTAAACACAAACAGCTTTTCTCAGAGGATAACATAAATGCACGTTACACAGAATCACAGGATGGTTGGGGTTGGAAGGGACTTCTGGAGATCATCTAGTCCAATGCACCTGCTAAAGCAGATTCACCAGAGCAGATTGCACAGGAATGTGTCCAGAGAAGACTCTGCAACCTCTCTGGGCAGCCTATTCCAGTGCTCTGTCACCCCCAAAGTAAAGAAGTTCCTCCTTATATTCAGATGGAACCTCCTGTGTTTCAGTCTGTGCCCATTGCCCCTCATCCTGTCATTGGTCACCACTGAAAAGAGTCTGGTCCCATCCTCAACACCCACCCTTGAGATATTTATGAGCATAAATAAGCTCCTCTCTCAGCCTTCTCTTCTACAGGCTGAACAGACCCAGCTCTCTCAGTCTTTCCTCATAAGAAAGATGCTCCAGACCCTTCAGCATCTTTGTAGCTCTCCACCGTACTCTCTCCAGTAATTCCTCATTGTTCTTAAGATCCTTGGCCAGATTGAACTCCAAGTGGAGCTTAGCCTTCCTCACCACATCCCTGCGTACTCTAACAGCAACTGTATATTCCTAACCCATGAGGTTCTTCCAGTAGAACCTTGAAGAAGCCAAAGTCAGCCCTGCTGAAGTCCACGGTTGTAATCCTACTTCTTGACCTGCTTCATTCGTGCAGGATCTGGAACTCTACCATCTCATGGTCGCTGTAGCCAAGGCTGCCCCCAGCCTGCACATCTCCAAACAGTTCTTCTTGATTTGTTAGGACAAGGTCCAGCAGCACACCTCTCCTTGTTGGCTCCTCCACCATCTGTGTCAACCATGTTACAGGGACACAAGAACAAAAATTACTTTGCTGAACACCTTCACATTAAAAAAAAATAAATACATTCAAAATAATACGAATGGTAATAGGTACTATTGTTATTCTTCCTGCTACCACCTAGTTTTTCTACAGCTCTTGCCATCACTAGAGTTAGAAATCCTTTATGCAGAAATTGCTCTTTTTACAAAGAGGAGAGCAGAGGTGGGGTAGCCCAACTATTTTATGCAGCACCTGTTCAGCAGAAAACACATGAACTGCAGCGGACATGGGGACTGGACCCCACGAATCCCAGAACTCATCATTTTCTTTATCCTCATCACAGACCTCCTCCCCTCTAAAGCCAAGGAGTGCATTTGTAGTCCTCTTAAGCAGGGAAGAAAACTATCCATCTCCCATGTAATCCATAAGTGACTGGAAAAAAACTTTAACTAGAAACACCATAGGTTATTTTAATACCCACAGCACACATTCTGGTTGCCACAAACCTGGCCATTCTCCTGACTTTCCTTTCCAGGCCCTGCAGCTCTCTCCCTCTGGATTGGGCTCTTCTGCACAGCCCATCCTCACAGTCCAGCACCTCTTCTTCTCCAGCAGGATCAGAAACAGCCATACCTGGCTCCAAAAGCCCAGTGAAAGGGCCAGAGCCTTAGCCAGGTGAAAGGGGTGTAAAGGCAACTCCTCCCTTAACATGGCAACACCATTAGTGGCAACACCTGCATGGAGGTGCATCCTCTTACAATGCTGCCAGAGCACCTGCCCCAACAGCCAAAGGGGTGCTGTTTTCTGGTGAAACACTGATTTTGATCAAGCCACTCAGAGCTGACAGCATCAAGGAACCTCGGGGTCTTTCAGGCTGCTTAACTTCCCATGTCTGAACTCAGGGCCAATGGTGTTTGAACATGTTAGGGTCAGGCAGTATCCTAGCATGAGGTTAGTAATCCAGTTTTGGATGACAGTTCTACTTAATTGCCACTCTGGGCTGGTAATTTACTTTGGTGAAAGGCCAAAATTTCTATCAGACTTCAAGGAGTTTCAGTACAGAAAGGTAAGGGACTGAGTACAGTCCTGATGTGAGGTCTCAGTGCAGATGTGCATCTGAAATTAATTTCTCAGAAGACACTTTACTATTAGTTATGCAGAGTAAGAACTCATCTTTCCTGGCAACTCAACTCATTTACATCTCATTTCATCATTTTAGTGTCCATGATTTATGTGGAATCAAGGCTCCAGAGAGAACAGAGTTTTATCTCTTCGCCCTCTGTGACATGCATCACTGCATAATGAACAGAGAAAGCTTTTCTGTCTTTTTTACTTCAGCTATAAGAAGAGGTTGAAAGATACAGTTCCGCTACAATTAGCAGGAAATATATAAATCTACCACTCCTAAATTTGGGGAAAAGTTCACAAGAATGTTGTCACTTCTCTGGGGAATTGCTAAAAGAATTTTAACACCCAGTGTTCACAAACTGCTTCCATCAGGTTACAACTGCTCTGCAGTGTAAAGGATGCCCACTTCTACAAATATTTTACTCCATAGGATAAAAAAAAATACACTCCACTTGTCTCAGAGCTGAAGAGGTATAATTTTATTCATAGTGTGTTGTTTTACACTGTTATTTTTTTATTCTCAAAGAACCTGCATTTTCTGTATCTGCTTCTAATGTTCAAGTGAAAAAAAAAAGTATTATGAAGGCACATTTTTCCTTCAAGCTGTGGCAATTACCAATATCTGATGGCACTCATCCAGATATTTATGGATCGTGAAGCCTTATAAACTTTTCTTCAGTTATGAGTTTATTTGCATAATCTTGGTCTGGCAATCCTGTAATCTCCCACACTCCTCATTACAAACCTCTCCTTGACCCGCAAGCAAGGAAGTTTGCACAGGGGTGCTGGAATGCAAAATAAGAAACTGCACTGACGTCCTTTCCATGAGATGAAGCAAGACACAAGAACCTGGGTGTATACACTGGCAGGGAACACCAGAACATGTCACAGCAGCAGCAGCTACCGAACAAAGGGGGCTGAGCAGCCCCTGGGAAGTGTGATGGAGAGCAAATACTGATCTGTAGGAGACTAGCTGTAAGAAATGCTCCAGTTCATAGTGAAAATCTGGTTGTGATAGTTGTGGAATGTTCAGTTTGTTGTCATCAAAAAAGGAGAGAAGACGAGCATCTTTTTTTTTTGTTTTTTTTTTTTCAAACAGTTGTAAAAGCTGAAGGAGTCTCCAGGACTGTTCCATGTAACACTAAGCACATGAATCTGCTTTTAGGACCATGTAAAGAGGCTGTACGTATTTATTGCTCAGTTATGATAGCCAGGAAGAAGCTAAAAATAGTAACAAGCCCAGAAGTTTAAAGAACAACGAATTCAAACCCAAGAAATGGGCACAGAGATGGTATTTGTTTGCATATCCAGATACATGCTTTGTAACCATACCTCCCATGCCAGCGTAAGTAGGCATATAGATCACATCATAACAGCCTGAGGTATGCAGTTAAAACACATTATATTTTCAGTCTATTGAAAGGAGAGGACCTACCTCACTTAAAGAATCTAATCATGTGATGCAATTATATGTTTTAATCAAAGCAGGTCCTGTCCTACTGACAGTCACGTAACACGATTGTTTTCCCAATTGCACAGTGCAGTGCCAGGAGGCCTAGGAAACTCCCCTCCATTATTCCATCCTGTTGCAAACACATTTGAGCTGATACTCCAAGACTTAGTAGAAGACACTTCAGAGCTGTTGCAGTAAGGAGAAATTAGATTCATTTGAAACAATAATTTTTGAGTGTTAATTTTAGCTTTAAAATAGATGATTCATGTCCAGACTGTAACATTCTATGTTCATTGGCTGTCACTTTTCAGAATTTCTTAAACTAATCCCATGTCACTTTGTTCTGCAGATGTTTCAAGGTAGTATTTCATTTAAACTATTCTAGTAGTAGATATCAACCAAAAGGTAATTTCACTAGAATTGTTTCCAGCCATGCTTGTTCTGGTGCCAGCAAGCATCCAATTTTGGAAAGACATGCCAGTCCCGCTTATACAAGATTCTGTGGGCAGGAGGCACTCCACTATGATATAGCTTTTTAGTTACACGAAAAATTACTTTCTGCTTTGGAGTGAGGGCATTTTTTTTGTTGTTTTTTTTTTCATTTGTTCCCAGGAATATGAGTATTAATGTTGGAATGTAGTTCCAGAAAGAAGGAACTCTTCAGCATGTAACTTGGTCACTTCTGATACGCATGCATGGAAATAGAGCGAAACATTACCTGAATCTTCCTAGGGCTGTCTTCTTGGCATGGCCTTCTTTGCAACCTTCCACGGTTCCACTGGGACACTGAAGAAGGGCTCGGGGTATGTGTGAAGCATTAAGATGACATCGATACTGGATGAGGCAACACACAGACTTGAGTCCTTCTAACAAGGGGTTAATATTGGCTGGCTTTCTCTTTCAAATGTTTCAGCACTTCCCATTTCTTGGCTTTTGTGCATATATACAACATTGCTTTACAACATAAATTACAGTTTTGTGTCTGAACTTTTTTAACCTTCCTACCTAAGTGAATGTTGAACAGGGGGAGGAAATGTTGTGGTAGAAAATAAAGCCAAACAATGAGAGCTGCATTTACCCACTTGCTTAACTGATTAGAAGACAATCATGTTTTTTCATTTGCATTCAAATGACATGCTCTTGGGGCTTATTCTGGGTGTGTGTGAGGGTAACTGGCTGAGACACTAGGCAAACAGATGTTCTCACTTATTAACCTCAATAAGATTGCAAGGAGGTTGATGCTGTTGTGAAGGAAACCTTTCTCTGTCAAAGACTAAAAGACTGCTGGTGATACCAACTCTGTCAGAAATGCTGGTATGTTCATCTTGACTGTTTCCTAAGGCTTTTCAGGGTTCACTGGTTCACTTGACATTGAATACGCTTTCTCCACGAGCATGCATCAGCTGATAAAATGGATGTGGATGGTAGAGAGGAAACTGAGCCCTGGAGAAGAGTTCAGGCTGAAACCTAGACAAGAGTTCAATCTGCCACGCTGGCATACAGTTTTACTGCTATGCTGCTGGCTGTTTATATGAAGATCGAGGTTCAGCCCTTCCTTATCTCCTTAAATCAAGGCCAGATAACATCAATACTAGTTTGAAAATTTCAATAATGTTATTTAAAGATACAGACATCTATTTCAGGCCTTTAGCTTGGAAAGATAAAGATTGTAAACACAAGAATACAATCACTACACGGCACTCTGAACAAGGTCAGGGATTTCACAGGCACACTAAGTTCACAAATTATAAACCTCCTGCAAATGGCTAACTTGCTAGCTTTGCTCCAATGAAGTATGGATATTTGCCAACTTGGCTCTTGGATCTTCTTCTTTACCAAAAGAAGATATCAAGGATTCTTATTACAGGTTTTAAATTTATTTTATTTTTTTTTTTTTTTTAAAAAATGAACACCTCTATAAAGATTTGTTAGAATGGATGACCTGGAAGGGTTTATCCTACTCAGCTTCTTTAGTAGGAAGGTTCACTATGGTGTCGGAAGACACAAAGGAGGAGTTTTGGAAAGGGCAGATCTAGGTCACGCAATCCAACATGCCAAGGACAGTAGTGTCATTCTGTTGCCCTCTCAAAATGATCAAACCTCAATTTAACCAGGTAAGGTTTTCCTCTTGCTACTCCAGATGGAGCATTGTTCCACAATCTGACACCTCTGAAGATCAAATGTACCTTTTTAAACAACTTTCTTTTCCTCCTTTGCTGCGATCACTCCTTCCTTTTCTTTCCTTTTGCCCTTTGTCTATTGAGACTTATCCTATCTCCTCTCAGCCTTTGGTATTTCTAGGACAAATAAACCAAATTCTTCTAGTCACATCTCTGTTCCTTCGGTCATTCTGACAGCCTTTCTCTGTACCTTTTCCAGCCTGGATTAAGCTGCTTTGAACACGGGTAACCACAGGCAAGGACAAAGAGTGGGAAGGACAAGGATGTAACCTTTGAAGGCAATCTAAGCACCATGTTTACCTGAGAGCCCAAACAGAAGAGGCAGATTCTCCAGCCTTTTGAAAAGCTGTTGATCCTAGCAGTGTGATAAAGAAGAAGATTTATCACTTTAATACATTTATTTATTAAGGTGTTTCTTCGGTTAATGTTTGAAGGTAGTTTCCCACTAGAGACAAAACAAACTAAACTATATTTGCAGAAGATTAGATAATACTAGTCTGTTTAATAATAAGAAAAGTGTCTGGGAGGAAGTCAATGGAGGTGAGGCACGTGACTGTTAAATAGCAAATTCATGAGAACTGATTTTCCAAAGGACTAAATAACCTCAAAATCAACAAAAAACAAAAAAGTGGAAAAATGTTATAACATAATTTTTTAACTTCTATTTTCAAAACATTTTTAAAATGTTGTTCTAATTGCCTTTTTTATTTTTTAAATTTTTTTCAACTGAACCTGAACATTTGTATCAGTTCTGCCACAGGACTAAGAAGCACACTGTTTAGAATCAGAGAACAACTCAGGCTGGAACGTATCTCTAGTCCAGACTCCTGCCTATGAGGTAAACAGGCTTTTTGTCTTTTAAGTATAAAATGAAGTAAACTTCTGCAGTTGGAGTATTGTTATGCCACTGAATAGGATGGGGATCTAGGCTAAAGCAAAGACTCAGTTCTAGCTTTTATCTGGCACTTCTGAAACTGTTTTTTCCCTTAAAAGTTAGCCAAGAGAAGCAGCTTATCCTCATTTCAAATTGAACAGATGCGGCAGAGGTGTCCTGGTTTAATATTGTTACCACAAACATTTCTGCTGCAAGTCCTGAGATCTACTTCAGTGAATATCAGTAGTAATACAAGTGAGACTCCTGAAAAATAAATTAAGAAAAATTTTCAGTGCTTAAAAAGTCAATACCAAAGCAAAAGCCTGCAGGAGGTGAGAGAAAGAAACAATAGTGAAATAGAACAACTGAAAGTTTCTAACACCCTAAAATCATTTAAAGCTATGGAAAAAAAAAAATAAAAAAAAAGTGTTGGACAGCCAGAGAGAAACAATTAGATAGGAAAAGACAGATAGAAGATACTAATGTTTCTGAATCCTAGAGATGCAGTTTGGATATAGTATGGCACTCCACAGGCTCAGCAAGTAGAAAGCAGTACATAGGTCATCTCCTCATATTCATGAAACAAAAATCCTTGCTAAGCTAATGCCAAGAATGTAAAAGACACTTTTCTTCTGAGAAAAAAAACAAACTCAGTAAAGAACCCAAGCATTTCCCCCCTTCAACTCTTCTGCTAAGATGGCATTTGAGATGAAATGGGAAACTAAAGACTTCACTGGAGCCATTAAAACAAGAAATCACAACAACTATTTTCAGAGTCACTGTGATTTATCTCATGTCTATACAATATGGCAGGTCCATCACATATACAGATGTTGTGATGATGCTATGAAACCTTACGATAATGAAGTAGTAAAGCTCTGTGATGTCATCCAAACCCTGCAGTTGTACCTCTGCAACTATCTCTGAGTCAATCTGCTGTATATATCCACCCTGGATCAAAATATATTTCAAAAGCTCCTTTGTGAGATCACAATATATAGTTTCTCACCTTTATTGAAATCTGCCAGCTTATAGGGTTTTTGACCACACTTATTTTGTGTCATGAATGAAGAAGAATTTGCAGATGCAGTAGGTAAGGTGTGTTTGTGTATGCTGGCAATTTCCTTTTCTCTCTCCAGTTAATTCCTTGTGGATCTGCTCCTGTTGTTTCCGCTTTGGACTGACATAACTCAGACACCATTTAACCAACACACACTAAACCTAAGCCTAATGCAATCACAACAGAAATTCCAATTTCACAGCAGGATGGTGAGAAAGAGACAAAGTTTAAGCTTAATTGTGGAAGAAGGATAACAAGCATGACTTGTTTGTTTGACTAACACTATCTCAATTCCCCACCCCTCTAATGAGATGTCACACTTCGCCTGTATACATGCAAAGTTGAGATGAGCATGAGCCTTGGAGCCTGTGTCAGTCACATTGGTCAAAGACGCTCAGATGACCTCCGAGCCATTTTTATAAATACCTTCTTCTTCCTCCTCTAGAAGTTCCATGATAACTATTTCGTAGAGAAGGATAACTTCTGTTCATAGTTGCTGAAGAAACTAAGCTGTGTCAACAGTACTAAACCCATTCAGCTGGTTTTCCTGATGATGGGACCAGTCCTCCTTGACCAAGCTTTCAAACCTCAGCAATGATCTGGGACCTTCTTTCTTGGGCATCTGACTTGAAAAATCTTGCAAGGCAACATGCAAAGTGTGGCTTCTGCCAAGGAGGCACCTGCACACGGGCAACCCTTCAGTGTTGGGAACAAGGGCTCTTTGCTATGGCAAGGGGCTTTTTCAGAACTAGTTGGGAATAAGGCTGTTTATTCAATAGCAACATTCTGGTATGGAACAAAGCCCCACGTACACTGTTTGGCTGTGCCTACAAACAAAAGTCAGCATCTGGATAAAATGCCAGTACAGCCTAAAAATCATGTGGAGCAGTCCAGAGCAAAACACCGTTTTCTATATATTTTATTCTTCCTGTTTCCCTGCAGCTCTTTTTATGACAAAACACTTGTGTACAATCAGAGGTAGAGTGTCACTTAGTAAAGAAAGCCTTCCCCTATTAAATCTTATTCCTTATTTTCTGCTTTTAAAAAGCCTTAAATGATTCAGTATTTCTGTGCCTAGTATGCTTTCTGCGGATTAGACTATTTAGACTAGGAAGTGTCAGACTTGCTCCAACTCTTTGTTAAACTACACCATCAGCTGTCAGGTGTGATGCCTAACAGACTTAACAGTCATCCTCTTTTTTCTTTGCAGCTACGTTTAGATAAAAAGATTTCTGTATGAGCAAAGAGTGCAGTAGGGCAGGAGAGGGATTGCATTCCAAAAGGCTGCATAAAATTCCTTTTGTTTCCCAAATTGGACACAGTAGGTACCCATGGAAGTTGCCAGACACTAGTTTATGTTACATTTCACTATACATATTTTCACAGAATCCACTACTACCTACTACTTGGACCTGATGAACCTTTGCTAATTGCTTTAAAGATCGCAGGAACCTCCTGCCAAGCTAAACCAGATATTTTAGGCTGCAAATTGGGAGGCGAATATATTTTCATTATTTTTCCCAGTAATTTTATTCCTGACTCTTTCAGAAAGTCCTGAACACCGTAAAACTTAAAAACCTCTCCCCGGCAAGTCTGTGCTGAGCTAAATGAATCATAGAATTGAAGAATGTTTCAAGTTGGGAGAAACAAATAAGGATCATCAAGTCCCACTCCCTGCTCCTCAAAGGACTACCTACAACTAAACCATATGACTAAGAGAATTGTCCAGATGCTCTTTGGATGCTGGCAGGTTGGGTTCCATGACCACTTCCCTGGGGATCATGACCCACTCAGTACAGCCTCCTGTGCTCCTGCCTGTGGTCCAGCTCTGGCTGTCGCCTCCACACACCCCGCAGTGCTCAGGAGTTAAAATATCCTAGAAAACGAAGGGCTGAGGAGCAGGGATACCGAGTTAGAAATGACAATTTTTTTTGTGCCATGAGCTCTATTTGTTCATGCTCACTAACAGATGTACCAAGAGAGCCCCCCTATAGGAAGGCATTAAATTCTTGCAGCACAGCTCCTGCTGCGTCCCCAATTTGCTTTTCTCTGCTGACAGATTCCCAGAACCACAGATCACGCTGTGCAGCTGTGGCAGGTGGAAATGTATGAGGTTTTAATACCTGTCAAGGAGCTGTGTAAAGAGGCAACTCCCAGATACTATCAATTGTTTTTGTTTTCTGGCCAGTATGTTTCAAAGGTGAGAGGTTTATATTTTAAACTTTCCTTAAAGTTACTTGGCCTGGCACTGAGGAAAGTAATTTATTTACATAGAAGTTGCTGGCGTTTAGACACAAAGATCACCCAAGAAAACCTTCTCTGTTTTACCCAAAAGTTTACTCAAAGCCCTTATCAAACTGTCTCCTCCCATAGACTTGCAAGGAGGAAGATGGCATAAATGGTTTAGCATGTGGTTCCTACCTGCAGCAGTCACAGAGTAAAGGCCAACCAGAGAAAAGTTCAAGAAAGTGGGTAACTGTCACACCACTGAGGTCTGGGGATCAGGTCAGCAGAGCTTGGTGAAACTCAAACACACAGCACGGGGTTGGCCCAGGCTGAGAAGCAAAAAGCTGAAAACAAGATTGAGTCGGACACTGCAATGAGAGGAAACCCTCCAGCTCAGGAAGGTGGAATGTGCTGGATTGCTGACTGCAAGTTTTTGTCGTACATCTCCCTTCCAGTAAAAGCACAAGTGGGACTCGGGAGGGTTGGTTCTGTCCCACCCTTGGCACAAGAGGCAGCTCCTGGCCCTTCAGTTCTCTGTTTAAGCCTCTGCTGTAGCTCTGGGTGACAAAGGCTGTGAAGAGGGTTGTACTGTGCTTGTTTGTACAATTTTGTACTGTTGGTTATCTTGGACAGGTAAATAATTTCCAAGTCTCTTTTCCTAAGGCAAAATATTGGACTTCAAACAAAACCAAAAAAACCCAACCAAACAAAAAATAACAGCAACAGAAAACACTGAAAAATTTTAGATTTCATAATTTTAAGTTAAAACTCCTCATTCAAGCAAACAGACAAAAGAAAGCAAAAGCAATGGCAATGCTAGTTCAACAGGCAGCAAAAGGTGTTTTCAGGTCTCCTGTGTGGAAAACAGAAAAATTAAATTCTCAACTGAATTTTGAGATGGCGTTTTCCACCAGAAAACAGCTTTGGCTATCTTGGATGCTGTCTGAGAAAACCCATGTTAACTATTCTTGATTTTGGTCACTTCAGATTTTAAATAATTTCATGTTTCATTCTAATTATGATGAGGTTAAAAAAACCCTACAATATCAAGCTTGCCTTTATTGGACTTGAACTCTTATTTTTACCTGGTAACATCATACGACAAGCTGGTATGAACATTTGTTTCTAGTTTGTAGCATGTCTTAAGTTATAGCTTCATCTGTAATTTTATCTTGTTCAGAGGCATGACCTCACCAGGTTTAGATTATGGTTGTAGTAACAAAGGTGAAAGTGAATATATCTCTCTCAGCTGTGTGTATTTAGCACTTCAGTACAAACTTGCTTCCAGTTCTCTGCAGCTTAGTTGTATTCACTGTTTGCTGCACTTTTCTTCCAAAATGGATAACAAGATCATGCCTAAATTTGGGTCAAATAGAGATTAGGGTGCTGAGAATTAGATTCAACTCTGTATAATTGGAAGCTCGTACCAGCACTCCAAGTCTGAGAACATGACTCAGTATCAGCCATTTTCCAGTTTGGATTCTGCTCAGGAGAATCTAGGCAGGCAATCCCACAATGTAAATAAAATTCTGACAACATTATGAACATCTTTAACAACCCGATTATCTTTCTGCAGCTCTCTCTTTCAAACTCCAAACTGCAGTATGTTCTTGTAATAGCTCCCAACTGCCTGAAGTAAAATGCCTCCAGAGTCAACAGGAATATGCTGGAAGATCTGTGAGAAATAAACACTTATTTTTTTGTCAAACAGGATCTGAGTGGTGTTTTATGAAGATTCAAGATATAGAAGTATCAAACTCACTGACTTTCTACCAGCCTAGAAAATCCTGTGTGTTTATGGAAACCACACACACGCAGAGTAGAATATTCTGTTGACCTAAGTAAGGTGGGACTTCACCTAGTGCTTGAGTCTGGCTTTCTTGCAACTTCTCTTCAGATAAGAGGAAGCTCCTATATTAATTAACACAAGGAATTATGTCCTACAGCTGCAAAGTAATCTCCCCTTGCGCTCCCTCCAGCAGCCTCCTCCTCCCACTCAGCACTGCCTTAAAGACCTGCAATGTGCTTCCACGAGAACCAGGAGCAGCATTCAATCATTTTTCAGTTTCGTTTTGGCCTCTCCTTCTCTTACTGCCCTTGCTGATCTGGCCCTAGAATTTACCACAATCAAAATCTCTTTCTTTTTGTAAGTAACTGGCCTACAGAATTAGCTTAACCACTGCTGCTGGAGAAAGGCTGCATGTTGAAAAATAAAATGTCCAAAATTATACTGAACACAAAAGATCTTGCAAGACACATGCTTTAGAACACAGATACCACTGAAACTACCATTTCTCATTTGCAGTCTGCCTGGACTTGGACACCTTGGCAGGGAGCGCACAGGAGTTGGACAGGGCAGCAGCTGCTGCCTGAGAGTGCTGGGAAGTTGGCAGCTGGTGGAGGAAATGTAATATCTGGCACAAAACACTCCGTTATCTTGGTCACAGAGCAGTCATCACTTTCCCTGCAGATCCCTTTATTTGCATAGATAAAAGCTTTCTGTGCATGTGTTTCTGTGGCACCTACAACTCTGACCTAAAAAAAAAAAACCCAGCCATGTCATGATGACAACCAGAGCATGTGAGTATGTAGCTAAATGCTGTTCACAGCAGAGAGAGCACATGGTCACTGCAAGGATCTCTAGAAGGAAGAGGGACCACAAAGTCATAACTAACTAATGAGCAAGAACCTTTGGAGTATGAATTATCATCTTCCAAAGTATCCAAATCAAAACAATATTAGGCACGAGATATAGACACAGGAGATGAGAGATCCAAGCCACGCTTCCCTTGCTGGAACAGCGCAAGGCTCGTTTATGGCACTTTCATGTGCAGCAAACGTAATACTTGGGCAAAAGTGCACGCATGCTCCTCTCCTGCAGTAGTTCACTCCCTGTGACATCCATCCCTCAGAAAGCCTCACCATCCTGTTCTTCACATACGCTATTCCCTGCCCATGTATTTGCCATTAATTCATGAAGATTATTAAAACACTTATATTTAGATAACTGCAGCTATAAAGAAGTATGGACAGGATTTTACTGTTTTATTTTATTGCTATTTGATTTACTTGGTAATGGTGGTCAAAGAGACTCAGCACAGATGCACCAGATGTACTGAGGGACGGTTCTGGTCCCCAAGAGCTTGCTAAGCATGCTGATCAAAGCCAGACAGATGCTGAGAAGCAGAACCACACGTGAAAACTTGTTTAAGGCAGAGAAGACGTTCAGTCATGGTGGTGGTTCAATTGGAAGAAGGGGAATAAAACCCAGGGGAAGGAGATACTTAGTGTTGTAAGCACTTTAAAAAAGGAAGGTACTGTACAACTGCTGAAGTGCCTTACTCCCAGCTCCTGCTGGGTTCTTAAAGTAGCCAATAAAAGATACTTTCCACTCAAAAAAAACTAAACCGATCAACAAAACAAAAAAACCCACCTGAACTGCTCAGAAGAAAGCTTCCTCTCATAAGAACTGCAGCCCAGTTATCATCTAAGGATATAAGGACTTTGAAAGGACATAAAAGTTTTGGGATGCTTATTGTCAATTTTTTTTAGAAAATGCTGATGGATATACAATGCACATCAGTTCCTGCATTCTCTGACACCTCTGTGTTGATACAAAAATGCCTTTTGTTTCATCAGCTGCAATAAGGAAGAAAAATATCTTTTTGTTTATGCTACTAAATAAACATGGACAGCAGGAGCAGATTCACCACAGAAATACAAAGAGGCCGTAGGACCATCTGGCAACATTTAGTGTCAGCTCTTGTGGGAGTGGCACCCATTCTTGCACTTGTCTTTCATCACCATCACTGTGGCATTCAGGTCACGGTTGGTATGTGTCTTGATCTTGTCTTACTATATGTAGCAACATCAGTTTCAGGAGTTCAATTGTTTGCTCCTTCAGTTCCATTTGTGCTTCTGCCATCGACTTCTGTTTGTACTGTGTGTACAGATAGGAGGGAAAGCTTTACATGAACTTGAACAATGACGTCAATGCAATACAATCAAAGATAGTTTGTTTGAAGTACCATAAAAATCGTATGAGATCACAGACACATACACCATTAAGAGTACAAGGTAAAAACAAAAATAAATTTATTGTATAAGCTGCTGCAGCATTCTTAATCAGAAAGATTTCATTGCCGTCAAGCTCAGTTAGTCATTAAGTCCATTTTTAAAGATAACCCTCTCAAATTTTATTCCATAGGAACCTCAAGATAGAGGCTTTCTGACTGAGACAATCTCTGACAACAACACCATCAGAAATAAACCTCTGAGGTAGAGGACCTTGACCATATCATGAGGTATACGGAGGTCAGCCCCATTAGCCAGATACAACTCACTATGAACAGGAATCTAGCAGCACAACCAACCTAATGGATAAAGGCTCCAACTGCTCCTGGTAACTTCAATTTTAATATCTTGTTCTAATGCAAAGGTAGCGATTCATATTATTTGTAAATCTCCTTATTTGTAGGACAGATTAAAATTCTTAAGATTTAATAAAACTTTAAAAGTATATTTCATTTTTGCAGAAGGTACAGGGAGCTAAACTAGGAAATGGGACTGGGCATTCTTGTTACACAATGAACAATTTGTTCAAGCAATGATGGACAATCTGTGAAAACTCTTATATATTGTGCAACACACTAATGAAACCCCCTTTTTTCCTGTGATGCAATGTCCAAGCTCTGCCTACGACTTACATGCGTATACACCTTTTGGCTGCTGATTGCAGTGGATCTGCCCATATCTCAGGTCTCAGACTGAAGTCTGCTTTGCCACTGAGTACTTGCTCTTCATGTAAAGACAGCGTAATGATTCGTGAGCATGTTGTGAAGACATTTTGCAGCCATTATTAATACAGCAGTATTTCTGTATTTTGAAAATCTTCTGAAAGGCTATCTGCATAGTTTTCTGAGTTTAATAATGTGCAAAAAATTAAAACCATCAGTATTCCGAAGTTTACTGAGTATAGAATGAATGATTGCTTATGTACAGTGCTCCCTTTTCATCTTTGAAGCACTCCAATAAATGTCCAGATTCATAAGGATGGCTGTCAGGACTATAAAGAAAGTTTAGCTTTGGATTTAAAAGCTGCTTTTGGGACCGCACATAGAGAAAAGACTATAAGCTTCCTTATTTTCTGAAGAACTGAAATGTTATAGGAAAGCCAGTTTATCTGGACAACAACTAGGAAACAAGGTCAAGTTCAGAAGTGGAGACACTGGATAAATTCAGAGCCACAGCTCTGAACTGCAGCCCAGAGCTTGGGGCTGAGTTTCAACCTTTCTTAGGTAAGATATCATAGAATATGTTGATTAGATTAGAAATCTGGTAAGAAATCATATTTCATCAAGAGTATTGTATGAAGCCATGCACACAATTGTGGGCAGAAAGCAGTTTAAAACAAAATTGATAATCACTTCTGACTGTTTAAAGTGCTGCATTGACTGAAGCAATTGTTGCTGAACTAGTAAAGAGAATTTGGCTTGGCTTCTGGCAAGGAAGTACTTCCAAAGGTCACAGATAATCACAGAACGAATGCCAAAGTCAGGGAGAGACCAAGGTGAGGGTTTTCAGGAAAGAAGTGGGGAAAGCCCTAGAAATAACTGTCGGGTTAGAACCTTTCATTCTCTTAAGAACTGGAATTCCCCAGTGTAGTGATAACCTGACCTGACTCAGTGGAAATGACTTAAAGGCCAGGGAACAGCAAACAAAAGCACACACCAGAAAGCTGCAAACAGAACTGTCAGTGCGGGATCAGGATTTCATCACCTCCAGGAAAAGACAGTCTGAGCTCTCCCACCGGGAATACCCAAACAGTCAATCTTGCCCTACCGGAGCATGACTGGATCCAAGGCAATTGCAGAGGACGAGTGCTGTAGAGAAACCAATCATCTGCCCATCCCATAAGGGGCACTGACAGTAACACCTTGACAATGGTAATTTCAGGGATGAATTCAGGAACTACTCTAAAAATAATCGGCAATTGCTAAATTAAATCCTCCAACGTAGATGTTTCATAATTTTATGCTTGTATTTACCACGTCAGTATGAAAAACTGTAGCACTTCTTATTAAAAGATGCACCTAATACAAAGTTCTTATAGAAACTATTTGCCTTGGAGACTTAGGAGTGATGGGAAAAGCCCACCAATACCATCCTTGCAATTGCTGTTAGAACTAGCTGAAAATTACCTACAAAACAATTCTCCAAAAGAGCAGCAACTTGGTAGAGTTGTGTAATGGGTCCTTGGCAGCATTAATTCCATATCTTCTCTACAGAAATACTTTGTTTCAACTTAAATTAATTCCATATTTATGTTCCTTTCAGTCCAATAGGTTTAAAAATCCTGATTTGAACATCGCTGCTGTGATAAAGTCACAAAATGCCTTGATCTAGTAAAAAAAAAAAAAAAAAATTAATCTATTTGTTTTGATGTTTTAGAAGTAAAATCTATCAGAAAAATTTTGTTAAACTAAAAAATTTCAGCTTTTCATAATGATTCCAAAGAAAAGAATTCTCAGAATTTCTAGACAGACAAATTTTCTTTTTTTATTACATTGTAAAAGCGTGTGAGATAAATGGAATTACTGGCATCATCATTTCACTTCCTTAGTGCATTCTTACAAATGTTAAGGCTTGCCAGACAAAACAGGGAACTCGAAACTATGAATATCCATCCTGAGAGTGACACAGACTCAGTGCTGACCAGTTCCCATCGTCTTTCTCGCCCACAGCTGTCAGGGAGCCTGTGGGAGGCTGGGATGTGCCTGGAATGCAGACATACGGCTTGAGTGGGCAATTTCAACTTTCTGTTTCCCCTTATATAAAACCGGGATAACTACTAAGCTGCGTATCTAACCTAAAATTATTCTTGCGTAGCATTTTGTAGTGCAGAGGAACTCAAGACCTGTTTGATTTATCAGTAGCACTAGGACAGTATTAAAGATGACATGTGGTTATTGCAAAAAGCTGTATGTATAGGGCTACAGCCCTTCCAGAACCTGAGTGCAGTGCAGAAAAAGACAGGTATTCTCCATCGTACAACCAAAAACTACATCTCCTTAACGTCCCTCCTCCCCTCACACACCAGCCAATCTGCCGTGGAATCTGGAATTTCGGGCCCAGACTGGGAGCAGATACCCGATCAGCTGTGGGATGCTGGCACACGTTTGTGGAACATTGTCTGAAAGTAAAGCCTGAGCAGCTGCCAGTTTGCTCCCTGATGCCCACTCGAGGATCACACTGCGGGTAGAAATATCAAGACCACATCCAAGCAAGTCCATGGACTCTGCAGCCCTTCAAGACAACAAAGCTGAACTTCTAGCAGCATCTCAGAAGCTGACAGCAGACCCAGACTGGGCTGGGGAGTAGTACTAACAATAGAATATACTGTTTAATCTTTCATTAAATTATCGTAATATCAGCAGGTGACATGTTATTAAGTCTTAGGACAGTGTAGGCTCTAAGGGCTATATTTGGGTGTGGGACAGGGCTGCTTTTCTCACATTCTTCAGCTACAGTGACCTCACTGAAAGGGTGGAGGAAGGGGAGGAGGACTTCACCTCCAGATAAAGGTGTTTCTGCTGAAACAGAAAGTAAAGGTGGGATTGAGACTTCCTCCTTCTCCCCAGGCCTCTGTCCTACCATATTCACCCCTTCTCAGGACTCTCCTCTGGTCCTGTGCTTCAGGAAAATTAAAACCCCACAGCCTGCCCCCACCAGACAGGAGCCCACCCACATGAGTTGCATTTGATGTCGTATCTTATGCCTGTGGTAGAGGTTGGCACAGAGTGCACTGGGGATGCCAGGACATAGTAACTTTCCCACTGCAATGCAACTGTGAGAAGAACGTGGACAACTTCCCTCCTACATAGCAAAGTCCTTCCCTTAAAGGCTTCTCCCCTCAGACTGCTCGACTAATAAGCACCCTTGGGACCTTCTTTGACTTGCACATAGTGGTAGTTGGGAAGAAGTGTTCCCACTCATCTGGGGCTGGTCTAGGAATCACACCCGGTCTGATCAGAATAGAATCTACTTCCCCAGCACCACAGCTGGTGAGCACAGTTCTCCTTAGCTGGTATTGGAGACCTCCCAACTGAGCACAGCACAGCAGCCAGGCATGGATGACAGAGTGTCATCCCATCCAGCCCAAGGCAGATACTGGGTTTGCAGCCTCTCGCCTTGCGGTTGCTCTGTGCTCCAGCTGGACCTTTCCAAGGCAGTTATGCTCCAGAGGAGGAACAAAACTACTGCCAATAGGGAGAGTTTTGTGATTGTACAAGGCAAAGCTCCAAAGGAATTGGAACAACCAGGAACCTGTTGGCTGCCAGATCAAAACCAAATATTGACCAGTTCACTTCCCTCCCTCCATCCAAAGGTAAATACAGCAGCAGTCTATTTTTTATTTTTTTATATATATATTTCCCCCCCTACCTGCCCCCTGCCAGGAGCTCCCAGCCACAGTTTCCCTCTCATTGAGAAAAATAAGTGACAAAACCTCTGACCTGCTGCCTGGTGGGAAAAAGAAAAGGAAGCACTGTCACTGACTGTTGGATGGTGTCACAAAGTACATAACTGAGAATTAGAGAAATACCTGCTCAGAGGATTAAGGCCTGCAGCAAAAAGTTTAGAGGATTACACTGAAGCAATATTTGACCAGTTCTTCAGGAAACACATCACAGATTTTCACGGCATAATTTTGAGGGGTAGTTTTTCTTTGCAGTCTGTGCAGGGACCCAGAGGAACATTCACAGAGTTACACCTACACAAATAATTGCTTTTTATGACTCACACGAGGAGTTTAGAAGACTGTGCAAAGAAGAGCTGGCTGTTGGAAAGATATTAGATCAAAGATCTTGGACAAACATCACTAGGTTTCTTAATATCAGGCAGTGATTAAAAAAATAATACAGAAAGACAATCAGGAGGAACTAAAGAAAGACCCTCTGGGGAGGTGTATTCTCCTCCAATACAGAGCCTGGGACAAATTTAGATGCAGGCATAATTACTGGATGGTTGATCTAGGGGTTTCCTTGGATTTATCTCAGTGCAGTAGTTCAAAGAAACATGTTTGCTAAAAAGGTAAGAAAATTGCCTTTACAAGTCTTTTGGAGCAGATCCTCTTCTCTGAGGAAGCTCTATTATAAGCCCTTTTTGTACATGTTGGAAGAGGGAGAAAGAGGGTATCATACTGGATATTGAAGGTGCCTTGACAGCCCACCCACACCCCCTCTTCTAAAAGAAGACTTATTTGCTTTATTGGTATTACCAAGCATTCCCAACAGCAAGAAACTTCAGTTTCTGAAGCTGAAATGAAGGAAGGAGCTGAAGGAAAGAAAGAAGCCATAGCTTCCCACTTTGTAAAACAAGCAGCAAACTTTGACAGCTGAATAAGTAGCTTGTTTATTATTAAGTTCTGTAACAGTTACATATGCCATATAGCACTACTCTAGTCATTTGTGTAATGGGGTTTGAGGGAAAGAAGATGACAAGGTTAACTAATTTGCAAGAAACTAAAAGTAAACAACCAACTCTTGGGTCTGACTATATGCAACTTGTTGTGCTAAAAAATAAAAGCACTCAGCAAAATGTGTTTTCTATCAGAAGGAAAACAAAAATAAAGCTTAACCAGTTCTCCTGAAATCAAGGAAGGTCAGAAGAAAGAAAGTAACCATGGCACAGGAGATGAAAGACAAGTCAAATCAGACACAAAAATCTAACTTCAGCTCTGAGGAATGTGGCGCTAAAGCTCTGTAAGAGCTGTGAGCCAGGTAGGAAGACGCATGAGTAGAGCTGGTTGGGGATTTGCAAAATAGAAAAGGTAAGCTTAAAAAATGAAAAGTAGATCTGACAAGATCATTACTAACAAGGATGACTGACCCCAGCCCTGACAGGCTCAGGGCAAGGACGGTCAGGCTCAGCTCTGAAACGCTGACCTGACAACTTTTAAAAGACTGTTTCTGTAGGCTTGAACAAAAGCAAAAGGGGAAAAAGCAAAGTGAAGCTTTGGGTGCTTCTTTCTTTCTTCAGGAGATATTGCAGTGAATGAGACTAATGGACAGCATCAGATTTCTCAATATTAGCTTTAGCTTTTGTTGGAAATGGCAAAAAATCTGTTAGTATCTTGTTAAAAAGAACTGTACAGAAGAATGTTCCCTCTTGGCTGAAACATGGCATTTTTGTCTGTATGTGTTCATTGTGTGCAACTTTTATTTGTATTATTTCTTCAGGTTTGGAAAGTTAAGACATTAATGTTAGCATGAAATTTTGAAGCTTATCAGAAAAGCTCTGAAGTATTCCTTCAGTTCTTGTACCTTAAGTGTTTATGAACATTTCCTCAATTGCACAAGACAGAAAACACTGGAGGACTCTGCAGGCAGAAGTTAGCACTCAGAAAGGAAAGAGAGCTGCTGATAAATCTACCAGATGGTATTTATTTACTCAAGTCATCATTTGCTTCAGACAGGAGAGGGAACAGCTGTTGTTAAAGGTACAACAGAAAGAAGCAACAAATTTCCTGCTTGTGACTACATATTGAGAAGAGGATTCAACTTTTTAGTTGCAGCCCAGAAGTTCCCCAGAGGAGGGACTGCTCGTTGCAATGAACACACAGGCAAATACACCATGTGTAGACTTAAATAATAGTGCATTATTGCTGGATTGTGTTTTGGAAGGAGACATGAAGATACGGTCTGCTGCTGCCTTCAAACAGTGCTAACAAACCATCATAATTTCCATCACCAGCAAAGAAAACTGTATTTACCCAAAACACTTTCTGAGACCTTTTGATGACCTCTGTGCAGTGAGAGTGTTTGTTCTCTGAGATCAATCTAACTGATTTGTAAATAATACTGATATCAATGACTCATGGGTGGAGGCACTACTCTGTAGACCTAAGAGGATCAGTACTAGTGCCTGTGGTAACTTTTGACTTAAAGGCATGTGAGTTTGCATGTGTGCACCTTGGCACATGCACATTTGTTTTCAGCATGTTAAAATTGCATTCAATCACATATGTTGTGGTTTTCCAATCTGTTGGAAAACACAGCTCTGTGGTTTGCAGTCTGTTGTTCCTGATCCCTGCCTCTCAGTGGACTACTTCTAAGGGTCTACAAAGAACAACTATAAAATAACAGCCTGCTAGTGTTCTCTTAGGCTTACACATTCATAGGACTTTATTTTCAGGATTCACATATCCAAAGAGGTAGAAGATCACTGATTAAGTTCAACCACAAGCCCTGTCTGAATTAAGGTTCAATTCTGCAAGCTCCTGTGCAGGAGATAAGAGTAGACAATTATAAACATCCCTCCTATCTTAAAATCTTGGAATTTCTGATATTAGACAGACAAAAAAAAAAAACAAAAAAAAACCAGAACAACAGAACCTAAGCTCACACTAGCTTATGTGAACTGTCCTATTCGTGAACAGAGGACATATCTAACAGCACACCTGGGATAGACATGGTATGAGCCAAAGAACTCTGAGGTGTTAAAGCCAGGAATCTTATTACAGTTACATAAAAAATAAAACTGATCTTACTGGAATTTCATACCACCGGGGACTACAATACAGACAACACACAATGACTTGTGAAGTCCCATGCTAACAGTCCCCATGTTTGCAGGCACAACTAAGATAAACTCCTGATGTGCATAGTAAATAATTGTAGGGAGGAAGTATGTTCATGATACTGTTTGAATACAATAAAATGGGCACAAGTGTACAGAGATGTTGGTTTGGGGCACCTTCATTTCTGGTGCTTCAAATAAGATGCTTAGCATCTAAACTTTGAGAACGTTCCAGCTGCCAGAGACTAACAAGAGAAACTAAGCACCAAAATATGACAAATCTAAAATTTAAGAACATTCATTGTTTCAGCCGTCTTTCTGGACAACACTATGACTAAGAATGGAACATATAAAAGTGTTTTTTCTTCTCCCGGGGAAATCGTTTCATGTTGTATAAACAGACTAATTCCAGATGGATACGGGCATTTCCCTACAGTGGTTATGGGAATCCTGATTACCCTGCACTCTGTGCAGTAGATTTCCTTTGAAAGCAAGGGTGTCACTGGAAGCCTGGCTGAATGCCTAAAGCATACAATACCGATGTTTAACAGAGATGCTTGATACATGCCTTGGGGAGCTATTTGCATCATCTACTTTAGTCATCCAAGTGAGATTTTGCACAGCCAGCTAGGAGCTCAATTTCCTTGCACAGAAAACGCATGAAAAACTATCTCCAGAGGACAACAAAGGGACATTAGGTCAAAAAACCCATAAGTTTAGACCCTCCTCCAAACATACCAATAGCTCTAAGCTCCCTTAGAAGCCAACGCAGAAAGAGGAGCAATGCCAGCAGGCAATTCAGACTTGTAAGACATGAAACAAACTGCTGCGTCAACTTTTACACCACTGAATAACAAAGCAAACCAGAGCTCCTGCAGTGCCGGTGGCATCTCTGCTCACAGGTGAGAGCAGCCCACACGGATTCTCTGTAGTGCACCAATAACTGGTCTGACACCACCAGTTACCTTTCATGAACGCTTGCTCATTTACCCTTCATCTTTCAGTCAGCTTCGATAGTATTCTGTGGGGTACTGGGCTTTTCACAAATATGTTAATATAGTTACCAGACTTCTTCTAAGAGCTACACTCAACTTTGACTAATTTACAGACTGCCAAATCTCACTCGATAAGCAGTAGTTCCACCTGCAAAATAGGCTGAAATTTTTAAAGTACGGGCAATTGCAATCTGATTTTCAATATCTAACTATCTCTCTTAAAAAAAAAAACACACAAAACCCAAAAGAAACAAACAAACAAACACCCCCCCCCCCAAAAAAAAAAAAANAAAAAAAAAAAAAAAAAGGCAACAAACCACAAATAGTATGGTTATTACACTGAAGTTATGTTTTCATACCTTCCAGATGGTTTTCTGCAGCAGCCTACAATTCGGCACTAGGTGGCCTCTTTCTTCTTTCAGAGGAGGTCTGAAATGTCATTATATCACCTAGGGACTTAACGAAAAGTAAAAAAAAAAAAATTAGTAAGTAAATCTACAGAACTCTATTCAGTACGGTTTTAAGATGAATATTGCAAAACAGCTCATTGTTTCCTAACTGAAATGCATTCAGTGTAGCTTAGAATACAGAACTGAATATCTGTAACTTGGCTTGCAGCCTGAGCCTTGAACAATGTTTTAACCACACAGCAACCTCCAAGGAGGCACACACAGTATTTCGTTTCTAAAAAAGCCCCACAATGTCCCTTCGTCCAACTTATAGATGCCAGAGCCTACAGAGGGGAAGAGTATGTGAAGACAGAAGTCACTCTACTCTGCTTAGGTTTTTCCCAGGTGAGATCCAAAAAAGCACTCGGAGCCTCACCTCTGCCTTTGAACAAAGCTCATGCACTCCAGTAGTGTGGCCTCCTGCTGCCAAGAGGGCTGCAAAAGCAGAAAACTGTGCTGAATCATGGAACATTTAAGAGACTATCATGGACAGCAAAAAAAAAAATCTAATGGCACTAAGGTTTCTAATGCAGAGACCAGCATATAATAGTTTAATTGGAGCATTTAGCTTTCTTGAAGAGGCTAACGAGGAAACAAGGTACTAATGAGGCATTGCCTACAGTAAGAGAGAACTCTGGTGAGATGGCTTCAGGAAAGGGGTTCTTAATTTGTCTTTTGGTATTTCCCAACCACAGAAAGCACAATTACTTTATTGCAAAATCACGGTGTTTCTGCAGGATAAGCTTTGTCCTAAACAAATGTCTGCAAGTACATTCAGCCTTTAGAGCAGTATGTGCTGTTATGTGAGATCACATGAGGAAATAAAGCCTGTTTTGCCATGGTGTGGCTGAACAGTGAAGTCCTCTGTCAGTAGAAGTGGGATGAATTTGTTTACAGGGCAGGTAAATGCTTCATGCTAGGCAGAGAATGAAGACTGGAACTTACAGAGCCACTAAACTAGGAGCTAGCACAAGGGTGATCTACAACAGGCTGCTTCTCTGCGGGGTCATATGGACACCCCTGTGAATAGGAGAGTGCTTAGTGACATCTTTTGGTCACCGCCTTAAAGAGAACACAGCTCCCCTTGCACTCTACTATATCTCTGACTTAGCTCCACTGCTTCTTTGGAGTATTTTTCTCCTTGAACCAGTGAGAGGGAGGGTTTAAGACCCCAATGAAGCTGAACACAGATTTCCTCTATGTGCTCTGATTAAACATTGAATCTATAAAGAGCTTGGAGACATACAGGAAAAAAAAGGCAAAGAAAATGCTCTGTACAACAGCTGCAGGTGTTAACTGTGGGCATTATGCTACTTTATTATGAGCTGTTCAGAAAGGACGTTAAATGTTGCGGAATTTAATGTTATACAGGTTGTTTCAAAAAGATGGACCCAATTGCAGAGATATAGTGATTTCAAATCGGGTCCATCTTTTTAAAACACCCTGTATTTTCAGCAGGTGTGATGCGTGTACCTGCAGTAATGTCATGACAAATTTACAGGACAGGCACAGGTGGCAACATGACTACAGTAATGATTTATGACAGGAGCCACAGTAGAGGGGAGCTCCAGGAACATCCTCTCAATTCTTCATGAGTCTCCAAGTTCACCTCATGTGATTTGCTGGGCCATGTGTTACCAGTGTCCCAATACACCAGAACCAGTCCTTGGTGCTGTCTCCTGCGCTGCCACCCAAGGAAAACCCATGAACATACCTCAGTAATTATTCAGAGGCTTCAACAGACCCTCATGCTGAATCCACCCTGTTTGTTCCACATGAACCTCTGACATTTTTTCAAACGGCAGATTTTTTTTTTCGATGGCATGCCTTAAAAGAGTCTTGCTTAACTCAAGTGCTGTCTCAGCAATCGACAGCAACATGATTTCCCACCCAGCTTGGGTATGGATGAAATCTGCTCCTGCCTTCAGCATGAAGTCTGCTCTGGGTACTCTGGCACCTGAATTAGCTACAGCGCAGTCCAACATTAAGAACTTTCCTATCTGTTTTCATTACCTGTTTGTGTTTCCAGTTCATCCTAGAGAGAGTTACCTGAAAAGTATCAAATCTCAGCTGAGTAGCTAGCACCTAGAAAAGCAGATAGTTGTCTTGTAGTTCAGATCCATGTTGGACTCAGAGCTGAAGGAATAAACATTCCTGACTCTTCTGGGTAATTTCTTTTTTGGGTGTCCCAGGGGGTGAAAGAAAGATCTCCTGCAGGAAATGCAGGGGGTGAAGATCAAAATAAAATCAGATGAAAGACTGTCAGATCCCAGGCTGAGAGCCAGTGATATCCATGGGGCTCTCTCTTTAAGTATCACACTCTAAAGTCTTTTTTCCTGTACTTGTCCTTGAAAATAACTCCCTTGGGTTGTATCATTTCCCCAATAAAAGCCCACATGTTCTGAACTGCAGCAATCTATTACCATAGATGTGAAAGAAAAACAAGTCTTTGTACTATTAAACATGTTGATTATATTACAAAGTCTGTCTGGGTCTGAAAGTAGATTCTTATGTAGACCTTTGACAAACACACAATAATTACTACATACTGAATTGCACATGAAGGAATCCTCTTCAAAAGAAGCACAAGCACTTTGAAGAACAAATTCTGCACACCATACTCATCTAAAAGGAGGACACATGCATCTAAAATAAGGATATTCAGCACTTCCTGACAAAAAGAGATTCATGATGCTCTAAAACCCTGGAGTTCACAACAGCAGAGATTTGTACAGAGAGCCAAACTGCACTGTCCTTACTTCGGAAAGAGCCTCACTGCAGTCAGTGAAGGTACTTGCAGGGTAAGACGCTAGCAGTATGAGGGGCATGAGATCTATTTCATTATATATGAAACTTCTTAAAGAACTTACCAGATCAAGTCAAACAATACAAAGTGATGCTGCTCAGCATCTGCAAAGAAAACCTACCATGTTCCTCTGCAAGTGAAGAACCTAGAGAGTTGCACACCACATAAACCTCATCAAAGATTTTGGGAAGCAACAGATTTTTAGAGTACAGCTGAAGTGCTTTGCTGTCTTCAGAGACAGTGGTAGTTGCTACATTTTTTCTACTCTGCCATGACACAGCTGCATGTCTGGCACATGCTGTATTCATAATTTTCACTTTCCTGTCGTTGCGAAAGAGCTGCATGTTTGGATGTTGTCCTAACGCTTAACGCAGATGTTTTGCTGTGCTTTTTGAAGGAGGCTGTGTGCTGTGCATGGCACTGCACCCCGGCTAGCGGGACACCCTGGTGTGCTGAGGGCAGGGGTGGCTGTGGCCGGTGGTTCCTCATTGCCCAGCATCAGGGCTCACATGCCGGCTGCCCACATGCCATCTTGTAGCAAAGTACAAAGGGGCAAGTTTAGGGCATAGGCAAGTTATTTCAGAGTTCAGCCCCATGCTTCCAGCACAGCAAACACATTTACATAGAGGTACTTCCTCCAGGATGAATGAACTGCATTATATGGGGGCAAATAGCTTCAGAGCACAACCTCAGAGGGACCTCTAGGGAATGCAGAAGACACTGCTGAACCAACGTTTAAACAACAATAATAATGTGCTGCTTCTTCTTCCTTATGGATATATTATATGTATGTGACATCTTTCAGTTTCACTTCATTAAGTCCCTGCAAGCTCTGCCACATACCATTCAACAGTAATTGTACCTTATATACCAAACAAATCTCTGTCTAAATGAATTTAATGGTTATACTAGTTTTCTTCCTGCTAGAAAGGATCCTTACGTTTATCACAAGGTGAGTCTGATTTCTAGAGACAGTCTTGTCCTCTCTGTCCTTTTTAGCTGTCTGTCATGTTGACTTGGCAGCTGTGTTGGGTAAGTCACATTCGCACTGTTTAGTTCATTAGGTTGGGTATTGTTGATTTTCCTATTCGCTGTAAAAGCAATTAAATATTTCAATTTACAATTCTTAAAGCCGAAACTCACATGGGATCCTGGCTTCCCGTAACTACTTGTCTTACAGGCATGGAGCTGAGCTTTGCACACGTTTGTTTAAACTGCAGAGCTACTGGTTGTCAGTGGGGGAGAGGGGATAAGTTCAGATGTATCTCACAGCCGGGAAATTAATGTCATGACCCTCATCCACTTCCATATTAGTATGCTTTGTCTCTGTGAAATGTTTTGGGGATTAACAGACTTCTATCCAGAGCTGTCTAAGCTGAAGAGAAAGTGGAAAGGAAACATTTGAAAGAGGCAACGAGAGAGGCTGACTTGCTCCCTGTCCCAGGGTTTTCCATTCCAAGACCAAGGTCCAGAAACATTTTAACCAGGCCTGTTCTATTGCCTGCTGGCTTCTTGCCCCATATCACTGCCAGTGTGCAGACAACAAAGTCGAAAAAGCTGGTTTTGGAAGCTGAAGGAGTTATACCACCATCTATGGTCTTTGACAGATGTAAGGGCTGATATTTGAAGTGGACAGAATTACAGCTTAAGCAGAGAGAGGGAGGGAAGGAAGGAGGGAAGAATGTCCTACGGGTTATCAAGGACAACAGTGCTGTGGGGAGGTGCCTCCGGGCTTACCATGCAGAAGAAGTGTAAGGTTTCCATTCTTACTGACCATGGCGGCAGGTGTACCCTCATTGGAACATGGGTCCAGCAGCCCAAAGCCCTGCTTCCCGGTGGCAGTGAAGCTGAGGGCACTGCAGTACTGCAAAGTGGTGATTACAGATGTGGAAATGCCAATGTGGGAGAAGGTCTGAAAACCCCTCATTAGGCGAGGTGAATGCACACAGGCTCGTTGCTGTCGGCTGGGTATCCCACAGGTTGAGGCACTACTTTCCTTTAAATAAGCACATACACACAAAAACCTGCTGTTTTGCATAAACAAATCTCAGTTTTTACTCGGGGGTTGTGGGTTTGCTTGTTTGTTTGTTTACTTTCCTCTTTTGATTCTAATGAATCCTACCAAACAGGGGGGAGTGCTGGCTCTCAGCTGGGTACCTCACTGGATGTTCTGCCAAACAGCAAGGTGATCGACTGACTGCTGTACCCAGGCCAGCGGATACGTGATTTTGTAGACAGCAGCCCTGGGCTCCTTCTGTAGGCAGGTATCTGTTAAAACAAAGCCATAGGAGACTCGCAAACCCTTCCTGACAGAGCCCGTGGGCCAGAGCAACAAGCCGCTCTTGCACCCAGCTGGAACCCGCAGCAGGCAGATGTGAGGAAGGCGCATCCCAGGACCTTGCTGAATGGAGCAACCTTTCCCAATAACAGCATTAATTTTCCTCCAAGGGAAGGTGATTTGAGATGAGAGCAGCATGTCTGCCAGCACGGAGAAAAGGCTGCCAGACCACCTCAATCGCCAGTCTTCAGGTTTCCTGCATTCCTGCCAAAACCACTCAAATACAGTATCCAGAAGTCCTCATTTTCATGGGGAAATGTGAGCAGTTCACTTGTTCCATGGCACGTCCTCACCCTTCAGCCAGGACCAGGGGACACGTTGTGAAGAGCAGCCAAGTTGTGGCAGTCGGCTACAGGGTGGCAAGATTATATTCCTGCCCAAAATCTGAACTGAGGAACAGGACAAGTGTGCTGTGAGTGCCAGCTCAGGCTCAGGCTGTGTTGACTTCTCAGGGAGAACATGCTGTACCAAACATTTCTTAGTGTATATCTTATATAAACAAAGTATTTAGCTCACCACGCAGCACTCGCTCATGCTAATAAATGCCAGTGAGTTTCTCTGCTTCATGTATTGAAGTCAGCTCAGGAACACACACAGGATGCTCAGTTTTGACTGAGACTCCTCCTGCAATTCATTTCAAGTGAGAATAATCAACCACAGCTAGAAAAGGAAGCCACAAGCAGGATTTGTTGTGAAAATACGACAGAGACCAACTGACCCTTGTAGGAAACCATCCTTCCCATCCCTCTTTGAGGCAAGACCCACTGACGGGCCCAGAAGTGCTCCAGGACATTCCTCTCTCCAAGGAAATCCTGCTGCTTCCTTAGAGAAATGGTTTAGTGCCAGTGTTGGGTTAACAGTTGGACCTGATGATCTTGAGGGTCTCTTCCAACCAAAATGATTGTACAATTCTACCACTCTCAGATTTGACTCCAAACCAACCAGCATTCTCACCTGGTCGGTCACAGCTCACCCCTTCCACAGCGATTTTTCCTCTGCACTGACACTGACTGTACCACGGCAGGGCAGAGCGGGCGCAGCCCCAGTCAAAATCCAGCTGTTGCTCGTAAATTCGTCCCACTGTATTTACAGAGTGAGCAAGACACTGAGCAACCACACACACTCCCAATGTCCCTGCGGAAACTGCATGAATCACCCGAGGAGATGATCTCAGGGCAGCAGGGCTCCCAGGCTTCGTGCACTCTGCCAAAGGGCTGCAGGGCTCCTGCCTCGGACAGGCTGTCTGCATTTTCTAGGAGTGCCTAAGGGAACACAGGAGTTGCAAAAGAGCAGGGTGGGAAGGGGAACTGGGGTCTGAGAGAGAGAGGCTGTAGCACTGCGCAATTACTGGAATCATTTGCAAATACCAGCAAAATGTTCTCCTGAAAGGAAAAAAAGTAGCTTCTAAATTTGCAAGGAAAAAAACCTACTTAAATTTTTGTCTGCATTCTTTTGTGGAAAATCCTGAAAAATTAAACACAACACACTGAAACTGTGAAAAAAAACCAACGAACCAAACCAAAATAAACACATTTTCCACTAAAAATCCCTGAGAAGTCCCATGAGAAACTTGAGCGTCATAGAAGAGCTATAGAGCTCGACACTATTCAATTTGCTCGTCATAGAGCTCATAGAGCTCGCTATAGAGCTCGACACTATTCAATTTGCTCTAAAAATAAAGCAAAAGCCTTGATAGAGCACCTCCCCAACTTCCATCTTAGATTCCTCTCTAGACAGATTTTTTTGTATGTTTGTTTAACCACGCTACTCAAAGTCGTCACCTATTAGAGATACAAGACAGATCTGGCAAACAAATATCACACTACTGAGCTCAGGGGGTCACTTGGTTTGTCACTCTTGTGGAGTATGACCTTCAGGGTAGATTTCTTTTGAAACTGCGTTTTGAAAGAAGGAATTTTCCTCCCCTCTCAGTTTTGCCTCCCACTTAATACTCTTTTTCCTTTGTTTCCCTGTTTCTGGTAGAGTAACACGAAGTGCCAATGCCTCAGCCCCGATGAGCGGTCAGTAATCCCTGCCATCCAGCTGCAGCAGTGGGAGATGATGCATTGCTGCTCTCTCCTCGGGAAAGCTTTGTCCTCATTTTCTTTAGTCTCTCACAGACATAAATGCAACTGGAGCTAGATTTCAGATTGCTGTCATATTTCCTTATCTGCATAAGTCTGCACACCAGGCAGAAGGCATGATACTTGTTAAAACTGTTAAAAATTGTTCTTGAGCAGGCTCAAACTGACATGTAGAAAATATGAGGTCTGTGCTATTCATGCTCAGGATGGGCACAGCTGAAGCACAGATACGACTGGGGTCAGTTTAGCTTTTGAGACTACAAAGGTGCCAGTTAATGGCACAGTTGTGTTCATTACTGACTTGTACTGGAGCAAAGGTAAAAAGGCTCCACAACCTCTTATTACTCCTGCCGCTTTGAACACCTGATAATTTTCTTAGTATGATTTGTTTTGCTGTAGCATGGCTGTGTTGTTGTGCTCATTGCTAAGCAATTAGCAGTTTGTCCTTCCAGAAATATCCAACGCCCCAGACACTATTAGCTCCTCGGAACATTTTCAACAAAAACATTCCATGGGAGGGAGCGCATTAGCGGCTCTTCCACTTTCTGGGACAAGCATCTCACCAGCTACATACCCCAGCATAGAACACCAGACCAGGACAGGGAGAAGAGGTTATTTGTGGTCAAACCCGCATTTTGCCAAGTTCTGCACAAACTTTTCATCTCCTATCACTCCGATACTGGCACATTTCTTGCATAATCCCATTTTCACAGGCACCAGTGAAGAAACTTACCCCCACCCGAACAGTGAAGGACGGCTCCTGCACCAAGTTCCTGTGGTTTCCGGGCATCAGGCAGCGTTGGGACTTCCAGGGAGGCCAGATCCTGGTTACCCAACTGGAAGGTATGATTTTTGACCCATAGACTCAAAGCTGCTAATGTAAGCCTCAAGAGTAACCTCTCAGATAGAATCCCCTGAGGATAACAATCACCCAGGATCACCCAGCCTGGGGACAACCTGCTGGCAATTGAGCAAGATGTTAACAGATCCTTCTGTTAGACTGAGCCTACCGAACACGATCCTTTCTGAAGTGTCCAAAAGGACCAGTATCTCTTCAGCAAACAAATATTTCAAATATTTTGAAATATTTTTTGAAAAGTGATCTCAGAATAGAATCAGCATTTTCCAAATACCAGTTTCCCCTCCTCTTTCTTTTGTTTACAAAAAAGTAAATGCTCATACTGAGATGTGAGTCAGTCTCACGAGTCACACCATGATTTTGCTTTTGGGTGTCGAGACAGAGTCACATAGGCTTTCTGTACCCAGTACCCCAAAATTACAGTAGTAATAAACAAATAGTCCAGACAACCAGCAAGTCCTTCCCCCAAAGGCCACTGGACAGTGCATGGGACTCGTTATGGCCATGTAGCAATAGGAGGTAGTACGCTCAGTTCCTGGGGCAATATTGTCAAAAGTGACCACATTGAATGACAACAAAGGACCATCAGACCTAAGAACCTGTTACGTGCTGTAAGTATAAAAACATGCATGTGGTTGTACTTTCCCTTACGGATACTCTTCTGCCTCCAGCAGTTTGTAGAACCATGTTTCCACCTGTTCTCAGGAGCCCAGGCTAAGCAAGCAGGAGGTGTATTTGATGCATTTTACATAGGACACTGCTAGCCACATATTTTTTAAAAAATCATATATATATATAAATAAAAATAAATATATATAAAAATACAGGTCAAAATATTTTCTTACAGCTACATGCAGAAGCATCTGCACTGCTTTATTTACACAATCTCTAGTGATAACATATTTTCAGAAAATCAGCTTACGGTATGATACTCAGCACCGACACAATTGCAGCTATCATACAACGGCCTTTTGGTATATTTTGTCTTTTTGTGTTACACCAAATACTCGCTTGATCTCAGCCACGTACAAGCTGATATTTAAAAAGCCATCAATATATCTATTTGTCAGAATCTTCCCTCTATGTAAAATTTGAGTGCTCATTGTGGAGAAGAAGGGAGAATAAATCCCCATGTATGAGAAAATCAGATTCTTCTTCAAACAGCTGGTAAATGAACAGGCACAAAATAAAGGGAAGAGGAGACAGGAGTGTCACCACTGCAGGGACATCCAGCTGCACTGACATCACCCCACATCATGTCCCAGTGCCTACAGGAAGGACTCAGGCCCCACTTCCCTGTCCACGGGGATCTCAGCATCTTTGAAACAGCTCCCTTTCCTCAAAGAAGAGCTCTCTCGGTGGCTGTTGAACTGATAAACTCGTCGCTTAAACAAGTGATGGAGCTTCTCCTGGAACTGGTTCCCAATGAAGCAGTACAGCAAAGGATTGATGCAGCTGTTGGTAAATGCCATGCAGATGCCGAACGGCAGCGCTGTGTCGATGATTTCTGTCATGTCACAGTTGTTAATGATGTTCATATGAGCCAAGGCATCCAAAAATGTTAAAATATGGAATGGGAGCCAGGAAATTAAGAAGGCCACAACAACAGCAGCCACCAGCTTTAGGACTTTGTCCCTCTTCTGCTTGTTTTTCCCAAACTTCTGTGCTTTGAGCAAGTGCCTCCTGATCCAGATGTAGCACGTGGTGATCACTGTCAAAGGGATGAAGAAGCCAAGTGCATTTTTCAGGAAGGCTGTTGCCACAGACCATTTTGCATAATTGTCGTGAGGAAAGGCCATAATGCAAGCATTGACACCCAAGCTTTCAATGTAGGCAGTGTCACGGAAATAAAATGTTGGAAGGGAGGACAAAGAGGCAAGGGCCCACACAACCAATGCTATAAAATAAGCTTGTTGTGGAGTTCTTCTCTGAGAGCGAATAGGATGGACAATAGCATGGTACCGGTCCATGCTCATACATGTAATGAAAAATATACTCGCAAACATGTTCAAGCACAGGACAGAACTGGAGATTTTGCACATGAGAGACCCAAAGAGCCAGTTGTACTCCTGTGCGTAGTAGGTAGCCCAGAAGGGAAGGGTGGCGAGGCACAGCAAATCCGCCACGGCAAGGTTGAAAATGTAGATATTAGCCACTGTTTTGGGGCCCCTGTGACGACAAAGCACCACAACCACCACGCTGTTGCCAACCAACCCCAGAACAAAAACCACAGAGAAGAGTGCTGGAATTAGTGAAAACTCATAATTTGAAGAAGTAAGTGGGCAGGGAGGGGCTGAGCGCAATGCAGCCGATGAGTTTGTCTGTGCTGTATAAAGGACTCGGAGAGTTTCTCTGGTGGTGGTAACCAGGGAGTAGTTGTTCTGCATGTTGGCGCTGGCAGAAAGGGAGGTTCTGCAGGAAATACATGTGCTAGCAGCACTGTTCTATCACATTGCTCACCTGCAGATCAGAAACCATGTGTTACACATGCATTTTGCAGTCGTCTTGCCTCTGGAATCACACAATTACAAGAAAATAAAAACAGTTTGAAATTAGGTCTGTAAGCTGAGTGCTGAAATACCGAGCAACCCTGCTGGATTCCTTTCCTCCATCCCACTGACAGAACATAATTAGCCCTAGGGAGGTCACAGCACTTTTTAATTAGCCTGGCAGGGAAGCGAGCAGCTAGGTTTTATCTGTGATTACAGATGGTGCTTTCTGCGGCCAGCAGAACAGAAAGATTATTGACTCAGGAGCTGCAGATACTTTGAGAACTTCTGTGACCAAAGGCAGCACCAAATCTCCTTGTGATCCTTTTCTTGTCTTTCTCAACTATTTTCAGCACTCCACATGGTTAAAATAATGCAGAAAGGCAGCACTGTCAGTGGGGATCGGGTACTTTACAACTGAGGGTGTCCTGGGACTTCACAGTTCATGAAAGCAGCTTTTTAATAAGGCTACTAGGAAAGCAAGCTTTGACTTTATTTTAATTCAGAGGACTGGATACAGAGACAATAAAGGGTCTTTTAAAAACATCATTTACTGTCAGAGTCCTTCTCAAAGCAAATCTGCATCTCCTGCCTTCATGGTGGCTTTTAATCACAAAAGAAATATTTTCACTCTAGATACAAGCAACAGACAGTCAAGTATTCAGTCCTTGCAGGCATTGGATTTAACAGCAGTATTTGCCATTCATTTATAAAGATCAGTTTCAGTACGAGAAAATGTAGCTACAAAACAGCTAAAATAGAGTTAATTGCCAGATCTGTCTGTTTCAGTTCAACAGCTCATGTCTGCACTCCAGCAGGGCACTTTTTGAACTTTAGGGCTTTAGACTCAATAGAGAAGATATCATACCCACATATTTTATTTTACATAATAGAAAGACAACTCATTTTAAATTAAATCCATATGGAAGCAGTCAGCTACTCAAGAATTCTCAAGGGGCTCTAGAAACAACAGAAATTTTGACTACAACAGCAGAATTGGGTAATGATTTCACATTTAATAGAAGGCAACTGATCATTTAAAATGTATTTTTCTGTGTTAACAGTTCAGTGTACTGTAGCCTGTCATTTGCCCAATACAATATATGCAATATGCTACTTCGAATACAGACAAAAAAATAATATTCATTATAGTGTTTCAACAATGAAAATTCAGTAGGAGAATATTAATGCACATTTCTGCAGAGTGACGATATTTAAAGTCCCAAATACTGTATCGCAAGCCCACGTTCTGTAATTGAACAGGTCTTAAAACAGAGGAAAGCTTTTTGTTTGGGGAGGGCAAAGATTCAGGAGAGGGTCTGGAGCCCTGTTTTGCCCTTAACTCTTGTCTCCTGAAGTCTTCACTTTAACCTACAGAAGCCAAAATCTCAAAACTAGTCACAAAGCATTACATATCTGACTTATTCTTAGTAGAAGGGCCACAATATAATTCATTTTATCTACATTACTGACAAACATGTTCCCCTCTCTGCACATGGACAACTGATGGCTTAGAATTTGCTTCTAAACTAGTAATTCCTGCTATTACTTAAGACACAATGAGGCATTCTATCGCAAATTGAATTAAATAAATGGAAATTATGTTTTAACAGCAGATAGAAAACATACCTCTCGAACTTCACATTCGCCTGGATGTAGCTCTAGAATTTCGTGCTCCTTTTTCCTTCTGTCCTTCTGGCGAGTATAACCACCAGCAATTTGCTCTCTCATATCTTCAGTTTTCCCACTGGGAGACTTTAACCTACATAACTCGAGAACTGAAATATGAACGCCTGCCAGCTTCTTTTCCTTTTGGAAGCAAAACAGCTTGAGAACCCCCCCTTTTCGAAGGCCACGTGAACGCATGCAGTAAATCAGGAGAGAGGAACTAGACTACCAAATTTAAAAAGCAAGCAAGAAAAAGGAAATTCACACAAATATATCTGCTGTTTTCTTCTGCAGCTCTTGGTCCGGGAGAATACACCCACATGCAACCGCATTCTGCCTCCCAGGTGTACATGCAACATGTGCGAGCCTCTGTGCAAGGATTCATGCATCTCTGAGGACAGAGGGATTCCTGTGCCCTTGATGAAGCCCTGGAACTTTCTGACATATCTGAGAGCGGAATAGGCTGTTAGTCTTGGCAGAGCTGAGCTTAACGTGAACACACACAGACAGAAAACAGAGGAACTTCACAGAACTCACGACAGTATTGCCTATGTAAGGGATCTGATCCTGTCTCACAGCTAGTAGAACTGGAAAGCCACTGCTCAGTCCTTGCAAAGACATGCATGCTGCTGGAGCCGAGGAGGGCAGCAGGACAAATCCACATGGCAGAGAGCAGGCTTGGTTCTGAGGCCACGAAGAGCAGATCAGCACAGCTCACTCCACCTTCCCATTCACACAAAACTGAGTTTTTACATCTGCTTCTTCCCTGCGTCACAAGCTCCACCTGGCCCCAGCCTCCTGTCTCTGGAAGGAGCAACAAGAGGGCTGCTGGAGGACAAGCACTGGCGCAAAGTAAGCAGCTGTAAGCCTTGAACATTTTGCCCTGATATTCTGAGTGTGATTTCCTCTGCAGCATCATCCTGTCTACTGGGGACACGTGTGCTGTGCTCCTCAGGTAAGGCTGCATGTGCCACCTGGAAAGCAACCACAGAAGTCCTTGCCAGTGCTGTGTCCCTTTGCCCCAGCCAGGTGCTGCTGGCTGGCTGTCCATCACCAGCCACAGCTGGACACAAACTCGTCGCATTCTTTAAGCACTGGCACAGCCTTGCAGTGAGGGGTATCCAGCTGTGATGGTTTGGGGGAACCCCAGTGCCTCCCCTTGTGCTGGGATTGTGCAACACACCAGAGGCATCACAGGCTCTACAATCAGCTCTGCTGACACCAAGGTGACCCAGAGGAGAGATGCGACAGAGAAAATAGCCTTTTACCAGCATCTTCAGAGGAACCAAAGGCTGAGCAGGCTGTGGAGGACAAACATTTCTACCCAGCTGTGTCTTTGACCCAGAAAGAGCTGCAGAGGGTGCTGGAAAAGCTCGTCAGCAAACGCATATACATCCGCTGGAGGAGAGCACTACTTCTCAAGAGAGGGAGAGGAGTGCCTGGCAGCTTTTGGTTTTACCTGCCTCATACAAAGAGTCCAGCTCTTGACATTTTCTGTGCAAAAGGAGAGACCAGGTTATTTAAAGAAGGGGAATCCCATGCAGCATTTCTATTTATCACAGTGCAGCTGATTTACTGCTTCACAAACACAACGACAAAGCAGTCAGGACTGTCAGGCTGCAAGCAGGCATGGTGCCTGTGCTTGGGGCAAACACTGGAAGGGAACAAAAGCTGAAACAGCTCAATGAAATGACATGCTGAGAGAAGATAACACAGAAACAGACCCAAACCTCACAGGTATCTTGAAGGAGGGTAATATCAAATCACTGCACAGGATGGGAGACCTTATCTGTCCCAAAGGCTCAGGCACTGTGTGTTACAGCCAGAATTAGACAACATAGATGTCAGCACACCTTTGTTATCTGAAGATATATATGAAACTCTTCAATGCACACAATCACCCATTCCACAGATATTTAGTTTGATTTTGGGTCATCCCTTCTTGCTTTCCTCACTCATTCCTCCCCACTCTCCCATGAAGTTTTCATGGAAAAGGCAAAGGAAAAGTCAAACAACCCGGCACTACTGTAATTTGCATTACTCAACAAAATATGAATAAAGCTTGTAAAGCAGACAGTAACATCCGTAATAGGTTGGAGGTTGAAAAAGTCAAGACTTAACTAAAAACTTTAAGAAGAAGATTTGCGTTCAGTTCCTGCATACTACAACTACTACCAGGAGACTTGCTGTTTTGTTCAAGAGGCATTGAACAGATGATGCACCTTCTAGAGACACACTGCAAGAACTCTTTTCTTCTTCAAATCAAACATCTACCAACCAGGTCAGTAGGAGCATATCCGATGTGCAAGTGCAGAGGTCACACATCCAACTGCAAAGGGGAAGAAATGCACCTTTTGCCACCAGACCCCCCTGTGCATACCCTGCCTTGGGTCTGCAGGACTGCTGATTCCCAGTTGAGTGACCTGAGATGTCTGCACTCACTCTGACCCATACTAATTCCATTTTTACTAGCAGTACGTGACAAGACATCCTTAGCCAGGAATTCTTGCTGCTGGTTGCTTTGCACACAAACAACCGGTGAAAGATCGTGCTCTGTCCCTCATCAAAAATCCAGTACACATTGCAAGCAGGGGAAAAAGTCAAATGCATGGGAATGTTTATTTTTTGAAGATAACAAACACAAATTGTTTAGATTTAAATATAATGTTTTCCTCTCCAGATGCACTTTTGATCCTTACAGATACCGACTGTTTCTACTCTGTTTTACCTCCAAAACTGTTTGAAACTTTGTGCTGGGTTTATACCTCTTAGTAGATGAGAGACAGGCCTGATGCACCTGGTGCAATGGGGGTCACACCTTGGGCTGCTCTTTGCCAAATCCTCTCTCATTCTTCCCCCTACCCGTGCTCAATGTATCCAATTCCTTGTCTGATCCCAAGTTCTCACCTCAAAGCTCCATTTGACCAGTGCATAAACCCCTTCGCTCTTCTATTTCTGCCACTACTTCTTTCTTCCTCTCACTATTTCTGAGCACTGCCTGGACACGAATGGCTGTGAAATAGAAGGTACACCCAATATGGGCCCAAGCTGTCCACGCACAAGCCAACTTTGTGCCACGCGGTGCTGCAGCTGAGCTGGTACCCCCTGAGCTTGCAGGACACGTTTGTTCAGCTTCCACAGCCAGCCTGGTAAATCCAGCACATGGATCTGCTGCACCAGAGCCCAGCACACAGCTCAGCACAGTGGCAGAGTCCTCAGGCTTTTTATAATACAATTCATCTGCCTGCAAAGTTACAAAAGCTGGGAGTTTTTACCGCAAGATCACCTGCTTAATTTTAAATGATGAGGAGTTAGTTCTTCCCAGGGCATGTATTTGGGGAAAGATTATATGTATGTCTTTCATACCAAGAAAAAGAACATATCACCATTCAAGAGAAGCAAGAAATTTTGCCACGTGTTTACATGCAGCACTCAGGTTTACCTTTGTGTCCTCAAGCCCATACACCTAAACAGGTTACTAGAAGTGTTTAAAAAACAACAATAATAAAAAAAAAAGAAACAAACAAAAAAACCCACAACAACAACAAACCCAAAACACCCACACAAAACCACAAACACGCACAATACAACTAGCAACATCTGATCAGTTGTGTGCATTTAAAAAATAAAAAATAAAGTAAAAAATTCATGCCTTCTAAGTCCTAGGTCTTGTTTTTTGCAGGCAAGTGCTGCTGTCAGGGCTGGAATATTCCAAACAGACCACGTATCCAACTGCACCAGCAGACTGTCAGAGCTAGCTCTTGAGGTTCAACCCTGCCAGCCTTCCAAATCCTCAGAGCGATGTGGGATCCAGATACAGACTGTATCCACAGAAATGATTCGTTTCTTTCAGAGAAAGCAAGAGGGGACAAAAAAATCTCTCACAAAATGTGCTCCTCAGGATGCAGAACCCAACAGAGGTCAGTGTGGCTCTGACCCCTTTGGTGCTGATTCACAGCAGGACACACTGAGTCCCCGGTCCCGGAGGTGGTGGCAGGAGCTGGGGACCCGGCACACACACACTGCCATGGAATTCATGATTTCCATCGTGCCGGACAGTGCATTTGGATTGTGCCAAACAATGGGCCTCTTGCACACACTCACCGAAACCACGCCGCCTGCAGCTGGGTTCTCCCAGCACTCCATAAACTTTTATATGCATTCTTCCTTCCCACATTTGTTTGCTTAAGGGTGTCTTTAGGGATTAATTGCTCAGTCTTGCAAGTAATATTGGAGTACCTACCTTGTCCTTTCCCAGCCCTAGAGCACTCCTGCAGAGAAGGCTGCTTTCTTGCGTGCTTTTTGGGGCCTTAGGGAGTAGAGCAGTTGTGAGCAGCAACCAGCTGAAAACTGATGGTCCTGCTCACACCCAGCATCCGTGGCTCTTGCTTTCATGTGCTGGATCTTAACGCTGTCTCACGTACATCTGACGCATGATCAGTTGTGACAGTGGGTGTCTGCAAACCCGGTGTTTTGGCCAGGAGGGAGAACTACTAGCGTTTTTAAAGGGAAGAACTTGGCCAGTGTTTCACTTTCCTTCCTGAAGCCACAATTTCACATGGAAGCACTGAGCAAGCCTGGGGAAGGCCCTGATTTTCCACTGCACAGCAGCGCAGCACATCAGTGAGCACATGGGTCACCCAGCCAGGACCCATCACAGTGCTCTGGTCCCATTCATCTGCTGGAATAAGTCAGGTTTTGAGGCATTGTAGTGTCTAGAGTGTGGCAGAGGCAGTTCAGAGGGAAGAGGGATGCCCTTGCCACTTCCAACATGCAGAAAACTTTTCCAAAGCATTTCTTTTATGAGATGTTTGTGTCCAGCTGATAGCACTGCCAAGACTGAGATTATTCTCCATGACATTGTTTGTTCAAATAATTGGCCGTAAGCATTTTACAAGTTACTAAAAGTAGTAAAGAAAACAAGCACGTAAGTGACTTTGAAAACATGCTTCACCCATAGCTATTAAAGGCAGCGAGTGCATGTGTGCCCTGGCACCACTGCTGGCTCTCGGGGGGAGCACCCCAGCACTCCCAGCCTTGCTGAAAGCAGCAGGACTTGGCCAGAGGACCATTCCTGAGTGCTGCACAGCTTCAAGCCATGGTCCCAGGTAAAGATAAACCACCAGGCACCCAGGCTTGCCCACAGCAGGCATAGAGCCTAAATCCTACAATGCTGCCATGGCCGAAGCACAGCATTCCAGAAACTGAGACCTGCTCAGCCACATCGCAATGGCAACACACATTCAGCTTTCATAAAGAGCAATTTTTCATCACGGATTATTTTCTTCTGCTCACTTCTCCCTGAGCAGTTGCTGTCATGAGCAACAGGAGTCAGGAGGTCGATGCCCACAGCTTATAGGAGAGAGCTCCCACTTGTGTAACTTCTCTTTTATTACAATTAATATATGTGTATATAACCCAGCATTTAAAGGATGTGGAAGCATATTTCACTTTTCTCTTAGGGTCTCAAAGTGATTTTTTTACAAAGAGCTAGGACTCCATGGCCAGTTTATAGAGTTACAGAGTACCCAGGGGTCTCTTTCCAGAGATCCTTTAAAACTAAAAATCTTCCTCCTTTTGCTTTTTTGAACTATACTCATTGCAATCATCATTTTTAACTATCTTTGTCAGGAATTTCTCTTATGTACCAAAAAAGCTGAGATACACGTGAAAGAGAGTTCATCAGCTAGATCAAGCTTTGGGGAAGTCAGAATATTCCTGACACTTGGGTATTCCAACTTATTTAATCCTTCTTTTAATCAACAAAGCTATTAAGTGATTCTGCTTACCTGACCTTTGCCCACTAGAAAGTTTAAAGAAAGCAAATATTGCTCCTTTAAGTTATTAGACCAGCAAGATGAAGTAGATATTTGGAGTTCCTGTATCAAACTTCAATCCTGTAAAGAGAACACAGCTCATTAAAATCTACAGTATTAGGCAAAGGTCTTGACATCAGCTACAAACAATTTCTGAAGTGGGTGTGCTGGGCTATAAATCCCAGATGTCAGATAAATCAGTCACTGAAGAAAATACAAAACACCATCATGGTCATGCAATGAGTGAAATACATTTTAACAGAAGATCTGCAGCAGCTCAGCATTTCCATTAAAGCCAGAAGGATGAGCCACCTCAGCCAAAACACATGATGCACAGCAGAAAACCCTCCTAGCAGATGGAGTGAAATAACCAAAATCCCCATATGCTGAGCACAAAGAGCTGAGCCTGATAAAGACAGCTCAAGAGACAACTGAATGGACCATAATGGGAAAGAATTTGTTAAAAGAGTAGCTAGAGAGAAAAATTATGTGGTTGTTCTTCTCAAGGACCATGTTGTCACCTTGTCTCTGCAGCATCCAATGTGGTAGCAATGCTGGCTGCTGCTGCCTGCAGCGGTGATGCTCAGGAAGCTGAAGCTGGACAGCAGATGCTGAGCACTTCTTGCAAGGGATCACTGGGCACTGCAATACACACAGGATACACCTGTGACCATTATCTTGCATGAACAATCAGCCTCCAGCAAAGGTTTAGCTCTCCACGGTGTTGGTATCTTTGCATTGCTTCCAGCCCAAAGGCAGCTGCAACCAGAGCTGCCATCAGGCAGCAGCCACAGCCAAAATCCTGACAAGGCAGTTGCTACCCCCCATGCCTCGTGGAATCATTGCAGGGAGCAGCAGGAATTGCCAAACTCATGACAAGGTATAAAAATGTGGTTATTTTGATACTTACGGGCTTCCTTGGGCCTACTGGCTCTGAAGCAAGGAGACATTCTGCAGCTGTGTCGTCCTGTTTCACCAGCATGTTTTGGCCCAGTTAAGTAACGTCTGACAATGACGAGCTCTAAGAGCTGCATGATTTTGTTCTCTGAAAATTTCCAATATGAAATCAAGGAGAATTAGAGCAAAAACTGGGCTTAAATAATGGCTTGAACATGGCACCACTTCTGGAATTATGACCAGAACTGAAGCCTGGGTAGAATAAAAAGGACACCAGAGGAAGCTGTTCATCTTCTTCAGCCTGAGCTACAAAACCTCAGCTGGAGGTGAGACCATTCTCAACAGACACGGAGCAGCTCACTCATCCTGCACAGGAACCTGTCTGCTTCACAGGGATGAACAGGCAAAGTCGTGGAGCAATGGATATTCATAGCTGTGCTGCAGCGGGAGGCAAGAGAAACCACAGAGATCCCAGCAAGCGGGACACCCCCCTCCAAAGTGATGTCCTTGAAGCAGCAGTCCCACTGAGCCAGGAATACAGGAGAAAAAAAAAAAGAATCACTCACCAAAACCTTTGGCATGGCCCCAAACACGAGCAGCTGGATGGAGTGAGCAGCGTGCATCTCCACCTTCCTCTGGGGCTCTCAGGACAAGCCCTTTGGCAAGTTGTTGTCACTGCTGCTCTCAGGGCGAAAATCAGCTTTTGGCCTTGAGTAATAATGCGGTAAAGCCTGTCTAACTAAATAAATGATATTGTTTAACAGACATCATCTTCCAGCTGTAAACAATGTGGCCATCCCAGCCAAGCTTCCAGGGAGAAGCTGTTGTTTGTGGGGTTGTTGCTTGAAAAAATGAAGAGGAAAACAGAACTAGCTGAAGCACAGTGATTTAACAGGGCAGGAAACCTAATCTGCTTCTGCTGATAAAACAATGGATCTGCAAATTTGTCCAATTCACTCTTACCATTGGGCATATGATATATTTGGGGGTTTTGCCCCTGTCTGGACAGAGCTGGTAGAGCAGGAGAAAGGAAACCCAAATCTGTAAAACATGAAAAAGAAAAAAGCTGAGACAGACCACAAAACTAGGAGCGAGGAAATGCACCTGAAGGGAGGGGGCTGAGAGAAGGGCCTTCAAACACATAAAAGAAATGAGAACTCCAGCAGAGAGAAGTGAGGTGGGAAACAAAAATTAAAATAATGAAAAAAAACAAGAGCAGCAACCGTGTCACTGGCTGCCCTGCTGACACATTAACTACAAGACCCAGGTCCAGTCCTCTTGGCATCATAAGCAAAATAATCAGCCTGCAAATTGCTGATCCCTCGTGCATCAGCCAGCCTCCCATCATTGCACTTTTTGTTTGCACTCTGGATATAGGACGAAAACCAGAGAGGGACCCAAGCCCAGCTCTAGCTGCTCAGTGGCATCTGCAGCCCAGCTGGAGACAGGCAGGGCCCTGGGAAGGGCGATGTTACCTTGGGGTGCTCTGCACGTCACCCATAGGGGTCATCTTTTACCACTCATAGGTGGTTCAGGGCTTATCCCTAAAAGAAGCCCCAGCAGGACACAGCGTTCCCCTGTACATTCCCAGCTGGCAGGGAGTGGGAGGTTTGCACAGCTCCTGACAGCCCCAGTTTTACTGCAGAGGAGTCACAGCTCCAGATCATCAGACCAGGGCACCCACCAGCACGTGCAGCCACAGCAGGGTGGGAGCCCCTATCTCACATCCAGATGGCAGAGCCACTCAGCTGCCTTTGCTGAAGTCCTTACTAGAGAAAAGTACAAAAAAACCTCCCCAAAACCAGAGATTTTTTTGAGCAAACAGCCAAGAAGATCCTGAGAACAGTGATGAACTCAGCAGCAGGAGCTGCTCCCAGATGGATTGCAAGAGAAATCTGTTATCTGCTGCTGTTTGTAGAGGGCAGAAGACGGGAAAAACCACTGTCAGAGCATAATACTTGGCTAAGAAATCTCCATGCCTCTCAGTAATGCTCTTAGTAGCAGGACGGCACTTAATCAGCTTTTATCTGCCTAAAGACTTGATCCCCATTGGTCTGCAGCAGGAAGAACAGGCTAATTTATTTTCAGTGTGCACTAAAAGCACAGCCCAACCGACCCTGCAATGCTCGCGGTTCACCTATTCAAAAGGTACATGTTCTTTTTCTTGCCTCCTTCTCTACTGTCCATCAGGTATTAGATGCAGTGGGTGACTTGCGGCTGGTCATGTTCTTTCTTGTTATATTTATATTTACTTGTGCAGCAAAGGCTGGGCTGAGTCTGAATATCTCTGATTCATGCCCAAGCATGTGCAAATGTGCACCCGAAGAGATTATCCACTGTAACAGAGCTGGACTGAGAGCTCTTCCCGGAGAAATTGCAGCATCCACGGTCTCTCTAAACCTCTCCAATAATTATTTGCGGATTCTCACCACCAACACCTTCAGAAACCTGACTTTCCTCCACAGCCTCTGGCTAGATGGAAACAATCTGACTTTCCTGTCCCCGGGGACCTTCCACGCTCTCAGCGAGCTGCGAGAACTGCACCTTAGCAGGAACTCACGCCTCACCTACCTGCACGCAAACACTTTCAGAGGACTATTAAACCTCATCAGCCTGGATTTATCCCACTGCAATATCTTTGAAATCCACCCACTTCTATTTTCACACCTGCCTTCTTTAGAAAGACTCGATTTAGCCTCCAATAACATGCGGTATGTCCCACAAGCCTTCAGGAACCTCTCCAGCCTCACAAGGCTGTCCTTGGAGGGCAACCACATAGAAGCCATTGGCAGAGATTCTTTGAAGGACCTGGAAACCCTGTACGATCTGAATCTCAGGAAGAATCGGATATGGATCATTCAAAATGGCGCTTTCACAAAGCTGCTCAGGTTAGGTGTGTTAAATTTAGGACACAACTTCATTGCTGATTTGCCTAATCAGCTTTTCGACGGGTTGATCCAGCTCAAGACCATGCACCTTGAAGCCAACAGAATCGCTGCTGTCGACTGCGCCTTCAGACATCTGCTGAACTTGAGAAACTTGTACCTGAACAACAACCAGATCTCCTCCATCTCAGACTCTGCTTTCTCATACTTAAACAAACTGCACTTCCTTCACCTGAGCAAGAACAACCTCAGCTCCCTCCCCATCCGCTTGTTCGCCGAACTGCCGAAGCTGAAGTACGTGTTTCTATCCCACAACCCCTGGAAATGCGACTGCAAGATGCTTTGGTTCTTGCGGTGGACCGCAACGCTCAGGGGAGCGATCGAAGGGCTGCACTGTGCCTTCCTGGGCCCTCACAACACAACGGCGCTCGATGTCCCCCGTCCAGGGGACCTGATGGACTGCACGGTGCCACCTGAGCTGGCAAGCGAAGACAAGTGCAGGGTGGCCGGTACTAGCGCGGCTCCTGAGCCCCCAGCTCTCCCCAGCAAGGTCATCCTGCTGGCATTTGTCTGCCATGCGTGGTATTTTGCAAGGGGATGGGACACCTCCATGACCACGTCTTAACAATGTTTCGATTATAAAGTGGAGGCCACTTATTTATTTTCTCACTATTTGCTTGTGAAAAATGATTTTCATTACAGGTGGGTTTTATATGGAAATAGCAGGATTTCATTATATAAGAATAAATGCTTTCATTCATGGGCAATAATCAAATCTGAAATGCTAATACCAAAATTCAAGGTAAAGTGTTCACATGCAGAGAAGCTCACATTAGCAAGTTGGAGGGGGGGGGATTGTACTGGCTGATGCATGGCCCCACCACAGGCTCCGGCCCCCCCATTTCCCGACTGACCGCAGCCACGTGTGATCTCTTGGGAAGAAGGGCTGCCTTCCCACACTGGGGATATTGTAAGTACTGCTAAGCAGGAATAAATTGCACATGTTCCAGCACATCTGGAGTCCCTAGCAAAGGCTCAGTCCATCAGCATCTCTGTGAACGTGCTGCAGGTTCCCACAGCTGGCACACAAGCTGCTTTGCTGTTACAATATAAAACAGCGTTGGAGGAGCGGGTGAAAATGTCACCAAGTAAAACTTTTTATCGCTCAGCTGCCTCTTGCAGTATTGAGCCTCAGCTAACACGGCTCTGCATTTACCCCTGCAAAGAGCTCATTTGTCTCAGGAATGGTCTGTACGAGTTTTGTCTCTCTGCATTTTGTTGACAAGCTTGGGCATGGCATCCCACCAGTGCCATACCCCTGAGCTGCCTCCCTCCAGCTGCTGGGAGATGCTGATGGTCACCATGATGCCTCCATCACAGCGGTATTCACCTTTCCTCCCTCACACAGATCAGCCTTCTCCATCTCTTCTCCATCTCTTCCCAAATGCAATTTTCCTTTACTGTGGGTATGTTAAAAACAGCCCAAATCCTGCTGCAGCCTATGTGATGATCCACTAGAAAGCTCTCTCACGCCACCCGTGTGCTGCATCAGAGCCATGGCCTGGGATAAACTTCATTTATAGTATAAAAAAATCAAGCTCTGAAGATGCAGTCTGGGCTTGGAAAGACATTTGAAGGAGATCCTTGAGATTAAGGACAACATGCACTCAGCAAGGCGGCAGCAAGCTCGACTGCTTAAAAAAAAATCAGCATAAACAAAGCTGATACTGCTAAAAAACCTTGGAAGAAAAAGCATGCAATTGAATAAATAGAATCAAGTAATTTAATAAATAAAAACAAATAGCTGAATATGAAAGATCAAAAAAAGACTCGCACGAACAAAGAAATGTGCTAAAGCTTACACCTCTGGCTCCTGTCAGAAATTTTTAGGAGTGTTTGATAAATTATTTTGAAAGCTTGCTTGCCGTGGGGCTTTCTTTTGGGAAAGTGCTGGAATTTGTCTTCCCTGCCCTGCACTGTGAGACTTCTGCTTTGCTTTGACCCAAAACATTTCTTTAATACATCTAGCACAAGAAGAAGATGCTTTCCCATTCAGTAATTGTCAGAGTATCCACTTTTCCCTGTTTAACGTGGTACTAGAAGGCAAAAGAGGCAAGAAAAGACAGATGGTCACTTCCAAAGTCTAAGAATTTTAACATAATTATACCATACCTCCAGCCAGTGCTATAAACCACTAGAGCACTGTTTCGTCAGGCTGGACGTGATTCTACTTACGGTATATCGGTCCATATTCAGTGAAAACACATGCAATTTCCTGTGGGAAGCTTTGTTTACAAATTTTCATATGTGAAAGTTTTATCAGTGGAAAGTTCCCAGCTGGCTGTATGTGAGGGTTCATGCAGTAAACCACTGAGAGGGTTTGCTGGCACTCCCAGTGCTCTCTGAGCAGCGAGTGCTTCCAGCTGATACCATCGCATCCCATGTCCTGACCCCTGCAGCAGGCAGGACTCCTGCACCTCCCCTCTTGTGTGCACCAGACCATCTCCAGCTCCCTGCCAAATTCCTCCCTTTCACCTGACCTGTTTTCATCTCTCACACATAGAAAAATTAAGTCCCTGTCAGTCAAATAGCCCTCCTATAAACTTTCATCTCTGAAGCCCACACTAGGCATAACAGTACAGAATGAGCTGCTGCTTCAAATAAATGTGTTCTCCCTTTGCTTTTAATGGAGTGTTCCCTGCTACGCTCCCAGCAGCACCAGCTCCTCAACACACTTTGAAGGACCAGCACCCAGGAGCAGATCTGCATCTGGCCATTACAGATGAGGAAAGATGTCATGTGGCATCGCAGCCCAGAAGCACCAGCTGCAGGAAGGGCACAGGAACATTCCTGACCAAGGAAAAGGGGCTGAAAAGGAGGTGGCATCTCCCCCCGACCACCATTTTCAAACTAAGCAAGGAAAATCGATCAATAGATAATCTTTCAGGTGCTAAAACCAAAAGTTTCTCCGAGAAGCTGCGCCTCCACCCACTCCTGTCCCAAATTTGCGCTTCTCAAAGCATCACGGCTCTCCACGTTTTCAGGCGCTAGTGATTCCCCATCCTCCACACTGCGAACGCGCCCCCCGTGCTCTCCTGGCCTCCCGACGCTGAGCAGGTCACCCCGCGGGGACCCGCCCCCGGGGCCCCATCCCGGGCAGGGCGCACCGGCCCCGGCACGGCCGGGCTGCAGTGGCGAGCGCTGGCCCCTGGGTGGCAGCCGAGGCCGAGGCTGAGCTCCGTCCCTCCCGTGCTGGAGACAATCCCTGCCTGAATTGCCCCGCGAAACAAAGCTCTCGTGGGGTGGGAGCTTCTGCTGCACCACCCGCGTGTTCCCAGCACATCACCCGCCCCACCGGGGACTCATCCAGCACACATGGACACCCACGTCACCTCACTGCCCCGCTAGGTCCCAAATAATCTTGCTATACTGATATTATTAATTACCTGAAAAACCAAAAGAAGGGAACAAAGGGAAGTTGTGTGATTCTTACCAAGGGCTCCAGATGATCTGTGCAACATCTGCTTCAACAGAAATCCATTTCCAGCAGGATCTGCTTCTGCAGCAGTCTCTCATGGAAGACAGTGTCACAGTAAGAAGGGCTTGTTTGCTGTTGGTTTGCCTTTATTTTTTCCTCTCCTTGCTTTAAAAAGAAAAATGAGGACACAACCATGCACGTGGTTCAGGAGTATTGACAATATGGCATTGGAACAAAAGTCCTTCTCACCCTCACCTTCACCCCATAGAAAGGTTTGGAGCATGGGATGGGGAATGACATACGTGGTAGTAGGGTTCCCACATTCCTCCAAGCATTTGGCTTGTGGATGTTTTGAAGTGGTTTAAGCCCACAGGTATGTCACCTTGTTTGCCCAAGATGATGCCCAAAGAGGAGGCCAGGCATGAACCTGTAATCTGGGTTAATCCACAAGCTCATCCCCATTCCATCATCAGACAAGCTGCCACATGCCTCTTGCACAAAACACACCTACCTGTTTTCACCACTGAAAAATATCATTCCAGGCATGTCAGGAAGGGGACAACCCAGACCAGGTTTACGTAGTTAGGCTCACAAAAATTTGGTTATGTGACACCAGTCTCACACAAATTGTTCTCGATTTTCGAAGTCACTGGTGGTTCTGGGGACTTCTGCACTGTCAGGTCACGGTTTTGGTAAAGCTCAGCAGACACCCAGGCTCCCACCCATGGGCTGCATGACTGAAGGAACTGGTGCATTGGGATCACCACATCACACCAGCACCCACAGCCCTGTTCCAGCCTTGCTGGAAACAGCGAGTTGGCAAATCCCCCCAACAACCGGTGGCTGCTGGGCATCCCCTCTCCCACCACAGCACCCTGAGACCCAAATCATGCCAGGCTTGTGGTGCTGCCGCTACGCCCCCAGACCCATGGTTTCTGGAAATGAGCCAGAATGGCACATTCCTGACACAGAGAACAACTTTTCTTCCTCCTTCTGGGTTTTGCCCTAACAGGAGTCTTCTCCTACACCCACAGACATCACCTTTGGGCACACAGCAAGAGTTCAAGAGCAAAGTTTCACAGAAGCTGCCATTAAGACAAAGCCTCATTAAAACACAAGTTGAGAATAACTGCGCTGCCAGTGCCCATTTTAAAAAACGAGCTCCTCAAGCACACATCGATTTTTGGGTGTCTTACAGATCAACAGACCTGGTGCAAAAAGATCAACCAAAGGAAAGCTAAAAGCAACTGAGGACAGGTTGCCATGCTGTGCCAGCGTAAACAAGGAGAGAAACGTGTATTTAAATGTTTTTATTTCAACTAATGCTTTGCCACCATATTACATCACTTCGAATAGCTTGGAATAGCAATATGATCTCAAATATAGCAAACAGCTTGCCAAAGCAAGATAATATTAAATCCTACAGATACAGCATCTTCCTTCTTTGGCGACAATGCTTCCTTTTATCTGTAAAAATACTTTTATGTTCCAGCACATTTGCTATTCAGTTTATTGAACCCTACCGTTTATAACATTTGCCTTTTCCCTGCACAAAACCTCCCCACAATGTAGTATGGTTTTATATCCAACAGCATTTTAAATAAAAAAGTTATAGTTTTCATGCAGATTTTCGTAAAAATTATTTTCTAGGTGCACAGAACTGAACCAAGATGCATACAAAAATGCATTCACTTCCATTCTCAGGTGTAACTGTGCCATAAGCAACATGATATCATATGCTACTGTGAGAGGTCCAAGGATGGTGGTATTCTCATATGGAATATAACTTTAAAAAACCAAACCAAAACAACAAAACAAAACAAAAAATACCCTATTTATAAGCAGCAAGAGAAAAAACTGCCATGTTTATTTGTAAAGTAATCAAAATAGTCAGATGTATAAAAAAGCACCATGTACAGAGAATATCAAAGGAAGATGCATCTTCCTAATTACATACTTCTCATCTAGCATTGCGAGCTGGCCTGCAGGTCCCAATTTGTACTGTAGCTTTATCCACAAAGTTATGGAAGTGGTCAAACTTAGAATATGCTTGGACCTATGACAGAAATTAAACCAGATTGCAGATAGAAATTATATTTGTTTCCATTACAACTCATACCAACCACCTTGTAGCACTCAAGGGTAAAAAAACCACGCACCAAGTATCTGAGAAATAACGGAGTGAAAACAGTTCCAGAGCAATATTGCAAGATGCAGGACTGTTATGAATGCATTTCTGTGAGCTCTTGATAAGTTAAATTTTCCTTTGGGAAAAGAGCACATCTGTTGGTTAAAACTCCTCTCCCTGAGAATTTTGACAAGAGTTGTCTTGCAAAGCAAAACAAAGTCCTTTGAACTTCAACAGTTCTCAAGCCAACAGCATTTCAACATGGTCAGAGCTGATCTGCTACTCATGCACCCAGGGTGGCAAGTTGGGTTTTTGTTGCATTTTGCTTTTTTTTTGCTTTGTATGGATCAACCCTTTTATACTCGCTTCATTCCTCTGCCCATCAAGCAGGCAAACACGGTCATGACCATCTTTGGTTTCACCTCCACAAGATCTTCTGGAAGCGCATAAACTCTGGCACCAATTCTTCTTGCCATGGACACAGCATACCTATTCAGCACAGAAAGAGGAGAAGGTCAGCACTGAGACTGCTACCAAGAAACTACAAGTCAACTCCTGCCCTATCCAACACCATTTCACCTATTATCTTCTTTATTACGATTCAAGATGTGCAACAGTCCAATCACACCACGTGTTTGTTTCATAAATGGTTTTTTTGATCTTTTGCTGTATTCCTTTTCCTCAGTGAAGTGTCTTTAATGCACGAATTGACTTTTGAGTGTCATCAGTTTTACCAACAGTTTAAAAAAATTCTAATTAATATTTACAGGGCTAATAGATAGCATGTATAACCAAGGATTAATCATCTAACATTTACATTTCCCCCTCTGTTTGCTCCTTCAGAACAATCAAGCAAGACTATTATCTGCAAGAAACTTTGCTGTCATTCTGCCACTGCAGAACAGTCACAGAACACACATTTCAAAGGCGTGTTTTAATAGGCATACTTTAAACTTGACAATCTAAGACGATTTAACAAGACACAAGACACACAAGAGCACAATTTCAAAACCCTGAGCCGCTGGCTGAGCACTTCATATGCCTGAACAAACAGAACATCATTGCTAAGAACTGCTTGGGCTGTTCTGCATCTCAATAAGCAAGAGTCCAGACAATTACTCCCTCCAGCGTTAAGGACAAGTACAGCAATTAGATTTGAAGAAGTGCTCCCTGTTTAAAAGGTGCAGTGTTAAAAGAGATTGAAAACCACAGTAATAAACTGGTAAAAACACCCGCGGCTTAAGGCCAGCACGTACAAGGCGCACTCTTTAAATGCAAAACAGCTTTTGAGACAGCCAACTTACTTAGCATTATTTTGTTTGTCATCTTCTGATAGATTACCAGTCTTTACAAGGTCATAGTTGATACAACCAGGCTGTATAGCATCAATTAAATCCACAACTGCCAAGCTTGTACTGATAGTCTTGTCCTAGAGAATACGGGGACAGACAAATAAAGATGAACGTCTAATCCTGAAAGCAGACTTCTCACCTCAATTCAGCTGCTCTGCAATGTGCAACAAAATAAGCTTATAAAAGCCATTTCAAAGCAGCAGCGTTAGTGCTGGACCACTGGGAAACTGAAACTGCTGCTTTTTCTTTGGTAATAGTACAAGACCATTACTCCAATTTACTCCAAATGCTCTGAAAATATGAAGCATGCCAAAGCGTGACCACCGCCCCCTCCTCTGCCACCCCATCAGCTTTCTTGCCCCACCGCTGCCACCATGGGCAGCCCTAAAAAGTCTCCCCTCTGGTAGCTTGAAGCCACCTTGTTTCCAGCAGAGACTGACTATATCATGCCCTGTTTAAACCCCGAAGATGCCCTGCTGTTCCTGCAGCCAGGGAAATACTTTTTGGGCACCTCTCTCCTTTTGGATGCAAGAGGGAACCTGCACCTTGAAGTTCTGGATGGAGGTGGACTTGCCAGCTTCTTTCAGGGTCTGGTTTACCCAGCTGACTATAATGTCATCATTAGCTTTCTGACCGTCACCCAGGTCCTCGAGGACATTCAGCGTGTACCTGAGAACCAGCAGAGAGAATGAGATTAGGCACAGAGCCTGTGCAAAGCCCTGGTGACCGTGCAGCCAGGATGCCGTGTGAGCTGGTGGCAGCTTGGAAAGTCTTCACATAGTCTCAGCTCTGCCTTTTTTTTTTTTTTTTTTAATAACTCCTTTAACAAAAATGAAGAATCATCTATCTTAACTGAAGCGTGGTTTCTGTTAAAGCATTCAGTCTTTCTAGCCTTCCAAGTCCTTTAATATAAATCCACACAATTAGTGATCACAAGGACAATCAACTTTTTATCAGTTATGAAGTTTCTCCTTCCCCCCATTCCAGTGCAGAAGGGGGTTATGAAACAGCCCTGGAATGTTTCTCTCTCAGTTTCCAATTAAAAGTTAGAGCACAAAAGTTGCATAAATCTTTCTGCTTCGGGTTTCTGTACGTGGACCAGACTTGAGCAGGCGAGAGAGAAGTGATCCTGGTCTGCAGGATGTTCACAGATCCACCAGCGGGTTCTCTGGTGGTCTCTGCTCCAGCCTCCCATGTGCAGCAGGATCAGTTCTGACAGTTTTGTCCAGCCATCTGCCAGAAACCCCCCAAGGACAGAGGTGTTACAATCTTTCTGAGCAACCCGTTCAGTGCTGCAGTGCTCTCATGACAAAAAACTTCCCAAGCTCTGTACTCCATTCACAAGTTTCACACGTGTGAGATGGGTCCTACCTTCTCATCAACTGCCAGACTAAGGCTAGTGTCAGCGTCGGGTTTCCATCATTCAGATCCTGTCCTCCGATACCAACCAGAGAGAATTTAGCTGGATGCTTTCCCAAGTCTACAGCGTAGTTACAGTTTTCTAGCTACACAGGAAGAGAGTTTAAACAGAAAATCACTCGCAAATACACTCACGTGACTGAAAGCCTCAAACAGAAATTTTTAGTGTCTGTGGCTTCTTTTAAAGTATTTTGAAATGCTTACTTTTTTCATATTTGCTCCAAGCTTAGGGTACGGAGGCTTGTTAACCTTATTCCAGTCAACAGGAACTTTGATCTTTTCATATAACTGTAGTATTACCAGTGCATCTTGGAGATCACTAAAGTGGAAAACATTGATTAAGTCTAATGTCGCAAGATTTAAATGCACTCTCTGTCACACCAAGAATAATTACTACTCTTTACAAGTTGTTGTTATTTCAGCAACACTAAAAAGAAAAAAAGTCAAAACATTTTGTAGTTTTCAGGGCAGGAGAAATGCTTGCTTCATGCTTAACGTCAGCTAGCTGCCGAACTAAATCAGATTTTAGCACAGTAATCAGCAACAGATCCAGGGAAGAATTTTGCTACATAAAACCCCAAGGTAGCCACCTTTCTCCACTGAGTACAGGGACCCAGAGTATCTTGCCTCTTGACTACGGCGTCTTGGTTAAACCCAAAAACTGGGTGAGAGGAAATGTAGTTCCAGTTGCACTAGCACGGTTGCTCAAGTGGATCTAAATGTATTGGGATCTCAGGGTACCAATTTACACAAGACAGGGGAAAATAAACAAACTGTCTTCACAGTCCTTAAAGCAAATTGTTGGTGTGTCAAGTGCTGGCTCAGCAATCCCTAAGCTACAGACTGCAGGAAGGGTGCAGTGAGCATCTCCCACTCCCTTCCATCACCCTTCCTCAAGCTCTTTGCTCGGCACTGGGGGCAACAGGACACTGGTGTGGACACATCTCTAGTCCGATCTAGTTGGGTCTCTCCCAAGAGCCTGATCCTTACCCATAGAGGTGATTTACATGGGGGTTCACACCAAGGGAGTTCATCCAGTTCCGGAAGGTCCGTTCCTCACGTGTCTCTCCTAGATGAAAGAAAACAGTTTCATGCAACTTCTTCAAACTCCAAGCTGAGCAGGGTTTTTCACCTTGCAAGGCAGGGAGCTTTGAGCAGCATAGCTCATCAAACAGGTTTTTGAGCAGAAAAAGGGTATTTTTTCCTACTATAATTTTTTCAAAGGAAGAGGGTTGCCCTGATATCTGGTTTTAGATATCAGTTTGATTTAGTTGTAAGGTCTTTCACATGGGTGTTAGCTAACTGCTGCTTGGGAGCCAGGCAGCCAAAGCCCTAATCGCAGTTGTGCCAACAATTAGTGCTGCTGTGAACATCTCACCATGTCACTGGGTGCTCCTGCGCATCACAGGAAACGGCAAAACCAACTCCCCAGCCCTGTCACAGGGGCTGATGGGTTGCTCGCAGTGCTTCTACAGGTTCCCGCTCCACATCAAGGTCAGAGCAGCTGAACAGGCTGCCGAGTAGCCTTCTCATCTGCCCCAAATGAGTAAACAACCACTGCAGCACTGAAGCCTCAAATCATAGGTGTTATTTCAGCGGAGGTCCCTTCCCTGGGCACAGCCTCCTGTGACACAAGTGTTTACTTTAGATATTTCCCTCCTGTTAATTTCGTAAACTGATACGGCCATCACCTTCCAGTAGTGTCCAGTCGATGTCCTGGTTTTCAGGCTTGGTAAGTGCTGGATACTTGTTGAACAGGTTGGCAACGAAGGCCAGGTTCAGTTTGGGATTGCCACTAACCACATCAGCCGGTGTGACGAACTGCCGGCAGCCGAGCCGATCTGCCTGCTGAAGCATGTACTCTGCTCTCCGCAAATCGTCCCTCTCCTGCCAGGTATGGAACAGACAAGAGCCGTCATGGCAGAGATCGGGCTACAAAGCAGATGGGAAGCTCCTGATTGCTACCTGGGGCAATGTCACCACTCCACCTGCCTTCGTTGGGCATCAGTCACTAATCAAGCAAAGGGATGAAGCACGTGTACTAAACCCTGCTGCTGCGGATGTCATTTATAGAACCATAGAATAGTTTGGGTTGGAAGGGACCTTCAAAGCCCATCCAGTGCCACCCCTGCCATGAGCAGGGACATCTTCACCAGCTCAGGTTGCTCAGAGCCCCATGCAGCCTGGCCTGAGATGTCTCCAGGGATGGGGCATCCACCACCTCTCTGGGCAACCTGGGCCCTCATTGTAAAAAATTTTACCACCCTCATTGTAAAAAATTTCTTCCTCATACCTAACCTGAATCTCCTCTCTTTTTTAAAAGTTTAAAAAAGTTTAAAACCATTGTTTGTAAGTGTCCCAGTTTGTCTCGGTATTTTTCCTAGCATAATGTTTTCCAACTTTTTGAACTTAGTGGTGCAAAAGCACTTTTTGAACTTAGTGGTGCAAAAGCACTTTTTGAACTTAGTGGTGCAAAAGCAGAAGTCAGCATGCTCCCAAATGGAGCAAAACCACAAATAATTTCTTAATCTTGTATGGTAATTGGTGGGTAGTGATCAGGCCTGCAACAACCACTCATTTAGCACATAGCCGAGGTGAGTATATGGCCACTGACACTTTACACGCTCTAGAAATTAAGATACCAGGTTACCTAGATGTCACAGGGCAATTATAGGGTACAGGTAGTACAGCATGAGGACACAACAGCCTGAATACTTACATTGAAACCTGACATGTTAATATCAATCTGAGGCTCTCCTTCTTTCTGCCCTTTAGGTGCAATTTGATTGAGGAGGTGGTAATAAGCTCTGGAATCCTGAAACGGATAAAAAAGAAAATTCAGGTCTACAGTACAGCAGTGAATACACCATAACAATTAATTTCAGGCTCATCTTTAACAAGTCACTGTGCATAATTGGCTTATGTACCTTTACTGAGTTACCAAAATCTGTAAGCTTAAAAGAGAGCATGATGGCAGAAATCCAGGCAGCAAAAAAGGAAACAGAAAGGGAAAAGGTTAGAAATATTTAAGATTAAGATTATGGGGTTTAACTATTTGAAAGCTGTTTTTGCTGCAAGCTGTGTTGTGACAGTGACCCTGTGCCGCTCGCTCTCACGGCCCCACAGCCAGATGCCTCAAGGCAGCCCTAACCCCTCAACAAGGCAGCCATTCCTACTGCTACAGCAATAATGAAAATGGCTCAGTGAAGACAAAGTCCAGGCAAAATGCTGGTTACAAGAAGTCTGGATGTTTTCTCCCATGTCTGCCCATTAGCTATTAATAGAATAGCTTAAAGGAGAGAGCCCAGGGATGGTCACAAACTACGAGAAGCGAATAGCTGCAGTAATTATCAACTAAAAGTCCACTTAGTCCTCAACACTAAGAAGCACCTCAGCATATCCTGGCAGCCTAGGGGTTGCACTAGACAAGCCAACAGCTATCAGCAGTGCTGTAAGTAACTTTGAAGTTGGAAATAAAGGTGACTACGTGTGAGTACACATATGGACACATACAGGCGAGCTCTGAGCTCCCCATGGACCTCAATTGTCAATTATTTTTTCTACCCCAACAGTCCTTTAACCTGGAGTCCGCTGCAGTCCTCTTTCTCCTCCTCAAAACTGCTGGCCATGTGAATAAGCTCCAGAAACCTGCTGGGACCAGTGTCCAAAAAACCCACAATGACCAGAAGTCACCACCCTCCATTTCTCACTAGTGCTGAGAGAAGAGAGCCACCCCCTCATATCTGAAAAACAGCTGTGAGACTCCCTGCTCCCATTTCTGCTCAGCCCAGTGTAGAGGGGTCTTGTTTCCTTTCCTGTGTCCAGCCCATGATGTTTTGGATGAAATGCCACCACCTGCCAAGAGTGTGGAAGTCACACCCTCCAGTAATGCAGCAAAGCATTTCACCCTGAGTGAGCTGAATGCCACTGAATTTTTTTTTCCCATGAAAAAAGGTGGATTAAGAACATTTAAAAACATGAGTGATACCAGTTTCATACTTGATTACAACATGCAACAGCTTTGCAGCAGGATCCCACTAGCACTGGAGAAAACACTCAAGACAGCTCAACACTGGGCTCAACCTCATGGCAAGAGAGAACAGCACTGCAATGCGTTAAATATACCACCCATAAAACCCCTGTTCAGACTGCTCAGGGTGTTAAGTTTAAGAAAGGTCCTGTCTGCGGATGAAGGGCATCATTCACACACGCAAACACAGCCCTGGCCGCCTCCCAGCCTTTTCTCAGGCATGTGCAGGCCAGGAGAGTTCTTGGTACCTTAATATCTGCACTGAAGTTATTGATTTTGTGCCAGCCCGCGTTTTCCAAGTGGAAGTTGGCCCATCTTAGGAGCAGTTCTTCTGGGGATAGCTTCATAAGGTCTTCCAGATTTTCACCATCACGAAGTAAGGCAGCCAGTGCTAGAAGAAAAATGCTTGTGAGGGGAAGAAGGAGTTTTCAAGAAGCAAACCTGGACAGCAGAATTAGAGCTGCAGCAGCATTTCAGGGGGAGAAGTTGGGGACAATAGCAACTACTGATTAAGTCAAAATAATCTGGGTATTAGTGGAGTTTTCCCCAGTTGGTTGTTACAGAGAAGAGTGTGAATGAACAAGAAAACTGTGTGTAAAAAATATTTTCCATTTTCTTCTATAACAAAACTATTTGGATTTTACACACAATCTTTTAAACTGATGACAGTAAGCTAAATGTAAATGCACTTCTATCAACAAAAAAGCGCTTCCAAGCAGCTTCATACACACTGCTAAAAAAAGCCAGAGAAGCCGAGACAAGCAGGCTTTCAGTTGGCTGGTGCTTCCCTTGCCGCGAATTTTCAATCTAGATGAAACCATGTTACCACTTCACAATTGGGAAGTTAAAATAAAAGATACCGAAGCCCCTCCATCCATCTGGGTGCTCTGATAGCCCATGCAGGAATAACAGAGCTCTTTAAATGATCTGAAAAGTTAAAAGTTTACATTTTGCAGGCTGTCGTGCAGGACCAAGCGAGCACAGGGGGAGAGCTGCAGCACCCCCCACCAAGAACAAAGTGAGAGCTGAGCTGCACCACTGACAGTAGCAAGGATGATTTTAGGAGAACGAAGTCATTGTGAACACATTCCCGAAGAGTGGAAGCCCTCTTTTTTTTTTTTTTTGGTTTTATAGGTTTGTTTTTTGTTTTTGTTTTGAGGAAGCTGTGCTGTTGTCTATAATCCAAAAAGGATGCAAGCAGCTTTTGTCACCTTTTAACACTGTTACGTGCCTGTGGCCGACTCACAGAATCCTTTCGGTTGGAAGGGACCCTTCAGAACATTGAGCCCAAACATAACCTAACTCTAGAACTAAACCATGTCCCTAGGAACCTCATCTACACATCTTTTAAACCCCTTCAGGGATGGTGACTCCACCACTTCCCTGGGCAGCCTGTTCCAGTGCTTTACAACCCTTTCCGTGAAGAATTTTTACTAATATCCAATCTGAACCTCCCCTGGCACAACTTGAGGCCATTTGCTCTCGTCCTATTGCCTGTTACTTGGGAGGAGAGACCAACACCTTCCATGCTACAACCTCCTTTCAGATAGTTGTAGAGCGACAAGGTCTCCCGTGAGCCTCCTTTTCTCCAGCCTAAATCATGGGCAGAGCCCACGCAGCCCAAGGCAGCCCAAAGCATCACACTCAGCTCAAGCCTTGTGGTGCGCATAAGATGCATCTTAACATACAGATATGTGTTCAGCCGGTTCTCCGAGGCAGACACATGTTACCAGGGTGGCACAACCCACCCACCTCAACCTGCTTCACAGCAATAAAGAGGCTGGAGAGCACTCAGCTCGGCACATGCCCCCATGAACCCGAAGGTGATCACTCACCTTTCAGCAGAGGTGAGGGGAGGGAAGAGGCAGTGACGGGGCTGGAGGTGACAGCACAAGCAACGTGGCATTCATGCTTTAGAAGAAATCACAGCTTCATTTACCTTCATTTCTGCTGAGCTCGATGTCAGCGAGCAAGCCGATCTTAATAATTTGCCAGAGAAGCCCAAGGACCAGGTGGGGTTTCCCTTCCCTCAAGTCCTCTGCACCAATATTGACAACATGACACCCAATGGCGGACGCAGAATTCAACGCCAGGTTCAGGTTCTCCTGCGAACAGCACAGCGAGTGAGACACAGCCAGAGGAGATGCTGCTCTGCCTTTCATCCAGCACCAGCGGAGCGGAGATTTCCCCCTTGTCCTTGCTCAAACAACAGCAGCTCGAGGAAACACTCCTGGCCACTCTCTGCCTGAAGTTTAACGGAGCCGTGGTGGCAGCAGGCTGAATCAATAAGAACAGAACTAGGCACCAGGGTTTAATTTCAACCTCTGGTATTTAGTTTCAGCCTCTGAGTCAGTCGCATCTAGTGGCATCAACAAGAACGGGGCTAGAGTAGTGTTAAGTTATACACAGACACACACACGCACAGGCATCCTCGCAATGACAACCTGTCGTACCATGAGACGTTTCATAGAGACCCAATGCCAATAACCATCTTGTTTTAAAAAGACAGTACTGTATATAATCATCGCGGCAATATCAGGTGCACACAGTATTTCAGCCGTTTTACCCATTTGTCATTAATTTAGCATTTGTGTCTTTTCAACTGTACCTACAGCACTAAGACTGTCAATTATGCACAGTACAAAACTGCTCTTAATATTTAAATGTAAGTTATAAAACTCGCCCCTTTCCAGAGTTCCACAATAATCCCTCAAGTCACCATGCTAAATTTTCGTTAATTCTATCTGGATATGAATTTCAGAAAAAATACAGAAATGTATTATACCTGAATTATGAACGGTGTGAGTTTCTTCTTGTTAATTGCTCTTTCATCGATTGTGTCCGGAACAGAAAGGTTGATCATTTTGCTGGCAGGAAGAAAAACAACAATATTTGAACGTTTAGTATTTAATCTCAACAGATCTCAATGCACTGTTACAATATTCACAGCAGTAAATTTCCTTTTGCCTGTTTCGTTTTGTGTATCTTTTTTTTAATCAAGGTTGTGTAAATCAGAAGTTAATATTTATGTTATCAAGAATGTATTTGTAACTAATAGCTAAGCCTGAAACCTTAAACATGTTACTGGCTACTACTGATCTCAGCTGCTGGAGCAAAAAGAGCCACTGAATTATTCACAGTGCAGTCACCGTACTAGCAAAGACTCATTGCTCTCTTGACATCCACTGCAGATTCTAGTAAAAAAATGCATTTCCTCCTATTGTAAAGGTGTACTACTGCTGGCATGAGAAAGCTGCCCCTCAAAAGCACAAACCCTTTGAGAGCTCAGTGGGGAGCACATGGGCACAATGAATTTTTAGTCAACAAAAAATACGGCAAGTTTTTACTTTATATTATGAACTACTTCCCATTCATTTCAGTCTTCACCCGAAGACCTGAATTACCTGAAAGTGGGGAAATTTTTAAAAAAGTCACAAGCTAAAGAAAAAATAAAGAAATGAAAGGCAACGGGCAGTCCACTAAATATCTTCCGCGTATTGATACAGAGTTACTGAAATTCCGGGCTGATTGAGTTCTCCACTATATGAATCCATTTACATTTAAAAAATAAACCGAAACTACAAAAACAAAAGAAACCCCATATGTAGAAGGTGGCTGGTATTTAACAGCCTTGTAAGCCTTCTACTTTTCAGCATACAGTTAAATGAGTTACTTTACTAATTCACTGCAGCTATTATCAAAAGCAACAAGAGGATTCCCAGAAAATCCATTTTTGGGTTAATTTATAAGGTCACTAACATTCCCACAGATGTTACCGCCTGTCTAAACATGCAAGAAAATGGGTTATTTAACACATCTGCCCTCACTCAAGCTACTCGGCATCAGGCTGAGGTTGCACCAGGACAATTTCTGCTCCCGCAAGGTACCTTCTGCCCTTCAGCAAACTCAGCCTCAAGCCCAAACAAAAACACTAGACAAAAATACCAGCTCATGATGTTGGCATCAAGGCTGAAGCGTCACACAATGAAAGCCTGGGTGACTGAGCCCCTTTTTATATGTGCAAAACATTATGCACACACAGTAGCCACAAGAACAGCCTAGAATAGGATGAAAATTCCTCTAAATACAGTTTTGGGAAGTTATTTTGGTGATTTTTTTTTTAATTCAGAAGCCATCATGACTTACCATAGCACAATCCCATCTCCCACAGCTTTGAACAGGTCATCTGTATTTGGGTTCATCGGAATAACGTGCCTACAGTCAGGATCATTTTCCAGGGCTTTGTTTATCCAGTTTACAAAGGCATATTTTTCTTCCTCTAAGATAATCAATTGTAAATTTAATACAAGCCTTTAATAACATAGCAAAGATTTTCCCCAAAAAAATCAGTGTACAATAGCCCAGGGAAATAAAAGCCCCGCTGTCATTACCACACTATTGTACTAGTCATACAAAGTTTAAAGAAATATTACTTCCAATAACCAGAATATTCTTGTTATTTACTCATTCCTCAACAACTTTATTATATTAAAGTGTGACACAAGGACTTCATCAGCAAGCACAGTTAATGAAACAAATAAGCACACGCTTAACTTATACGCTGCTAATCTTACATTACCCTCTAATCCTGTCCTGCTCTCGCCTTGATAGGAGATCATTTAGTTTTTGAAAAACAAAAGCACAACACATGGCGGGGCAGTAGAAATCTACTATTTTGGGCAAAGAAAGGAGCTGAAAGACAGAGTGGTACCTGAGTAGGAGTGCTGTGTCCCCTCGCTGGAGAGCTCCGAGGTGCCCCCGATCGCACAGATTCCTTCCTTCCTGTTAATTGCCTTTCTGAACGTTTTAGCGATATCGCTGCTTTTCACTTCTTGGAAAATCTACAATTTGAAGTGCTCTGTTAGACAAGAACTTGTCTTCATAAAATAAAAGGAACACACAAGAAGCTATTTCTTCTCGGCTTTAAAGCAAACTTTGAAGTAAAATTGGCAAACGTGAAGGGCCCAGCAAGGGTGTGGTGGTATTAAATTTAACATGGATAGTGGGCAAAGAGTCATCCCCCTCTCTCAAACACATATTGCAAGTGAATATTGAAGCATTAGGCATGAAGTACCTCACATACATTTACCTTTTCAAGTAGCTTTCAAGAGACCACGAAAAAAAAGTGAAACCTTTGCAGTCTGAGAGCAGGTACACATGCACCAGTTTCCGCAGGACCAAACTTGAGAAAGCTGTTGTGCAATTCTAACCTTCCTGCGTAAGCCAGATGCTCACGTGACTATGACTTTAGCTCACACAAAAGACACTGTCCGCAACCCAAGAAACAATTCTCTTTAAGTGTCTAACAGTCAAATCTGCGATAATGTGCAACTGTGAGCATTCCAGGTAAGGATTCCCCCTAAAGCAGTTTGGGCTAACCAGCAAAACACCCTCATGTTTGAGGGCAGAAGATTTAGATGTGCCATTTGTGCAGGTTGAACGTTAATATTAGTGGCTCTGATGTCCCACAGAACTGAGCAACTGTTTGAAAGGAATACATTCAATGGCTTGAAAGCCTACAGTAATCCCCTCAAAACCTAACCTAATAAGATTCAACCACACTGAAAACACAAATGAAACCTGTGTAGGTTCTCTAAACACTACCCAGAAAAGGGCAATGAACCAGCACTGTAAAGCAGATCAACAAAGTGCTTTGTTTAAAAGAGAGGAGGGGACTTGCCCGCCTGGCTGCAGAGGTGCCACCGCAGGGCCAGCCCGCTGGCTGCCGCACTTTGCCTTCTCCAGCCCTAACACAGGGGAGCTGGCAGGTTGAGATGAGGATGCGGTGCAGTCAAACCATCTCCTGATGGCATACAAAGGTTTTGCTCACCCCAGCGGTCAGGCAGAGCTGAGTGAAGACTCAAGAGCTCTAAAAGTTTTGGGTTTTCTTGTTGGTTGGTTGGTTTTAAGCATAAGGATTTTGATACAGATTTATTTATTTTAGAATTTGCTGGATTAATTACTGGTATCACATGCCTTCTTTGAAAATACATGCTTTAATGCTGAGGTACCACTAAGTCACTTGCCTCCAACTTCAAGTTAATGTCTTTGTACCATAAACGCCAGCAAAATTGCTCAGAGTTAGAAAAACAGCAACACTTTGGTTTGTAAAAATCCTACAATGAATCATTGCTTCTACTATATAGCTTAGTTGCCTGTAAGATATTTCATGTTTACTCAATCATTGGTACCATTCAAATGTGACTGAAGCGATTTATTTCATCCTTCCTAGTGCAAAGTTAGAGTTATAGACCAGCTCAAACCAACAGCTGAAACATGCACCCAGCATGCAAGTGTTCACAAACTGCAAACAAACTCCGACTTACTAGTTGACTCCGAACTCAAAAGTTCAGAGGGTCTGAAAACAATTAAGGAACAGAAAATGAAGATAAATTAAGAAATACTAAGAAAAACAGCTGACATGAAAACGGCTCCCTCAATGTACTGCATATACTTTTATTACTCTTTCAGCATTCAAAGTGTAAAAAGTATGATGGGACAGATATTGAACCAGTATCTCAGAAGAAGTGTTGTGCTTTTGTAAAAAAAATTTTTTTTAAAAATCTGCCCTGTTTCTACGGAAAATACCTGAATGTTAGACCCATCCTCCAGCTTCTCCTATCTTGTTACTCCTTTCCTTTTAAGGCAAAAAATGGATCTGAATTTTCCTACATCAGCATCTAGGTTGAATCTCCAAGTGTGTCTTGAAACGCCCTCTCAAACTTTAAGCAAATACTTATAGTCCCATTAAATTGAGAAAGGAAATTATACTGCTTCACTGGGAAAACAAGCATCCATCTATGTGCCTGGAAAAAACTGAGTAGCTTCCAGTCAATACTGTAAGCTTGGAGAACTGGAAATCTTTTTTCCAGTTGTCACCTCATGTGGAAATGGTCTTTTGACCTCCAACATGTAGGAAAACCATGTGGATTTTCTGTTGGTGTCGTGGGTTTTTTTGTTTCGTTTAAAAATCAAAGTATTTCCCCTCTGTCTGAATCTAAAGGCTGGCAGTGACAGCACAAAAGATCCATCATATGCAGAGATCTGCACAAACAACTTATTTTTACATAGCAAGTCGTCAAAAGTGATTAGTTTGTAGAAAGAAAACTAAGATTACGGTAAGCGGCCAAGAAGCCAGGTTCAACCTCTGCTACCCTCCTCCTTAGATTTGTCTAAAAGGGGTTCCCCCGGCTGCTGGAAACTCAGAAATACCACTTACATAGACAAACTCTTCAAAACTAATCTTTCCATCTTTATTCTTGTCACTGTCGATCATGAGCTTCTGGATGATCTCTCTCACTTTGTACCCAGGAAGAGGCAGGTTGGCTTCCTTGAAGAGCTCGTGCAACTCGTAGTCGCAGATGAACCCGTTGCTGTTGAGGTCTGAGGAAGAGAAGGGGAAGGAAAAGGTTTTACAAACAAGTCACTAGATCAGCCCCAAATGGCAGGACAGAAAAGTGCTCAATGGAGAGTAACCTGCACACTGGGGACATCTACAAGACAGGGAGGTACGGAGGGATCCCCTAGCATACCTTGTTTGTGGCCACATTGCATAGAGAATTCATCTTTGCTGAGAGCAAGACCTGTGCAGGACACAGACACACAGCAGGATGCCCACACCCAAAATAGAAAGCCCAAGCAGTGCAGTATTCAATGGACACAACTAAGAATACACCTGGAATCGAAGGCATGTGGTAAATACACACGGCACATCCTCAGAGAGGGTCCCAGCACAAGCCATGAGATCTCCCGGCTTTGGGCAATGGCAGCTTCAAAGCAGAGCTGACCAGGATGGCTCTTGGCACACACCAAGTCTGGTGCAAAAGCTTCACAACACAGCACGTGTATTTTCATAAATGATCTCCAGAGCTTTTATTTTTACACCTAACTGCAGCTGACATTGTGTGTTAAAAACAGACAGCAGTGAAACACAGCACTTCTTACTTTCTGAACTGAAAACACTAAGTTGTCTCTGCAACTATATTTTTTTTTATCATGTTGATAAGGATGTTATCCATTTACCACTGACAGAAAATTGCAGCCAGATATTTTAATGCTGCGTAAGAATGCAAGGACGTTTGCTTTGACAGTCAATCACCAAGCCACAGCAGTACTACATGCTTAGCAAGACATCATCACCTACCAGATTTGGGAAGAAGGAAAAGAAGAATCTAGTGTGACTCTGAAGCTTGTCACATCAACAGATTCCAACCCCTTTGGGATCGCATCTGTCATGTCATCACATCTATTGACTGCACAGGGTAAATGCAGCAGCCCCAGCCTTTCTTCAGGCAAGCGAGGTTTTGCTGTCACCATGGACAGGACGGGGTGGGTGTCTCGTTCCTCAGGCTAACCAGGACTTGGTTCACAGCACAGCTGGTACCCAGGCTCTGGCAGAGTCAGGTCCACAAGGAGACAGAGCATTTGAAGCAGTCAGATGGCCCAGACCCCAATCCCAAGACACAAGGATGATCCTCCAGCACGTTTGGAGAGGTGGAGATTCAGGGCATGTTGTGCTGTTATCGGCTCAGTTGTGATGTTAAAATCCCTTTACTGCCGGCAAGTGGCACAGACATCCCAGGGAAGTTAATTCAGTGCCTGAGCTACTGTCTCCTCCGCAAGGCTGGGGCAGTGGGGATATACCAACCCTGGATTACTGCTGCTGGTGGGGAATACCTGGATGGGCTGAGGAGGCAAAGATTCAGCAGTCTCTTACCATCATCATTCAACCACTGGCTCTGCAAATTTGACACAGTGACTGTATCGAAGACATCAGCTGAGCCCTTTGAAGCGAAACAAGAGCAATCTCTGCATTTAAGCAGCTGTGATACCTTCTCCCCCACCTCCAGAGCTCCTGGTGCTGTGATGGTGCAATGGTTGCTGATCACCACCGGCTGCCAAAACCACACCATGCTGCAGGGCACCCGACCCCTGTTTTGCCCATTTCCCGCATGGGAGCATTTTTCTCCTATTTATAGGGCAGCAGCCTCTCCCTCTCACAGAGTATTTAACTCTCACAGAGTTAAATACTATTCAAAGCAACAGCTTATGCTGCCCAAACACCCTCACAGACCATGGGCTGCTGCCGGCTCCCCAGGCTGCGTGAGGGAAGAGCTGCACCCACCCCAGTATTTGCGTTTGTTCTAAAAGGAATCCCACACCACAGCCTCTGGGGTCAGCATTTAAACTTAAAGGGAGATACTTTCAAGAATAATAGAAAACAATCATAATAGCTCTAAAGTTCTTTTCTTTTTTTTATTTTAGCAAATTTTCATAGTCTACTTAATTTTAATGAGGTGTCAGTAGTGTTTTTTAGGTTTTATTTCACAGCCATGTTCCAGCAAGCAGCATGTCCTCACCACCCCCCCAACCTTCCTAATTTTCCAAATCCACGTGGATTTTAAAATTGTTTTTCTAAGTTAGCAAGAAAGTCAAATTCAAATGCTTATTAGAAAACACCCAAAGTAACACAGAATAAACCTGTACTCCCTACCATAGCCCAGTCTCTAGTTCTCAAACTAAAGAAGCACATCAATTCCAGTGGACTAATAAATACATTAAACTACTTTATGAAATGTCAGTGTTTACAATAATGCTGATGAAATGAAGTGGTTTGGGCCAACGATTAATGACAGCAACAAGCTGCTGTCTGGCCTTCAGTTTCAGAATTTTATTCCAAAATAATATAAACTTACAAAGGCAAGCTTTATTAAACAGTCCTGCCTGAGATGTCATCAGCAAACTATTTCCCCTCTAGATAAATCACAGCTTCTTCTGTTACAGCTTTCTTATTACTAAACCTAACCCCACAATATGCATCTTTTCCCTGCCCCACAAACAGTGAAGGAAATCAGACAAGAAGAGATTTGCTAATCTCTAGGGCCTATGGACCCAAAATTAAACTTTGCTTTCACCCTCAGCCTGCCTACAGCCAACACTCATTGCTTTAGCCTGTGCCTGATTGAACCAACCACAATCCTCTGCCATGCTGCCAAATCAAGCATGTAAATCCAGAAACAACCATTTATCACTTCTTCCAATCAATCCACCACCTAAAAATCTAAGTTTTACATCTACCTAAATATTTGTAGGAAAAGGACAGAGAAAAATAAGACTTCAAAATACACATTGTATCCTTGATAGGATCACAGGTGTGAATTTGATTCGTTATTTGGTAAAGGTTTTCCTTTTGACATGTCTAGCTTAAGCATTCAGAAGTATTTCTGAACCAGGTTTGCATGTGCCATGTCTGAGCCTATACATAAGTGAAAGGGAAAAACACAAAATATGGTATTTTGTGAGGCAAAAGCCTGTTGGGTGAGACAGCAGGGAACCAAGCTCTGAAGTCCCCACCTCTAATACACTGGAGAGAAGCACCAGGTAAAATAATGCTTAGACCTGTTTAGAACTCAGTTCTACACAGATGTTTAAACCTGTTTAGAGTCAGTTCTACATAAGAAGCCCTGCATGTCTTCTAAGGGTACAATCTAGTTCAAGGAATTAATCTCCAGCCTTGTATTTTTATTGCTTTGCTTGCAGAACAGAAGCCATAAACTTAAAAACACTGATTGAAATGCAATGAGGAGGTAGCCCAAACCATTGTCTGGTCCTTCACACTTGCTCAGCAGACTCAGTCTCAGCCTGAAAGCATCAGACCTGGCTGCAGGGCACGTATCAGGAATTTACTGCAATCTGGGTCAACATCTGCTCATTTCGAGGAGTTTGTTCACCCTTGGAAAGCAGCATTTTCCCAGTTCTCTGGGTCTGCCCAGTTCAAGGGAGATTTACCTCTGCCCAATAAAAGAAATCTAGCAGCTCCGCAGCACAGAAAGCCACCTGAATCACACACTGAGATGCGAGTACATGTGATTCAGGAGCATGGCACCAGGAAAGGTGCTGCACATCAGGAGGAGGCCGCACACCAGTGGCTCCCAGCACCTGCACTGGGCTCTGGCAACCAGCATGTGATCAAGTGTGAAGAGCACACACTGCTGAGTAATGCACATTCACTCAATCAGAATTCTTGAGTCTCACGACCTAAGTTCTCCCAACTCTTAACAACATCCCAAACACCCACCCATAAGAGTTATTCTTTCATAGTATCCTGGGGAAGAAAGAGAAAAAAAAAGTAATCCCTATTTACTTCACCAATTGAAAGGGCATCTATGTCCCAGACACTTTGGGAGCAGAATTTACAACCAAGACATGTCTGTTGGTGCAACTGCAAGACCCTACATCAAGTCACTGATTTTGCAGTAAAGATGCTCTCATTTCAGGTTTTAGTTTCTTGGCCACAGAAGGGCAGATTTAAGTGCTAAAGTCCAGTGGATGTGGTAGCCTATGGTTTTGGCTTGGTAGCAGAGTTGAGTAATTTTAACCAGTGATTGACTGTGTAGTAGAGCAGGGACCCATTCTACTCTTAAGATGTCAAATAGCCTTTAGCCCTGTAAACATGACAAATAGGCCTGAAACCCCCATCCCACAGGGCAGCTGCTGCTTCACTTCCTGCTGTCTCTGTTCTCCCTCTCTGGCATCACAGCCAAATGTACAAAGTAGCAGCATTTAAAAAGTTCCATAATTATTTCCAGTATTACTGCAGGGCCACCATATGGTGCCTTGCTGGATGTCCCGCAACAGTGCCAGACTTCAGACGGAAGGTGGTCTAAAATCCCCTCTCTAACAAAATCTGAAAGGGCATTCAATGGCTGAAGAGGCTGTCGAAATAGAAGCTATCCCAAATGAAATCCTTTGGCCTACGGCTCGGAATTACTAATGGAAGAAAGCAAAATTATTTTAACAGACAAGCTACAGCCTGGATTCATTATAATCTGCCTGATGGAAAGGAAACTACAGCACATCTGAAGTTTCCTGTTTCTACTGAAAGATGCATGCATGCCAGCGTCCCAGCCCTGCAGAGGTCACTGCAGCGACGTACAGCACCATCTTCTGCCCATAAGCAGGTGGCCCAGCAAAGCCACAATAAACACAACCCAGAAGCTGCTTCAAGCTCTGGCTCAGCTTCCTCCAGACAAGTCCTTAAAATAGCTTAAATAACAGGATGCAAGAGGGGAAAGTAACCCACACATTCCCTTTTAAGGATAAATGCTCAGCAGGACACACTCTAGCAGGATCACAGATCCCTGTTTGCCTTAAGCTAACATTTCAGAGCATTGTTTTACCACCTTGCAGCACTGAACAAAGTGTTCAGCTGGGTTACGATTTTTAAGTACTTCATGTTTTCCAGAAAAGATGCTTATCTCTGCTATTAGAAGCAGGGAGAAGGAAGACAAATAAACAAAGCAAGTTTGCAGATTTTGTTCTGCTATGCCTCCCTTACGAAGTGCCACTGCTTGGCCAAGTACATACCCATTCCTGTTCTACAGAACAAATTCAAAGATCAGCTGAGATTTGTAGCAACCTGCTCCCACTAACCTGTGGGTCATTCAAAGTCAAGACAGTTCTTATGCCCCACCTAATTAAGTTTTCAGATGTTCAAATGCTTTTTCCCCACTGCTGTTTACCACTTGGATCATTTCTAATACAAATGGTTGTAGGATGCTGAGAGCTGCTCATCTGAGCTGTAGCTGACTTTAGTGCTAACCTTAAACCGTATTTTCTCACCTGTAGACTGCTTCTAGTATGCAGTAGGGAGCCTGTGGGACTCTTGCATTTTGCTGGCTATCAGAGTACAGCACACCAGCTGCATGGGAGAGAAGGAATACCTTCAAGTGGCATGGAAGGGAAGTGGTGCCAGAGTATGTAGTAACACAGTTCACTGCCTTCCAGCATCACCGGATGTCTCGATCCAGTGCAACTGTATACAGAAAAGCTGGTCAAACACACATCTTTAAAGTCCCATCAACCTACACACCCTGAGCAACAATTTGGCCCATGCTAGAGCTACAGCAGGTCTCCAGGAAGCCCATGCAGCCCATGAAACCACCCTGAGAAACTTCGTTCTCTCCACATCTCCTTTATGACACCCTAGAAGCCAACCAGCTGGGCTTTGCTATAACCATGCTTCTCAGCTGGGTTGCAAGTCTTCTAGGTAGCTGGGAGATGAAAGAAAGGCTTCATTTTAAATAGCACCCTCAGTCCAACTTGTCTTCATATTCGCTAGAGATGGTATTTGAAATTCCCAGTGAGAGTCAGTCACACAGTTAGCAACCAGTTCTATATCCTAGGTCAAATGTGGCTCCTTTTGGCAAGAAAAAAATGAGAGCATTCAAGACACTCCTGACAGGTGTGTCCCACAGCAATGCTTGTGAGCTGTACAATGCCTAAAGCACACAAAGCAGAAGGACTAGCAGATCCCATCTCACTTGTGGGTATGTCCAGGCTAATTATCACGTTTCTCAATAATACCTAAGTTTTGACATTGCTTTTGTAATTTAAAACCAAACAGGGACCCACCTCCTGAGCAGGGTGAGCTGGTTTCCTAAAACAAATCAGGATTTGACTCAGGTTTCTCCATGTTTCCAATGCAAAGGCAGCCAGCCAACCTTATCTTGATAATTTCCCCACATACTAATGACAAAAAGCCACCACATTCCAGTCAGGTTAATCATTTTAAGTTTATCCAAGGACAGAATGGGCTGCCTGCATCCCAGCCTTATTAAGGTTTGCACTCAGAGGCCCATTAAGCATCAAGAAGCATGATGGTCACTCATCTCTGCAGCAACTCACTTCCACCTGCTGGAAAAGTCTCAGGAAAAGTGAGATAGGAGAGGGAACTGCCTAAAATGCAACTTGCTTCAAGTCCGACAGGGAATAATGCTCCGTGAGAACAGGTTGCCTTTGACATTTATATTCCTGTCTGCAGATTGCAAGTTTAGAGCATGTGAGAGTTTTAAGAGCCACCCTGCTCGAAAAGGCAGCTTACCCGATACAGATGTGAGGCAACCACCAATTTGTATTCACAACCAGTGCACAAGCGATGCTGACGTCCTGTTAGGAGAACGAAACACTGGCTCTGATCACTTGTGCAGCTCATTCCCGGGCAGTGCCAGTCCCGGGTGTGGTTCTCCAGCTGCACACACTGACCTCAGCTCACGCTGCTGCCGTCCAGCTCCATTCCCACCCCTCCCCGGCGTCCCTCTGATCCTCAGTAAGCCATATCAGGAAACTAAACCAGCAGAAAACAATTTTCTCCGTGATGTCAGTTTTCTCCCCATTTAGGCTTCCTGAAGCAGCCTGCCAGAGGCTTCTGCAGTGCCAGCACAGGGGGAGAGCGGGAAGGCAGGCAGAGCACTCCCGCAGCATTGCAGGCTGTTAGGGAGGCGAGAACCAGAGAAGAAATAAAGCCACCAGAGGGCAATGCACATGCATTGAAACCACAAAATATTTTATTATCACCACAAGTCACTCCATACCGGCCAGGTAAACAGCCACTAATTAGGTTTTGCCTACAAGCTCACCAAATGTGGTGCCTCAAATGCACATCCACAAACCAGAAATGTAGCACCTACATTTACCGTCTGCACGGCTCAGCCAATTTGCCAAAACCAACATCACCAGAATGAAGCACTGTGCAAGCCTTGAAGTGCTGCCTGGGCCAAAGTAATGCAATACCTGTTTGGTTATTTCTTCTGCCATCAGGAATCAACAAAGCCCACCTGAAGCAACAGGGCAAGGCTGCCTGCTGGTGCTCACTGAGGGCTGGACTGCCCAGGTCCCTTCATCTTTGGTCCTTGGCTAGAAGTGACAAGCCAGAAGCAACAAGGCTGCCAAGGGGCCCTTTGGCACAGGGGAGATCATGAGAGCACCAGAATGCCCATGTCCTGCTGGCGCCAATGCTCACAGAGGTGGGTAAGTCCATTTCAGATGCACAGCAAACAGGACCAAGGTGCCCTCCTCACTGTGACTTACCAACTTTGGCAAAGGCCTCCTTGAGTTCCTCCAGCTCATCCTTGGAGATTTGCATGGTGTTGGCCATCTCATGAATCTAGGGAGTACCTAAACAGAGAATAAAGACACTGTGTGAAACCAGGATGCATTCAAATGCGTGCAGTTCTGAACAGCAGTATAGCAACAATCGGTACCAAGGTCACTATAGTTCCTGAACCCATGTTTATCTTTCCACTAAGAAAACAGATGTGTGAAACTCAGAAGATGTGAAATGCACTCCTTAACAAGTCAAAAATCCTATTAGCCTTGTTAATATTTAGCTCTGTGTATTCATTTTATGTGCTACGCTGTTCCGCATGTATGAAGGTACCTGCTACTAGTATGTTCTGTAGTTCAGAAAAGCTCACATCTCCAGGGATTTTCCACAACTTTGAACAAAATCAGAAACCAGAGTTAAAATATTAATGCAAGATATACTGAGCGCTCTGTCTGCCTCTGTCTCCCAACAGCACACAGCTACCAAACTCAAATAATACAGATTCTGAACAGTACCTGAAAAAGGTCTTTTTGCACAAAGTGGTATATCTGACCTTGTTTGCAAAAAGGAAGTAGTCTGCTTTTCTATGAGAAAACTGTTTGAATAACCACCTGCCAATTTCCCCAGAGCCAGCCTCTCAATAAACCATGTAAGCAAGAGGCTGTTTGCACTGCCACTGACCCCCCCCACCCTGCTGAGCAAGGCACGGTGGGAACATCACAAGCACGGAACAGCAGGCATTAGCCACGCTCAAACCCCGAGTACGCAGAAACCCCACTTTGATCAGATCTGCTTGGTGTTAACGAAGCAGAGAGGATGAACCGTACAGTTCCTACACCCATCTGCTACAATCCTCCTTTCCAAGCACTTGTTAGGTGCCACCCAGCCAGCCTGGACAGGAGGTATCGCCATAGGGATGGGAAGACACCAGCGATCTGCCCATGTCCCCTTCCCGCAACATGCGTGACAGCACATCAGACTGTGCCCTGTTGGCACTTGGGGCAATACGACCAATAGAGATCAGCAATTCATGGAACAATGCAAACAGGACAATCCCCGCGCATGAACAAAAAGGTACGCACTGATAAGCACATTCTAGCACATAGGCTGGCTCTAGCTCAGTCCTTAAAAATGGAGATCTGGGCAAGCTTGGTGCAACTTCAAATGAGATTTGCATCCCAAGATTTTCCAGCTCCCACTTCTGTTAGTTACAGTCGCTGCAAGCTGAGAAATAAAAGGTTTCTCTTCTGCCTATGGGAACAGACACAGCTGCCTCCTCCTCTGTAAGCAAAAGGAATTCAGGGTGAATTCAGATTTACAGACTGTCAGAAGGCAGGGTCCTGAACGGGCTGGCTCACCGTTCAGGCGATGAGAGTCTTAGCTTCACAAATGCCTGTGCTCTGATTAGCAAACCTCTTTTGTCTGAGGCTCCCAGCTGCCTTCACAAGGACTTGTTAGCTTAAGAACACAAGTTTGTAGCTGTAAATATTCGTTTCCTGTAACTTTTCACTCAGTGTGGAAAGGATGAAGTCGTTAGAGATGGGAGCGATGGGCAGGTGTGGCAGCCTGGGAAAGCAGCTCAGACAGGTGCCAGCAGCAGAGAAAGTCAACAAGGAGTTGCATCACTGCAGAGACATGAAGGAAAGCACATCAGACCCCACCTCCCAGCATCTGCAGGGCTGCCAGAGGACATAACAAGATGTTTAACAGTCAGTAAAAGTCACCAACAGCAAGACAGCCAACTTCGCCACTGGGTTTGTACTGCAAGAATGGGGCAGGAGGAGGAACTGCAAAACTGCACCAGACTGATAGNACGAAGAGCACCACAGTAACTGTTTCACAGATTACAAGTTAGGCTAGTTGACCTGACCTGCGAGAGGCAGGAATGCTGTGTGCAGTGTTGCCCATCACGCTGGATGCCCAGTCTGCCAAACTGGGACCTACACCGGTTCCTGCAGCAGCCCCTTCCCCACAGCCTTCTCACCGGTGTCCCAGTGGCCTGAGCCTCAGGGCCACCAAACCCGGCTGCTGTTTCCAGGGGACAAAGGAGCTGCTCAGCAGGAAAGTCAGTTCTGACTAAGCTTGGTGAATGCTACGGATTTCACAACTGGCAGAAACGCTTGGGGAACACTATCAGGAACGGAGACAGTTTGGGCTATACTGGCAGGTGGGTGGTACGAGCTGCCAGGCAGGAGAGGCCAAGCAATGAGACTAAGAAGTTCAGCCAACCCTCTGACAAATTCTGCTTTCTTCCTAATCGTTTTTTGCACCAATTCATTTTCAAACTATTAGGATTTCCCTTAAAAAGGGATTTCCAAAAGCATCATTATCTAATCACTCCATCGGAATTTAATTTGCTGATCACTATCTCTAATGTCTTTAACACCAAAACAAGAGTGGAACACCACCATAAGCCAATAGCTTAAAACAAAACAGAGCAAAAAAGCTGCTCTTCAACTTTATCAGGGAAAAAACATGTTTCTGTGTGTTAAAAAACTTTCCCTTCCAGCCCCTACCTATGTTGGTCAGCTCAGTCAGCAAGTCCATAGTACAGGTTTATCTCGCTTTTCATATTGTTTCTTCCTTCTCTGTTTCTCAGCTTGAGAGGGAAGGTGGAGAATTTGAACCAGAGAAAAAGCTGATACCTAACTTTGTTAGAGCTGTCTGAAAAGGGGAAAGTAACCAACAAAACAGTATATGAAAAGGTTAGTGGGCCACAAAGTTACAAGCTGACAGGGACTGCTAAGCTCCCAAATCAATTTTACAGTTTTTTTGCAATGGAGGTGTATTACACTCACATTGGTACACTGGGCTGGGAGGCAAGGAAGCTTTTCAGACTTTTGTTGTGTGGAGGCTTTTTTGTTTGTTTTTAATAGCTGAGTCTAGGGCATTGAGAATTGTGTTTTTCATTCAGATGCATTTCTAAACAAGAGGCTTTGTATTCATGGAGATAAAAAGCCCTTTTATCCCACTGGCATAGGGATCACACATCAGCTGCCCCACTAGAAGCCCTGTGGGGATGCAGGACCGCTGCTCACGCCTCACCACATCCAGTCACTTCTACCACGAGCAAAGTCTCTGCCAGGGCATGCAATGACAGCCAGAGACAAACTCACATTTACAGACCCATTTTAGAGGGAGAACGAAGGGGAAAGAGAAGACAGAAGTGAGCTAGTGATCCCACACCCATTTTACACCCTGGTGACAAACGGTCCATAGGTCAATGCACACATAAACACAGTGTATAAGGAAGCAATTCCTGCTCCACATCCCTTTTGCTCCTGCCTTCTTCCCTCACCCCACAGAAGAAAAGCCAAGGCAGCTCCCTAACACACAAAGCGCTAAAGCAGCTTCACAGAAGCGAGTGTCTGGCAGACGGTGCAGCCCGTTTCTGTCCCCTGAAGACTTCGCTTTGTGCTGCAGATCAGAGCTGCTTTAAGTACATCTCAGGTTTTCAAATATCAACTCCCTTCCCTGAGAGGAGTTGTATCAAGTTTCTGTGCAAACAAGTTTTATAGCTTCTAAACACACTGCAGTCACTGAATCGGGGTTAGTTTATTTGCTCTCCAGACAGAACTGCAATACAGGTCAAATAAGAGCTGCCCTAGACCATGTGTTTTAACAGCTGTAAGCCACCTGGAGACACAAGCATTGCAGCGGCGACTGTCACTGGAGGGATGCAGGGACTGTAGTGCTCAGCACTTCCAACACAAGTGCCAAAAGCTAACCAGGATATTTGGGTGAATTAACTGCTCAGACAGCAACATAAAAACACTCAAGCCCAGAGAAAAAGTCCCCAGGACTCTTCCCCAAGAGGGGAAGTCCTGGGAGCTGCATCCTACACAGAGGATGGGTCAAAAATGGCAGGGCAGAGGGAGAAGCATTCAGGTATTTGTGCACCTCCTTAAAAGCTGGAGGATTAATTCAACTTTTAAAGCACACAGAAACCAAGTATTTCCCAATAGCCACTCAAACACTTCCAACAGAAACAGAGATGGAATTCACTGCTGATCCAAATGGAAGAATTTGCTTTCTTAGCAGCTCCATGTTAGTTTGAAAACCGAGACGCTCCGTCCCTCCCAAACTCATCCTGTTTTAATATCTCAACAACTGACTGATTAACAGCATAAATTTGTTTACTCAAACAGACAAATGCAGAGACACATTAAAGTGTCAACAAAAAGGTATTAATACATTCTTTTTCTATCCGATTGAAAAAAGAGCGAGCTAGGCCTAGACTGGAGCAGTGACTCACCCCATACATCTTCCCCTTTTCAGAGGAACCTGTGGTTTTGCTGCCTTTTTATGACAAAGGATCCAGACATGAGAAGGCAAGTCAGTCAGCATTAGCTAATAAAAATATTTCAAAACCCTTATGTCTCTGACCACTAACTCAGCACGTAGCAGCCTTGCTTTAGGAATAATGAGGGGGACAGCCAAGCACTTGGTCTCCCCCAAGAGCCATGGCAAGTGCCACTGCCCCTGGGCTTGCACAGACGCAGCTGCCTCACTAATTTGGAGCTAATTTGGAGGGAATCCCAGTGATTCAGCTGACGTAACATCTGGCCCTCAGGCTTCTTGTGGCTCACCCCATCCTCCTCTTCCTCCCTGTTTTGCAGGTTGGGCTGGGCCCAGCCAAGAGCCGCATCAGAGTATGGAGTGACCATCCGCACTCCCCTGCTTGCCTTGTCCCATCCACCCCTGGCTCCTTTTGCAAGATGTGTGAATCTTGGTCACCACAAAGTCTGTCCTAGTCCTCTGCAGCAAGGGATTCTCCCCTACTGCTGCACAGACCCTCTCCATGGGGCCACCATCATCATGAGCATCCCAGCATGGCTGTGCAAGCTCCAGAGCTGCTGGGCTAACCTGGGCAGCCACTCTGCTCAGGGCAAAGCAGTGAGGGAAGCGAGTCACTGGTAAGGACTGAAAGGCTGAGTTTTCTTTGCATCCTTTTTCAGGCGACCGGGATACTGCAGGGATCTCCTGACACTGCAGGGACCCTTGTCCATGAGCACCAGCTGCATTTAGAAACGTTTGCAGGCAGGACAGGGCACATGCACCCCCATGCACCCCATCATCAGGTGCACCCAGAAGCTCTGCTGGCTCCTTTTTCTGGTCCAGTCCAAGCAAAGCCTTTGGGGTTTTAAAGACATCTTCAAACTTGACAGCAACAAGAAGAAATGAAACCTTGCAGTGCACAGACTTAGTCTGATGAGTCCTCCAAGATAAATATCTACCTCTGCTTTGGGAGAGACAGGCAAGTTTAGAGATTGATGGCCTGTAAACAAAAACCCATCATGCAATCCATCCTCTTCTGCTCATAATCTGTTTGTGTGTTTCAAACAATGTTTTGTTCATCAAGTTCTTCCAAGACAGAACCTTTTGTTGTGTGTGGTTATTAGCAAACACAGGGCTGCTGGAAACACAAACTTTTCTTTGTCAACTACCTTCCAGACAGTCACTGGTCAGAGATGCAGGCTGAAACCAGACCTTTTCCATGCTTTTGTCTTTCCATGTGATGACAGGTGTCATCCTGGTAAGAGCAGTGATTAGGAGATGCTACCCCATGCACAGAGACCACCCCTTGCCGACAGTGTACACCAGGCTCAACACCGATGAAACTACAGCTCTGCTCTCAAAGTCTGCAATGCTGTAACTACTGAACGACACCAAGCTGTAACACCTGCAAAGGAATCACCCAAATCCAGCTTTATTTCATTATTAATCCAGCTTTTTTTGTCCATGCACAGCACCAAACAACTCACCTCAACACGCCAAGGACCAACTACACACAAATTCAATTTTAATACTGAAATTCTCTAAGCTTGTCTCACTATTTGAAATTACTACCTCTCACCTCCCAATTCTCCAGCTTCCTCAAGCTACTGCCTTTATACACAGTACATTCAGTACACACAGAGTCCACACTTTGACTCGTCCACGCTGGTTGTGCAGCCCACCAGCTGTTATAGAGCCATTTGCTGCATCACATGGGACCACAGATAGCAATTCCTACTGAATAGGCACCTTACTACTCACATCTTCCCAGTCCCATATAAAGATTACCTTCAGCTGATATTTTTGAAGCACCTTTAAGTCAACAGAAGTCCCTATTAGTGGGTTTTGCTTTATATTCTTTCAAATCCCTGAAGCTGTCATGCTGGGAGATACAGGATTCCTGCTATGTTTATTTTCACCTGGGAGCAGACTGTGAGACTTTGCTCCTGTTGTTACACAACTCACCGCTGCTGCAGGGGAAAAATCTGTCAAATCCATCAGGATCAGAGACACATCCTGGAGTTAGTCACTGCACTTGGTTTGCCAGCAGCTCTCTCCAGATTTGGAGACATGTCTCGATGTGGTATCTACCTCTGGTCATGCACTTTCATCCAGCAGGTCCAGATTAAAAACCTCAGAATTTAACTGCTGCCCCAACATACTTTGTCACCCTAGACAACCTAATCTTTCACTTTTTGCATGCTGGTCGAAGTGTTTTTTCTCCCTTTAAGACAGAACCAGATTCACAAGCTTCAATCATCTTAATCCCTTAGTAAAAACAACCACTGACCCATCAGCCAGTTCCCATGCCTGTGACTCCCCTGCACAGTCAAGGAGCATTTTTGGGGTGCAGTCAGGCATGGGTAATGGTCAGCATGTTCAGCACCCTGACCCAGAAATGCAGCTGTAGCCAATACCCGCAGAAAAATGAAAATCTGTATTAAACCCACTCACAGCATCAAATAGGAATCAGGCCCCTGCTAACAGCCCAGGAAAGCCATGTCCTTCAGTGCAGCATGCAAAATACTGAAAGCTGGGGATATGACACAGAAATTTGAGTACACAATTCCCTCTGTCTTGCAGATACAGAAAACAGAAAGACAGCAAGCAGCTGAGGATGCTCAGCCACGTGATATCCAATTGCCCAAGGCCTGGAGGGGAGCAGAATTCAGAGTAACACAAATGTCTCTGCTCCAGCTGCACATGGGAAGGAAAGAAATGCTTCCCCAGTCCTCAGTGCAGTCTCCCCCAACACATCCCCATCCAGCCCTGGAGGAATAGAAGCCAGAGCTGCCACTGATGCACATTAGGGGGTGACACGTGATCCTGGATCTCCTGGAAGCAGAGTAGATGGATGCTTTCTTACTGTCATGACCCAGCATTTACTAGAAGGAGACTGAACCAACAGAAATGTAGAACTGACTTGGGACTCAAATGGAAAGCAGCAGCACAGAAATCTTCCTGCAGATCTACACTCTTCTCTGAAGGCTCCTGACACAGAAGATCAGGACCAAGTGGATTAGACGGATGGTCAAAGCAGGGGCAGTGCTGATTTTCAAGGAGGAGAGCAGCTGCCTGCGAGACATTGCAGCTGCATTCACACACATCCATCACACTGCAGACTCGCAGCTACATTGTACGGACCACCTTGCTGCTCCAACTCTATTGCACATATCTACAGAGCACTCATAATCTGCAGGGCACAGTAGAAACCTGATGAATACTGCTTGAGGCACCAATGAGTCAGTCCTTAAAAGCCTCTTTGCCAAATACTCCTAAACGTTGCATTTTGTCACACCTCTGCTTTTAGCAGAGCAACTACTCCAAAATTAGAGCACGTTTGAGATCATAACCTGCTAGATTGGTTTAACTCACTTTTGAATTTCAATAACTTGTTCACATCTAGTCAAAACAGAACTGAAATATTCCCCATTAACTAATTAGTACAACATGAAACAGGTGATCCTTTCAAGACTTCTCAGGAAAGGAAGAATTTAACATGAATCCTGCCTGGAACCTGCAAAAGCAAATAACATTCAGAGATAATCTAAACTTAAGTGCAAGAAGGTAAAAGAGAGGGGGTGCAAGGATCAGATGTCAGCTAATGGACTGAGACTCAGAAGGCTAAATTTAAACTCCTGGTTCAGGCACAGAAAAATCATGCTAGCCTCTCAGGAAATTCTTATGCTGCTATTATAGTAATTCTTGTTCTTGCTTATTCCCTAAATAAAGAGCAGCATTAAACACTTCCTTCTGCTTATTCTGTTTCTTAACCATAAATGACTTCGAGAAAGGACCCACCTCTTATCAGGCATCGCAGAAGTTGGCATAAGTCATCCTTGATTTTAAGACGGAACTCTCAGAAAGCCAATGGGTTCCCTGCCTACATAAGCCAGAAGGAATGAGGATCATAAGACTGGCCCAGTACTGATTTTCTTCCCCAGAAGCAACTGGAACCTGCTTGCTGAGACCTGCATGTTACCCTAACTGTGCTTTAAGCATGTGTCTCTCGATTTCTCAATATTTAGCCCGAAAGGAGCCCAGTTCCTTACGAGGGTGAGCTGTAGACTTCAGCCTGTGCCCTTGTCCCCAGCAGCTAAAGAAAGTGCTTCAAAGGTTGAAGGGAGTCAAGGCCACCCAGCCCAGACCCATCTCTATCACCCCAGCACCTCCAGCCTCCTCTCTCAGGTAGGGCCTTTGCTTGGCAGGTAAAGCAACTGATATTCAATATGCCGTGATAAAGTAAGAAGCATTACTCAATCTCTTAAACTTTACCTCCGCCCAGGACGGGGAATCAGCCCGATCCCTAAATTAAATCATGGTACAGTCACGGCTTATTCAATGCCAGCAAACAAGCTCCTGCAAGCCAAACACCCAGCATGACGGTGCCGATCCCTGGCAAGCTGGACAACAGGGAGTTTCAGCAATTAATTTTGGGAGGGTGGGTTTCGTGCAATCTTTTAGAAGGTACAGCTGCAGTCGAGCGATTTTGCAGACTGTTTTATCAGTCTGAAGATAAACAGAGCTGTCCTGAAATGGCACAACCAGGGGTGAAATTCCGTCAGCCTGGCGACTGCTGCCTAGATGATAAACATTCAGAAGTGTGTTGATGAATGTTGTCTTAAATATGAAACAAAACACTTAGAAACTACAAACCATACTCTAAGCATTGGAATTATCTTTCAGAAGTCACTTAAAACCCAGGAATTTCAGTAACTGATCTCTTACTAGAAAGAACTCCTGATAAAAGAAGAAAAACCTTTTTCCATCCTTTCCCTGCTGCCTGTAATCTTGTTTAGAAAGCACTAGGGAAAAAGGGAAAGAAGTCAAAATAATTTGATTCAGAACAAGAAAGCAACACTAGACTGCAATAAATCAGTGTCGTTGCATAGTTGTCTTAGCTGGTTTTGGAAGTAGAAAAAAACCTGTAAATTCAACACTTATTTTCTCTAGAGAAGATGGTACCAATCCTACCTACCCAAAACAAAAGCAGAAACATTAATCTCAAAGATTAATGTGAAACGGCTAGGAAAGCAGGAGAGCTGCTGTCTTTGCCTCCCGGGAGGCTGCCATGAGAGTGAAATCATGTTTACTCTGACAGTAGGGTGTTCCCCACACTTCTCTATAATTTGACTTACTACAGGGAGAAGCAATAGGGAGCAAAAGGTAGCAGTTGCCAATCCAGGATCAGACAAACTCTACTCTGTGACTCTTGAAATTTGGACAAGCTTTAATAATCTCTACAAATGCACCATGATTAGCAGGTTTCACAGCCAGGCAGGATCTCCAAGATGCATCCAGCACTCCTGGAACTGAGCACTAACTTCTCGTTTGGTCCCTTTAATCTATTTTGCCTCCTCCTCCTCCCTTGGTTTAGCAGCTCAGCCAGTGCTTGATACCCCTAGAACAGATGTAATGGTTAAAGAAACGTGTGCACTGTAAACAGCAGGTAACCCCATCACTACTCTGCATTTCAGGAGGGTGTGAGAGGCCACCAGCTGTGGAAATCACTCTTTACAGCAAGATGTTTTGCAGAATAAATGCAGGGTAGGAATAAAATATAGCTAAGCAAAACCTCAGGGCAACACCTTGAGTATAAACAAAATCAGGACATGGAGAAGCTTCATGGTGTGTTTTATAGGTTTTCAGGCATGCTAAGTCTAAGTTTTTCAGCACAAAAGATCCAGCATTTCAGTCCAATACTTAAAAGTACTTGTTGCTTAAGTGTTTTAGTCAAGAGTGATTGCTAAAGCTTTTGGAGAGGGTCTACACCAGCTTCCAGCACCAAGTATAGCAAGCCTTCACCAGAAAACATAGCAAGGAAGATAAACTCTTCAGTTTGGAGAAAATCTCCTGCCAGGCTGTGATACCACATGCCATTCCCACCAGAACAGCACTCAGAGCCCAGCCTCTGCAGGCAAAAGACCCCAAAAAGTTAGGAAGCCATCACAGCCGTTTCCCAGAAGTGCTCAGAGCTCCTCACACTTTCTGCAAGGCAAAGGTTTAAATATTTAACACTGCTAACATGCAGGCTTAAGCAGTTCTGCTTTATAAAAGCCTGCTGCAGACTGAGACAGGGTGAGATGTGCCCCAGACTGAGATTTCTGGGAAGGCACGCCCTCCGTCCACACTTGAAAAGTTAAATACTCAGCGATGCAAAGTCAGTCACAGCACTTGCTGCCGCTCTGTTTGCATGCGCTGCTCAATCAGGTGCACAGACAAAATCCAGCTTTAAAACGCATTAAAACCCAAACTTAATCTTTTCGTTCTGCCTACAGCTATTTTCCTTTATCTGCTACAGCGTTAGGAATCACTAGATATGTCGCAAAGAAAATAAAAGCAAAACAAGTCGTGGCAGGGCAATCTCTGGCATGTGTTTGCATTCACACAGCCAGCCAGAACCCTGAGCAGCAGCCAGCAGCATCCCAAGGCCAGCCCGCAGCAGCTGACACCCTTACCTTCCCTCGCCTTTCCTCCTCTCCTCGGGAAGGTGAACCGCTCCCTCGCCCGGGCCGAGCGCTGAAGCGTCTCCCACACCCACGGCAGGGATCTGGACAGCCAGCATTCCTCCCACCATCCCCGCCCAGCGAATGGGAGGTCGCTTCCCAAGAGCCACAGAAGGGATGTGGTCATGTGGCAAAAAAGATGCGTTAGGAAGGGCTAAGGGACAAGACGCTCAGAGCATCATGTACATATGAAGCAAGGATGGGGGGCTGCCCCCCCAACAAGAAACTTTTATTCTTTTATTGTTTGACACTCAGGGACAGGAGGCAGTAAGATATAGAACTTTTAGGTAATCAAACTCTTTTTTAAATAAAAAAAAAAACCACAATAACACCTTCTACGTTTAATGTTTTAAATTAAACGCATTTTGTGTTGCTAGCTCTCAGCTTGTCCAGCCAAACAGTGATACGGAGTTTGGATTTCATTTTTTGCATTTGTTTTACGGATATCTTTAAAATCACCAGAAGCTCATGAACAGAGCAATGAGGATTCATACCTATTCGGACTCAGTCCACACTGAAAGAAAGTGCTGCTTGCTCTTTCACCTCAAATTTCCCCCCTCAAAAATAAGATAGTCTGAATGGGTGGTAAGTACAGAGTTCAGAGCTGATCCATATAGTAATATATTGTATTACCTCAACAATTAATCCCTGTCTGCTTTAGAGGAAGCACAGACAGACATCTGCTGCCAACTAGGAAGACACAAGAAACAGAAACATCGTGTACTATGTTGTTGCTGATGCAATGCACAGGAGTAGAATCAATCACCAAAAAGGTTAAGTGGGATTTCCAAATTATAATCACGTATTTCAGAAGTTTCTATTCCTGTTAAGTCCATAATGCTTGAGCACTCCCATAGCTAAAAGGAAAGGATGTCACTTACTAATAAACACAATCCTTGAACTAGTGATGAATTTGAAGAACCCATGACTGTTCTAAAAATTAAAAATACTTGCCCAATACAGTCATTGGTTTTTTCTTTTTAAAAATTATGTCAGCCAGGAAAGTGAGTCATTGCCTATTCCCTTTTCTTGGGTATCACCTGAAAATTTAGCTTCCAGCTGTAAAGTTTCAAAAGAAGTACAAAAAAACACCCAACCCCAAACCCACAACTTGCCAGCTTCCTCAGGATGGTAAATATAATGGAAACCAAAATAGAGGTTTTTATGCCCAGAACTGCAGCTGCCACTTAAGAGAAAAGAGAAGAAATTGGCTTGAAAAACACTTTTGCACTCCACCAAGACCAACTTGCTTGCACATCAGATGGGGTTTAGGGGGAAACAACTTTGCTCTAACTTGCATCAGCAACCAGCTTCAGAATCACGTCAGCTCCTTGGTGCAAGGGGCCCTTCTATCTACTCTGATCCAAACCGGAGACTGCATCCAGCTCACAAAGTCTTGGGACAAACATGCAACAAACTGAAAAAACTTACTTCAGGGAGTTTAGTCTCTCCACTTTTCGCTCTGTGTGTGAGCACATTGAACAGTATAAATTAATCCTGTAAGGTTTAGGAAGTGCTGAGGCTTTGGGGCTTGACAGGTCCTGGGGAGAATGCACCGAAGCCCAGCACCCAAACCAGGTTGTGACTTCTTCTATCAACAGCAGAATCATTGCAGGAGCAGTGTCTGATTTGGGGAAAGAAAAGAAAAAAAAACTCCTCCCCTTGCCTCTGGCATCTGTGTTGCTAAAATAGAAAAGCAGCACCTGCAGGTGTGCAGATTCACACTGCAGAGGCAGACACCTAAAAACCACCAGCACATGGGTCTTCCAGCACCCACTTACATCTCTTTTTTCAGGTGAGTGTAAAGCACCCTACCAGGCTAACGGCTACTACTGTTCCCTCTGCCGGGAAGGGAAAGAGCATTGCTACCCGCTGTCCCCAGTCAGCACAGATCCTCAGGGGCTCCACCACGAGGAGAAGTTTAACTGGTGCACACACAGTGCAAAAGAAATAATACCTTCCACATTTGCAAAATACCAACAATAGCCAGTTTTTGCTTTAAAAGCACTCTGCTCTCCAAATACTCCAAATCCATTCTGTCAGTCCAACCTCCAATTACACTCCAACCTAAAATAGCACTTCGACGGTGCAAGCACCCACTCATCCGCACGTCATGCCCCGGGACTCGCTGTGCTGGGTGTGGTGACGGCAGGCAGCGGGCAGGCAGCTCCCCGGGCACTCCCTGCCCACTTCCTCCAGCATGGCCGGGCACACACCACTCCACACACTCTTCCAAAATAGGAAGTTTTACGATCAGGCCAGCGTATCAGTGTATTTTCCTCTTTAAGAAAACCTTTTAGGGAAGCACGAGACACCTGAGATGCTCGGAAGTTACTCTACTCAGGTGAGATGTCTGCTCTCCTGCATGGAGCATCAGGATGGAAAATTACACGTGGGGAGGACACACAGCGCTGACAGGATCCCTCCAGCACACCATTGTGCAAGGACACATCTCCTCCCCAGCTCCCGCTGCCAAGTTTCACTGGGAAGCCACTAACATGCATTTGCCCTCCAGAGGTTACTCAGCAACAGCTGTGGGAGTGGCAGGCACTGCCTTCCAGGGGACAAGGGAGCAGAGAGGGCAAATCCAGGAGTCAGCTTGTCACTCTCACCACTTGCCCTCAACAATGGACCCTCTGGCAAAAGTCTGGGTCAGGAAGGGAGCGCACGCAATGTGCGGCCTTCAGCTACAGCAGCCTGTGCAGCCCCACCGCTCTCCCCAGCGAGTGCCACCACCCAGGAGAGTTAGTTAGTTAGCAACTAGTTAGCAACACCAAGAGATGCACAACTTCCAACATTAGCATGACAGGCAACTAATGAAACCCACTGCGATGCCCGAGTCCCTGGGCATGCTACACCAGCCCTAGTGATTTTTGGGAAGGGTTTTTGCCTGTAAGCACCTCTAGCTCCTGCCTAAAAAAGCTGCTTGCTGGGATATAGCCAGCTCCACCACCATCCAGCCAAGGGGGTATAGGACAAGCTGGCCCCCTCCGGCATCCCCATGCTAGAGAAACCCCCATGGCCAGAGGGCTGGGCTGGGCCACACCAGCCCCAGGAGATCCCAAAGCCAGCAGAGCATGAGCTGGCTGGGTGTCCAGAATCAGCAAAGGTGGCTCAGCTTCCTCCCTCTGCTTGGCTCTGCCTGCTCCGGTGCCACGTAACAAGCATTTTCAGGAGCATCCTACTGAAAGAAGAGAGAGCGGGCAGGGCCAAAGGACTAACTAGCTGGAAGAGAAACCAGATAACCCAAATAGTCTATCAGAAAGGAAACGCCACACTTCACGAGCCAAGGCTTTAGAGAGCAAAGCTGAGTGGCCAGCCACTATCCCATTTGGGACTGGGATCAGTGACCATTTACCATGTGCTGGATGCTCCTCTCCTCCAGTTCTGTCTACATCCTCTTTTAAATAAAAATTATGCACAGATGGATAGAAGAACTCTCCCTTGTGCTTTTTAATACAAATTGAGGTTTTATAAGCTTCTTGCCTTTGCCTTCCGTCTCGACCAACTGTAGCGTACATTCCATCAATGTAAACAGCTATGGAAGGATTTGACAACAGAGGAGCAAGCATGTGACCTAAGTCCTCAATTTATCAGTGTTTTTAAAGAAAAAAAGATCCATCTTTGCTGAATTTCCCCCCTAAAAGCTTCCTGAGCTGCTCTTTCAGTGAGCCTGTCATCAGGAAGAAAGCAAGACATTAGTCAGGCTCATGCTTATTTAATAAAAAACTTGCATATGCAGCAGGGACTGAAAGTTAGTCTTTATTAAAAAAACACTTGCAAACCAGAGTATGATTTTTGCAGTGCAACACAGATCTCAGGACTTGCCTGATTTACCCTGCGCTCCAGCAGCTATCAGCTTAGTAATTAACTGTGTAGTTATTCACAGCCTAGAGCAGGGAGCCATGCAGTTACCAAAGAAGTCAGCAAGTATGCCCAGAACACCGTGCAAAGGATATCTCGTGTCTCGCTACTTTGTAAGGAAATCGGAGGCTCCACTGATGTCAGCTCCAGGAAATGAGCCACAGGCAGATGATGCCGGAAGCAGGCTTTATATTTAGTACTGAGTCACCCACTTTATTAAATTTGAAAGACACAAAAGGTGGGTGTGGAGAGGGGACATGCAGAAAAAACAAAAATAATGAAAAGTTATTCCCTTGAGATCACAGGCAATGGGGAGTCCGGAGCTGAGTGAGCTTTTTTGTAAAGGTAGAGAGAAACCAAAGATGACCTGGAGAACCTTTTCTGCACTTTCACTGGAAAAGCAGTTGCCAGATGTGCTGCACCTCCCAGGGCAGAAGCCAACGCTGAATATGCTGCAGCTGTTTGCGGCACAGCCGGGGTTTGCTCTGGTCAGCCCCGCAGACAGGGCTCAGCCCTGAGCAGGGAACCACCAGTTCTGGGGTACTTTCTCATCCTTCCTGCTCTGCCGTCTTTGAGCCAAAGCAGAAGCTGGTAGAAGGAACTTGGAGTGGAGAATATTTCTAAGCCAGTTTTGCAGCTCCACCTAACTTACCATGGAGTGCACCTTGCACCTATCACACCCCAAAGAAATCACTTGGTTTTGGGCGATTACAACAGCATGAGGTGGAAGGTTAAGACTGAAAAGCCCGCAAGTTACTACTCAAGGAAATAGTGCTTTATAACTGAAAATGCACCACTTGAGGAACACAAGTGACTGCCCAAGATTTCTGAACAGGGAAGTTTTTCTAATCCATTTTCTGACAACATCAGTTTAGACACATTTATAATTGAGAAATCTAAAACATTCATGTGGGCTGAATCCTCATGGAATAAACTTCAGATTAATCTGAAAAACCTGCAATTTAATAGGAATATAGTTCTTTGTACTATGGTCTTTTGATATACGGAGGAAATAAAGTTTTAAGATATAGCAGAAAACAATCTTAGCTGCAGAGTGTACCACAATACAAATGACAGGAGTACAGATTCATTCACAAGAGGTCCATGGTTTCATACAAGTTCATCATGAGACTTTTAATTTTCTGTCAATGATAAATTCTCTGCAGAATGAGCAGCAGCAACAGCTCTGCAAAGTTTTCAGCTACTTAAGCCAGACTTTTCCCCTGAGAAGACTCACTTGCCAAATACTAAAACATAAATACTGTTACCAAAGCCAAGCGCTGTACCTCATTTTGATTTTTAAAAAGTCAACAGCAAACAAGAACTATCTCTGATGCCAAACACCACCAGTGACTTGCCTACAGAAGCAGCTTATTACATTACTAATAAAATTGGTGTAATCTGTAAAATAAGATTACAACAGCAAAAAGGATGTGGCTCGAAAAATAAATCCATGGACTGCAGCAAGACCAGCAATTATGCAGAACCAGAGGTCAAGGACTGCTTAATATCTTCCACCTATACGGAAGAAGAGGTTATACCACTGTAGTCATCACCTGCTCCAAACAGCAAATAGACATTTAGCCAATTGTTGACCACCATCCAGACCAGTTTGCTGCAAACCACTGCTGGCTGGTGTGGAGGCTGTGGGAGACTGCCACTGGGTGGCTCTTCAGTCCCACACAACTCATCTGTGGGTCACCTCCCACTATCAGAAAGGTTTCGGTGCTGGGGCATCAAGGCACAGCTGGTATAGTCACAGACCAACCTGCGCAGCAGCCCGTACGCCCAGCCCAGCCTACGAGGATCTTTGAGGAGTCGCTGGTATCTCATCTGGACATCCTGCCAGGTGCTGGAGGTAGAAGATTTTGGCACGTGGCTCATCACGTTGTGCAAGTGGGCCTACAAATTCGGCTGTGTTCAGCAGTCCAGATTCTCATCTCAAGGGACCTTGAAGCTTTTCCTGGTATTTAGCTCACGCCTGCAGTTGTTGGCTTCCCCCTAACAGCTCCTTTTGTCTCAGACTCCAACAGAAAATCTTCTGTAGAATGGACCTACTGGAGAGGCTAACTTCAGGGGCTCCCGTGGCTATTGCACTGTTTTCAGCATGCAGAAAGGCGAGGTGAACTGGATTACCACTCACACATATACTGGAAGTTGTCACCCATAGTCCTCTAGTCCCTAGGGTGCAATCTTCACCATACAGCTCATTACACTGTTAATTAGTAAGCTGCCTCACATTTTCCAGCCCATAAAAAGCAGCTACTAGCAACAGACTGATCTCTATGCTGCGAAGCCAGTCTTTGCTTTGACTCAGATTTCTTATGCTCTTAAGTCTGTTGCTGCTTCTGAGTTGAACAATTTTTGAATTAGTGAAAAAAAAAAAACCAAACAACACAAAACCACAAAAACACCTTGTCTTTCCAAATTAAAAAAAAAATTCACAGTTCCTACATAAAGCCAAGACTAAGCAAGGCATGCTATTTGATAGAAGGCACGAAGCAACTCTGCAGCTCAGGTAGGGGGGGAAGATCTATAGCTGGGAGCAATAAGACCATGACATGGATTACACCAACGAGGTCCAAATGCTGATCAAGAATATTAGCTACAAGTACTACACTTCAAAGGGCAATGCACTAAAAGAAAGTGCAATACCTTGCTATGAGCCAAAATGATATCAACCCAATGCACAAAGACTTAATCACTAAAGTGAATTATTGACCAGTACTGGTTGTAAAGGCTCTTGCGTAACAGTGGGTTTCAAGGCCATTAGTACAGAGCAGAATCTTACTCCATCTCCCAGCTTTCCAAGACCTCTTTGCATAGACTTTCAGACGACGAGGAGCAAAGGGACCAACTAAAACAACCCTATATAATCCAGAAGAACAGTATATACCCCTTCAAGAAGGAGAATGTGGGAGGGAGGCACAAAAGGTCTTGCCATTAGCAGTGGATCTAACTGAAGTAGGCTGGGTGCTGCCATACCCATCCATCCAGGAGAGCTACAGTAACTTCCAGGAGTTTCTGAGCTGGGCAGGAGTACAAGTTTTCAACAAGAAGTCTGACTATGCTGCCTTTGCTTGAGCATTTGGTTTATATAAAACAGTGGCAAGAGCCCAGCTGGAAATGAGATCAACAAGAACGTTACAAAGGGGTGGGCAACAGAAGGGCAGGGGCAGGATTGCATTGGAACCTCCCATCCGTGTCCCCAAGGAAAACTTAGTCCCGACCTCAGCCAAACAGTGCAGAAAAGAACAGTCTAAAGTTTAGCTCAGACATTAAGGGCACTTATTCAAAATATTTTCGTTTTTCAGAAGGCCCAGTTTCCCCTCTCTCCACATGGAAAGGTGAACTTCACCTAAATGAGGATTCAGAAACTTGCTTATTACTTCCAGAAGCACTGAGAAACATGAATGCATTTGTAAACGTATTTCCATATTGACCTCCTTCAAAGTGTTGCTGTCTCAGAAACAGTTGTTAAAAACAGGAGCCATCCTCCCTGCTTGTCTGCACAATACCAATCATAGCAGGATAGCTTTACATACACCTACAACACCCTATGCATTCCCTAAAATAGAGCCCTCACGATCCATTCTTGAAGGCAAAACATTTTGTGCAGCATTCAGGAAGAAAAAGCTTAATTGCTCTATTGCTTTGGAACTCACTTCCTTTATTTCTGTGACCAGCTGGAGACAAGCAACTTGTTCTATGCTGGGTCAAGGAAATGTTTAAATAGAGTATTTATAGTGGATTATATATATATGTGTGTATACCACCACAGCACTGCAGCTGCTCAGCAGTTGTAGCAGAAGGCAAACACTGCTTTAACCCAAGGAAAACAGCAACAGGCTGGTGTATCAGGCTGCTCATTAGCGTCCTGCTGCACAGGCTCCAAGGCAGGAGAGCATCCAAGCCTGTCCCTGGGACGAGACTCAGCATCCTGGAATCTCAAAACCACAGCCCTGCTCCAAACCCAAACAAGGCTCCACAGACCCTTCCCGGCTGATTAGCAGGAAGGAGAGCAAGATAGCAATGGGAGCGTAAACAAGGACCTGGGATTTATGATCTTTCAGACATTGTTTAGCAACTGACCCTGCTGAAGCACTGCTTCACGAAATATAAATGCCAATTACAGGGATGGGTAGCTTGAATTCAAGTTTCCACTTGGTTAGCGGTGTTCTGGACACACTGAGAACTTTCATGCTTGCCCAGCAGTTTCATCTGCTGGGAGGGGTTGCGCTGAGCTCTCCCAGAAAAACGGGGACAGCAACCGTGAAAGCACATGGGACCTCATCCACCATCCCCGTCCTTCTCACCAGGGTAGAGTCAAAGGCAGCAAGTTCAGCCCTACTGTTTGTGAAAGTAGAGCAAGACACCCTTCTACCTTGTAGCACTGGAGAGATAGTGGGAGAAGCAGATCAACAATCCCCCTCCCCTGCTATTTTGGAGCACAGCTCATCAAGCAGAACTCCTGACACCACAGGCTTCTGCAGCCAGGGCTGGGACAGTATCACGTACATGAACAACATCGCTGGGGCAAAGACCAATACAAACACTGAAATAAAAACAAAAACTAATCAAATTTAGGAAGACACACATGCATTGCTACAAATATAGTAACCCGAAGTGCTCCAGTCGCCATTGGAAACCAACGGGTACTTCAGAGGTGGGATGCTCTCATGAAGCAAAAAGACTAATCTCACCACTCTATTGACAGAAACCGCATCGCTCATAGCCACTGTTTCTGGCACTAACAATGCAAAGTGTTACGTGGTGCTTCCAGTATGAAGAAGCAGGATCACACCTCACTTGCCCAGTCAGCTCCTGCAATGCCAAGCTACAAAGATACTTTGAGGGAAAGAGCTTATAGAAAAGCAGGACTTCAGCTATATCTTTCAGATTACAACACAACAGGCAGGGAAGAGCATGTCAATGGCACATAGGTGACTGTGCAACCTTTCTTTGGTAACAACCCACTGTACATCATCCTCTACCTAATCCAGAGAGGCTATGAGCTTCTGTTATCCAAGGTCTTCAACCTGTGTTTTAAACATCTTGTGCATTCAGCTCTGGAGAGCACTAATTTAATCCCTAACATATTGGCAAAAATCAGTCCCATATATATAAATTGAGAACAGAATCACATGCTTTCCTGTTTTCCTTCTAGGATCAAAATACTTTTCATATGTCGATGGTCAGAGAAAAAAAAAGCAAGGGAGAACAAAGGGGATTTATCTTAAGCTCCATTTCCCACCACCTTAATGAGATATAACAATTTCAGTAGGAATCCAAAATGATGTCCCTAGAACTCTGCAATTAATCTGTTTGGTGGGTTTGGGTTTTGTTTTGTTTTTTGGTCATGCTGGTGGGTTTTGTCCTTGTTGTTTTGGTTTTGTTAGTTTGTTTGGGTTTGGTTTGGTTTTGTTTGTTTTGGGTTTTGGGTTTTTTTTTGCTTTGGTTTGGTTTGTTGTGGGGTTTTTTTTAGGTTTTGTTTGGGTTTTTTTGTTCTTTTTTCCCTAGCAAGACAGTCTCCCCATCATCTGGAGCCCAGACAACTGCAGCAGTACTAGCAAACAAAACTCTGGCAGGAGCTGCGCTGATGGGACGCAGGTCAGGGGCAGGATCACCTGTAGCACAGAGGTGAGCCCCCTCCAGCTATCGCACCAGCGGTCACCGACACCTCCTGCAAATCCCAGCATCTCCCCAAACCACAGCCTCACTCAGCACCTGATGCTGGAAACACTGTCAGGGGACAGCAGCGCTTCAGATGTTATCCAGTCTGCCCCATCTTCCAGAGTGTCAGATTGTTGTCTTGATGCTTTTGCCCAAATTGGTGTTTTGCAGGTTTTCCTCAGTCTTGACCTGATCCTGCAGTGGGCAATGGTTCATATTGCTTTGTTTAAGTCCCTCTATCTACACTGTTTTAAAAAGCAGCCCAACTAGCGTTTCTTTTTTTTGAGGGAAATTCTGTTTCCTCTAGAAAAAAATGTCTGTAGTAAAGACATAACTGCAGGAGTCAGTTTTTCCACTTTAAGAATTCGAGATATCAACAAACAGCCCCTTGATTCACAGCTAAAGTAAAAACAGGCAACCAAGTTAGACAAAGGCTGAAGGCTCTGTCCCTAGGCTTTGGGAGAAACTAAATCTTTCTAGTATCCTCCCACAGCCAGTTTCATGACTGTTTACAAAGGTTTTATAAGAGAGACAATATTTCACATTTTTATGTTTTTTCACAGTCTAGTCTAGAATAGAAGAACCAGAAACAGAACAGGACAAGGCAGTGTCTACAAAAACTGAAGGAAAAAAGGCATTTCGGAGATTCATTTGATCAACAAGGTCACGTAAATCATTCCAGGCACACATGGCGTGCTAGTCAGAAACAGTCATGGAACAGGCAATGGGCAGAATCTCCCTGCCCTCCTTCCATCGCACTTCCCTGCTCATTTATTCCCACTCCAGCCCTAAACAACCACAGAGGCTTATGGCTAAGCTGGAGTAGCTGGCATTTGCTACCACCCTGTAAAACAACTTGCTGCCTCACACAAGCATGGCCAAGGACAGTGGAAAACAAACTGAACAACGCAAGAAGTCAACAGCTGACATTCATGAGGCAGAGAACAGATGCCCAGAGCAAGGAGACACTTGACTCTTCCCTTTTGCTATCCATGGCAAACCACTCAGACTTGCCTGAGAAATCTTGGGTTTGAGGCTTGGCTTTTCCAGCAGGCAGTGGTAGAATGAGATCACCACACCAGATGCTGCCAACCTCCACCCTTCATGTCTTTTTTTTGGTTTATAGAAGAGTGAGGAGTGTGCAGCTCAGGTCTGCACAGACAGTACTAAGCTGGACGCTGTGGGGCAGAAGCATTCTCCTGGCCCTTGTACTTCTTCCCACACCACTCGACACTTAAACTGGCAGCCTAATGCCCAGTGTAGCCCCAAAATATTGTTGTTCTTAGGCCAGGATTGCTATCTCCCCTTGAATGCATGGCCATCAGAGCAGCACATGTCCTTTCTTCTCACCCAGCTCCCTGCCAAGCTCATACAACCAGGTAGCAGAGCAGCTGTAGTAAGCACTTGCCTTCATTTTCAGCTGGCCAGAGCTCTGTCCTTCCTTCCTAAAGCCAGTGACCTGTAAGTCTGCTGGACCTTCCAACATGAAAGCACCTTTGCATCCAGGAACCTCTTCCACTTGCAAACAATTGCCCCAGGGAGTGGAACCTCAGGGTCCTCTTGTCACCCATGAGACACGTTGCTACCGCGCTGAGATGTTACCATCACATGTAATGAACTATAAAAGCTTCTGCCAGTATTTTCTTAACAACTGCTTAAGCCAGATAGGCATTCAACAAATCAGTAAAAGTCCTTGACTGCTTCCTACCCCTAAAGTTCAGTGATACAGCATTCATTCTTCTCTTCATCCCATTCAGCCAACTCTCTCCATTACAAGTATGGACCAGGGGCTCTTTCCAGGCTGCTGGACTGCAGAGCCTGTGGTCTACAGTTTTCAACTCTCTCAGGTCCTGCAAGAAGCATGGCTAAAATTTTACTCAATATCTATGATAACCACGCGGCTGGCAGCCAGACACTTGGCTGTACACCTCCCTGACACTGGTCACCTTAGCACTTCTGGATGAACTAGCAAAAAACGGATTTTTCTGAAGCATTTTACAGCTGAAGGGCTTCCCATGGCTGCCAGTGCCCCAGAAACCAAGATGTGAACATGTCTACAGTTTTCAGCCTGCTGAAAAGAAAGGCTATTTTTAATCCAAGCCTACGTAGGGTGGGGCTCAGTCTACAACCAGGCCAAAAAGCCACTATAATCCACAAGACTGGCAACTTTTGCTTGCAGACTGATGTCTGTTCTATTTTGGGGATGGGAGGAATTTAGAATAAAAAGATATATAAATTAAAAACAAAGGAGGCTATGAAAAGTGAATAAAGGGAAGGGCCAGACTTATCCTGTGTATTTTGGTCTAAAGAACATGACTGTAAAAGAACACAAATCAGAATGATTTTCCATTTCCTACAGCAGTTTATAAAGTATCATTTATGACATGGGCTGAGAAGCATGATTTATACAGGAGCAAGAGCCAATCTGTGGCTCCCTGCATGGCAGTGAGACCCTTGGGAGTCACCAGTCATGGACACGCCACCATGATCCTACACAAGGTTTCCCATCTCAGACACCAGTACAGCAGCTGTTGGGAAACCTTGTTCTTTTGTGATGTTGGGACTGCGAAAAAGGCAAAGCAAAGCCACCAAAGTGACCTGACAATTGGAAAATAAGTGAAGTTTTGCTTATTTAAGGTTAAAGGCCAATGGGTAACCAACCCACTAAGAGCAGAGATGTTCTGTATGCTCTCAGCACCTTAATGAACCCAACATCACACAGACTTCCTACATTAACACACCACAAGGTTTTCCTTGTTACAGGTTCAATTTGGCATCCAAGCCAACTCAACACAGCCACTTACTCTGCCGTATTAACCCCATGTTCTTTGCTGTACACAGGTCATTCGTATAAAAAAGGGCACATACAGCTTCTCTCACTGTCTTCAGATGTCCTTTCAAAATCCATCCATCCGCCAACTGTGAGACACTCATATAGGCACCAGCATCTCTAGAGCTGCTCCTTCACCTGATCAGAGCTGGATTATTAATCCCACTGCAGAAGTCTGCAATTACTTCTCTTGGCAGAATGCAAAAAGGGCAGAATAGAAGAGACAGTACACCAGGCTAAGTGTGGAGGACCAGCAACAATGAACCTCAAGCACTGCTGTCATTTCAGCCATGGACTTCTTAGGAAAAAAGCCAACATCTAAGTAATGCTGAGAAGTTCAACCCAGATTTTACAAGCATAGCAGCAAGGCTGGATGCTGAATGCCTCTTACCACTAGATAAAACGTTCATGGCCAACATAACTTCTTCCTTCCTTGTTCCACCCCTAAGTGACAGCACCGACTACCTGGTCTTTCACTTCCATCACTAAGGGCAATATGTGACGGGAAAACTGTGAAAGAGACGGCAAACTACTTTCAGCTTTAAAAAGAAAAAAAAAAAGCTTACTTCAAAATATCAGAAATTAGGCCTCCTGCAGAGACACTACACCTTATCTTCTCTTGAAGGTCACAGTAACAGTCTCTCTTCCCAGCTATGCAGTAGAGACTCCTAGCAGCATCTGTGAACTGTCACTCTTTTCACAGGAACAAAAAACCTACTGAAGAAGGAGGAAAAACAGCTGTAAGCATTTGAGAGAAGGAAATGAGACACGGAGACTGGTTAGAAACATATGGCCCATATGGATTGACATGAGCAATCGGCAGCACTCCTAACCAGAGCTTCCTCTTTCAGACAGTTGTCCTGCTCCCCACATCCTCAGATGCGTGTCAAACCAATAATTATTTTATTTCTTCCATACTGATTCCCAAACATCAGTAGTGCACAGGGTGCCACACCCCTGGGGACAGTCTGGATGTCACAGGTGGAGCCGGTTCACCCCCAGGAATGTGCACATTGCCGCACGGCACAGGGTGTTGGAGACCATGGACCAGCTGGCACAGGGGGACACAAGGGAAGGGACCTAAAGCAAGCAGCCCATCTGACAGGGATGCTGCATTTCCACAAGCAGCAGTCAGCCTCATGACTCACGGCTGCTGAAAGGTGGAGATAAACTAACAGGAATCAACTGGCAAAACAAACAAAAGAGAAAGAATGGCCCTAAGCTCCATCTCTGCTGATAGCAACTCTCCTGGGGACACAGAGGCCTCCTCTTCATCATCACTCCACTAACAAGCCCAGTGACAGAACTAGCTTTGACTAGCCCAAGTGTTAACCCACAAAACCCAGATACAAAACACTAGCTGTTAGAACACCACACATGATATAATTCTTCCAAGCAGGCCAGACAGGACTTGCTTGTCATTCTTGGCATTTTTAATCTATTACCAAAAAAGCCAACAGATGACAGATTCCCAGGAGACTGGCAGATGCCACAGTGACTGAGTGCACTGGCCACCACCTCTCAGCACCCTGTCCAGGGCGGTCCGCACCCCTGTAATGAGAACAGACCTGCGGGGAGAGGGTGGACCAGGCCAAGCGGGCAGTGCTGCTGTCAGAGCAGCTGCCTCTTGGCGGCACTGATGTCAGATGTGCCCACCGCAGGGAAGAGCTTGATCACCTCCAATGCCACCACTTCCGAATCAAACAGTGTGGCTAGCAGAGGGCAAATGGGCATGTCCTCTCCTCCCACCCTCCTCTCCAGCCCTTTTAAGTGGAGACTTCCATCTTCCAGCTCCATCGATTAACCACGTTTTCTTGCTCAGCCAGTATGAGAAGAAAGGTTGCTGGCAGATCACACAGAGTACATCAAGACCTTATCACACAAGGTCACACTGAATACCTGAAATGTCAGACAGAGCCTGCTGCCCAGAGTTGGGCTCTGCAGCCACAAACACTCGTGAGTCCCATCTTTCGTCTGTAATCAAATGGTCTCTTCGGTCGTCAATTACAAGGGTGGGCACCCATCACCCTGCACAGGCAGCTCATACTCCGTGCCACAGCAGACGCACCCTGGGAGCTGTGCTGATGCCACATGCCAAGAAAGAGTGGGTGGGCTGGGGGCTGCAGATGGGACAGGAGGATTTCTGACAGCTGTGATACCCTGTCCCCAAACTGATGGCACAGTGTGGCAATGCCACCCAGACAGGTTCATGCTGCTTGCTGGTAAAGCAGAGGAAATCTACACCTAACCCAGCCCTTCAGCCAGGGAAGACTGGAGACTTCCAGGAGACTTCTCCAAGGCCATGCTGCAGAACCCCAAGTGAATCCTACAGCACAGAACATGATGGAGAGGCATTACTGAAGTCTCAGCTTCAGGAAAAACCTGACCAAGAGGCAGGAGGAAAATCCAGGACAGGAAACACTAGTGAGGATGGACAGGACAAGCCTGACCCATTACTTACAAATTCAGCACTGAAGAGCATGAAGTCAACAGCTGCTAAGACCGAAGCTGTACTAAATGCTGCTCCGTCTAAACGCCACCCACCCCACTCCCAACACAGACCATGCTGATGATTCCTACTTTTAATTCCCTGCCACCCAATCAGTCCAAGAGAGACAGTGCACCCATATGAACACCCAAACCCAAGTGTGTGGAGCAGGGGATATAACTGTAGCCCATTCATGGCCACCAGTCACACAGCTGAAAGCAATTATAGCTGCCCAGTCACTGTCAGCTGAGCTGCCTCTGCTCAGAGGACCTCCAGGATGGCCAGTTAGCACCATTTCTCCCAGCCACACCACCCAGAGCCCAGGTGCAGACCATCACTCAACTGCCTTCAGTCAAGAGGTGACACCTCTCACCATTCCCACCTATTCATCTACCAGCAGCAAGAGCTGCAGGCACCTCCAGGCTGGAGAAGCAGGGAAAGTCAATTTTGGTTTAGAGCCTGAGCAACTACTCTCTGGATGGTCGGAGGGGAAACAGTTCTTCCATGCACAGCCCCACCAGCAGCACTGCAGCCAAGACCTACTCACCACAAACAGCCCTGCTTGTGCAATAACTCAATTCCCAAAGTGCCAACAGGAATGTACGTGGCAAAGATGTCAACAGATGCCTATCAAATGGTTTGGGGACCAGGGATAAAAAAGAGCAAGGTGATATTGTGACATTCATTAGAGTAACCCAACAAATACTGATTTAGTACAACCTTGCGTCACCCTCAAGAGTTGGTCTCAGTTTTGCAATGTACTTGAAATTAAAAGATACTGAGGATGTTTTGCTCTGCATACACATTAAGGTTACTTGATAAGCTTGCTAAATTCAGTATTTAACACCTTTCCACAGTGGTAGAATTTTCTGGATTCATGTTTGGGTTTTTTTGATGTAATTAGCAACTTCAATTACTCCATGAACTCAATGTTCGAAAAGATACACAGAATACTTAGTGCACAATGGTAGTTAGTTCAAAAAGTACTGAGTATGCAAAGGTCAGTAGTTAGTCAACAAATATCAACACATCATATTGTGGCTGTTTCCAATATGACAACGAACTTCTCAGTAGTAACTACTAAGTTAAAAATTAATACCTGTTATTGCACCATGCAGGTTGATAACTTGTCAGTCACATGTTTAAACAACCGGCACCGAGACACGAGAATCTGCTATTTTCTGTGCTGAATTACTACTCTCAACATACATGCAAGCAGAGCTAATAACTCAAAGCCCCAAGAAAACACCAACATAAACTATGTTTCTTTTGCTGTTCGTTGCTACTATGTGGCACACTGATAAAAACCAAGTTGTAGCCACATAAATTCCACCTGTCCTACTCTCTGCAAGCTACAAAGCAACCCTGTAGCAGTTGACATCTCTGTCTTTCCGTCTCCACCTTTGCTTTCTCTCTTCTTGCTCAGCAGCATCATCACGTCCCTGCACAAGATTCACCTGCCTCCCAGCAGAGCAGGTTGCGAGTCACCTTGAACGCCGTTGTCGAACGCCGTTAGTGAGCTGGGACTGCGCTTTCCTTGCAGGGCTCTGCTCATCTGTACAAAACCTGTGCTGGAATAATGCAAACGGGCCAGATGCTGCTTTACCACCACTTCCTCTGCCATAGGCGGTGCACACGCAAGAAAAGCAAGCTAACAGACCAGTATCTAAAGAGGGACAAATGTCCCCAGAGGATTCTGGTCCACAGCACTAAGCATTTTAAGAAGGTAAGAGATACAAAACATTGTAACTTCAAACAAACAAACATAAAAAAAAACAACCACAACACCGCCACCGAAACAAACAAGAATCAACCACAACACCATCATCAAAACAAACAAAAACCAACCCGAAAAAATGGTTATAAAGCAGAACTCATTCAGTCTTTGGTTTTGCTGAAAACACAGGCTCTTTTTTTTCCCCACCACCTATCATTTAATGCTATGTAATATAGGTTACCAAGAACACACATAGGGCGTACTTGGGTAACATCACCAAGTAAGCTACTACCACCTGAAATATCACCACCAAGACAACCTTATGTACTAAACGTAGCTGTCATAAGTGATCAAGTGTACTTACTACTGATAACTACCATCTATTAATACTTTGATAAGGAAGTGGATTAAAATACCTACATAGAAAAATAATGGGCACACCCTTGATAAACTCACTACCAATCACATAAAAAGAAAAGTAGAATCATAGAATGGTTTGGGTTGGAAGGGACCTTGAAGATCATCTAGTTCCAACCCCACTTCCACGGGCAGGGACACCTTCCACCAGACTAGGTTGGACCACACAGCTTGGTGTCACCGGCAAACTTGCTGACAGTGCACTCAGTCCCACTGTCCATGTCACTGACAAAGATATTAAACAGCAGTGGTCCAAATACTGATCCCTGAGGAAAATCGCTTGTCACTGGTCTTCACTTGGACATCAAGCAACTCTGAGTGTGACCATCCAGCCAATTCCTTATCCACTGAGTGGTTCCATCTGTCAAATTCATGTTTCTCCAATTTAGAGACAAGGGCAGTGTCAAATGCTTTGTCCAAGTCCAGGTATATGATATCTACCTTCCCTTATCCACCAACATTGTAACCCCATCGTAGGAGGCCACCAAACATCAGGCACAATTTGTCTTTAGAAAAGCCATGCCAGCTGTCACCAGCCACCTTCTTCTTTTCCCTGTGCCTTAGCATTGCTTACAGGAGGATCTGCACCATGATCTTGACAAGCACAAAGAAGACTGTAGCTCTCCTGGTCTTCCTTTTTTCCCTTTTTAAAAAATGGGGGTCGTGTTTCCCTTCTTCCAGCCAGTGGGAACATCTATCAGCTCCTTCAGGACCTGCAGATGCATCTCATCAGGTCCCACGGATTTGTGCACCTTCAGGTTCCTTAGATGGTCTTGAACCTGATCTTCACCTACAGTGGGAGGTTCTTCATTCTCCCAGTCCCTGCCTTTGCCTTCTGCAACTTGGGCAGTGAGAGTAGAGCACTTGTCAATGAAGTCTGAGGCAAGACATCTTCTCCCAATGCATTACACTACGCACAGTAGCAGAAACACAACTCCTGCTTTGATGCTCCAAGAAATGAAGCACTTGCAGTTTTACTACACAAAAGACAGAGACAGTACTTCCAACATGAAATTTACCTATACAGCTATTCACAAGGCGCTTGGATCACTTAGATCACTGGCAGCTGCTCAAGCAAAATTACTTAATTACTGTCCCTAACATCCTTCTCAATCAATCATTGAGAAGCATTCTCATTTACTTCCTTTGTCAGAACTTTATTATTTCCACTTCTCCAAAGCCAGTTAAGTCACTGCACCAGAGAGCCAAGTAAACACAGGAAAGAGTTACTAGAAGATCCCACATGAGTGAATTGACNCCGTGCGGAGCCGAGCCGAGCCGTCCTGCCGATCCGCGTCCCAGCCCCGCTGCCCGCGCTTGGCGCGCCCCAGCCCCGCCGCCCCGGCCGGATTGGGCCGTGCGCCTGCACATCACGGCGTCCCGGCGCGGCGATTAGGCGGTCGAGGAGTCACTCAGGGCGGGGAGGAGCTGCGGCCCCAGCCAGGGCGCGCTCCCGTCCCCACAGGGCTGCTCTGCCATGCCTTGCCTTGCCCTGTCTGCATCCCTTGTGTCCTGCGTGTATCTCACCTCCCGTGCATGCATTCGTTCCTCCCGTCCTGCAGGCATCCCTCATTCTTCCCCTGTACGCAACTCTCCTCCAAGCAGGCATGCCTTCTTCCCTAAAAGTATCCCTGCCTTCTCCTGGGCTCCCACTCCTTTTCCCATGCAAGACTTCAACCTTTCTCCCATGCGTGGGCAGGTCTGGCTCCCTCAGCCCTGCTGCACAGACAGAGGAGCTCTGGGCTCCCCTTGCAGTCTCCGCTTTTCTCCCGAGGAGCAATCCCGCTGAGTGGTGCTGAGGATGCCCAGGGTTAACAAGGCTGCAATTCCTTCGCTCACCATCTTAATCTCCCAACAATTGAAACCCGGGACAGAGAAGTCAGCAGGGGAGCCGCAGGGGAAGGAGTTCCTCTGCATTTATCCCAAATCCGAGCATCCATCAGCTGAATACCTAATGAAGTCGTCAGTCCCCAGAGCCCTCCCCACTGTGAAGATAATCTAGCCAAAACTAGTAAATAGGTTTCTGAAGGTTTGGGCATTCTTTAATCTGAGGACACGTTTGCCTGCTTTATAGGAGGGGAAACTTGGTCAGATTAGCTCTGATAAGAGAACAAAGACCCTAGTTAAGCATAATTCTTTATATCTAGCACTAAATAATCACATTATGATCTCTTAAACGAGACAAAGAATGAGTAATTCATCTTTCACAAGCAAAGAATTCTTTCAAAGGAGCTTGGTTACAACCAAGCAACATCCTCAAATTGTTAAACTTTTGGCAAGATTAACGGGCTGTGATAATAGCAGTGTTTCAAAAATATTTCTCTTAACAAATTATTTTATAATATACTATTTTTTCAAGAGTTATTCAGATGCAAACCAACAGATCTGGAATTTAAGTTCTCTGCATGCACACACCCCACAGAAGGCCATCAGATACCCCAGGGCAGAAGTCAGCTGCAGACTATTGCACCCAGAGGACTCGCCTTGTGTCCACTAATCTCCTTGAAACCCTGCCCCTCCACTGACAAATTACCAGGAGCATCTCTTTGCACAAGATTTCTTTTCAAAACAGATTGAATTTCTATACATCATTATGCACGGCACTAACATATGTTGATCTCTATAACTATTCCCTCTTCATATCCAGGTTCCAGCTGTTGTCTTTAAAGTTACTCTGACCAAGTCTCCCAGATTAAGGAGCTTTTCTTCTTAGGTTACCAGGCTCATTGGAGAAGTCACAAGTGTTACTGGTTGAACAATAGCTCCAAGTTCTCATGCAAAAGCAATTTATCTGAGATATCTATTATCTTTTATAGTCTCTTCTACAGACTGACCAAAAACAGGAAGCCAAGATCTCATGTGCACACGCATTCCACTGGGATTGTGTAACAGCAATAACAACATCAGAGGCTGATTCAACGGCATTTGCTCGGAGCTATACCAACAGCTCTCCTGAAAAGAAATGACTTCAAGTGATGCTCTGCTGTAGGGATGCTATAACAGAGCAGACACATGCAGCCTGTCCCAAGGAAGCATTAACCAGAGTTTAGACTCGCATCCACACATCTCACTGCTATTTCCACTTATACAAGAACTTACAACTGGAGCACAGTCACGCTGCAGAGTTTGTTACCTCTGTGAGCATCGAGACTTGATGCCATCCATTAGAATGCTTACAGCCAGTGCCAGGGTGCCCCAGAATTTCCTATGCAAAGGAAAGTCTAAAGCTTCACCTCCTGAAAAATTCCTTGCTCTTCCCCTTCCCTTCGCAGGCTCCCGACAAGAAGCCATTGTTCAGGGGAACAGGGTGACACTTCCTCTCCCAGTCCAAATTAGAGATGTATAAAAATAAACCCACACAGCTGTCCCACTGCTTCACTTTACTTCACCCCGCTTTAATTAGATGAGAAATTGGGTCCAATTTCCTCACTCTTTCTGCTTTTGGAAACACTATCCCGTATAAAAGATAAAAGTTAAATGCAAACTGAAGCCCCTTTTCAGTACTGCTCTGCGGGAACCCGCGGCAAGAAGCAGCATCTCCCCTCCCTTCCAGCCGGGCTCTGCTTCTATCAACTCGCACAAAGCCTGAAGTTTTGCAGAAACCGGGGCTTTCGCTGCGCGTCCCTCTCTATCCCAGCGGCGGAGCTCACGGCCCGGCCCGGCCGCACGAAACCCACTAAGAGCGGCCACGGGGCAGCGCATCTCCCGCGCCGGGCCCGCCCCGGCTCAGCCCGGGGGTGAAGTTTTCCAGGGGAATGAATCAGCCAAGTGCCTTTTCATCGCCGCGGGGAGGCTGGAAGGGGCGGCAGGAGCGCGCCCAGCAGACACGTACTCCGCGTCCCGGCGCGCACCGATGCACGCTGGGCTCCGCGCCCCCCCGCCCAGGCTCCGCGCAGGACTCCGCGCCCTCTCCCCGCTCCGTGCCCGTCCCGCCGCCCCATTGTCCCAGGACTCCCCCGGGGCGGCGGCGCGGGGACACGCCTGGCCGGGAGCGGAGCCGGGCGGCAGAGCGGGCTGGGCTGGGCTGGGGC